>JAPZPC010000031.1:0-267562 GCA_037952705.1 Haplographium delicatum
ATACAATAATGACAATTGACACCAATTGGGAATGATACCCTTACTGACTTTCGCTGAGACCTGCGTATTCAACAAAATGATTTGTCATACAATTGTTATACTTATTTCCTCCTTTCCTGCTTGATTTTCGAAGTTGTTGCACTCATCAACAGAGAAATCATCACACTCAAAATATCCAATCCTCCGATACTCAGTGGGAAGCCCTTCTGACCGCTGAAGGATCAAGCCACGAATGTTCAAGTTTTGAGTTATATCTTTCCCAATAACAGGTAACAGGTGGACTGTTTCAGGTTGCTCTCCTAGACAGTCCAGGTCGGATCTGATTCGACATGTCCTAGATTCAAGCCTGATATGAGGTCTATATGAGGCAGTCGCCTTGTCGAAAGTACCTTGTAGCAACAAGACACTGCTAAGGATTATTTTCCCCGTTGGGATTTCTCCAAAAGGATCATGTAATCCTATGCTAACATCCAAGACGTCAATGTATCTCCGACCTTCGTATCTAGACGGTGTAGGAAAGTCAACGATGCCATCGACAGAGGCCCAAGACCAAGATGGTGCTCGAGGAATTTCGACTTTGGGGTTTTGAGTCCGGATTTTCCAACAAAGTTGATATTCTATGTCTTGGCGCCAGAGACCAGCTACATATTCATCTTCTACATCTTGGTCGTAGATAATTTTTGCGATCCCAGAAATTGCAACAAGCTTGTCCTTACTGAACTTTAAATGGCACCTTGAATAGAGCTTGACAATTTTTGGCCACAGCGATCTAGAAACTGGCTGCTTAGGAAGATGAAAATCGCCGTACTTTAGGGCCTCGGGAAACCCCTGAGGAAATGCCTCACAGGCTGTAGTGGAATTGCATTCCCAGAATAGCTGTGTGAGGCTGCAATGCAGCGTTCGTGGCGCCAACAATCGTTCCTGAATTGCCCACGCACGACTTGCCAGGGGAGTCTGGAAGAGGCAAGCATCTGAAATTCCGTCTTCTACACACTCATATTGCACCTCTTGTCCGTGTAGGCTGGTATTAATACGATGCCGCCACGAACGCTTCGCATCTCTATCAAAGAGACAACCGCCGTTTCCATCCGCTGCGCTTGTTGCAGCGATGTTGATCGTTGAGCCACTATATATACTGCTCATTATCCTTGATTCCCTCTTCCAGTCCTCCGGATCATCCTGGATAATACACAACGAGTCAATCCAAAGATACTTTAGACCAAGTTCTTGACAAATATACACTGCGTCTTGAAACGTTTTACAAAGAGTTGCCAGATGTAGTCCTTTGAGGAGAAGCTGGAGGTTTCGACCAGTGAGCATTAGGGGGCGTAGGGAACCCCAACAGTGACTTAATGTAGCGTACTTCGTCGATGGTGAAACAGTAGAAGATAGACGCAGAGCGACACTGTCGCCATTAATAAAGAGGAGCCGAGTTGGAACGAATCTCTGCAGAGAATTACAGCCGTGGTGGGTTTGACAACAGTTCCGGAGCCAAACTTTTGCCAAATATAAAGCATCTCTACTGTTGGCCAGAGATGTTTGGGAGTTTCCTCGATTTAGGGGCTCTGCCGTATAGATTTTAGCTCGTAGAATAATAGGTCTCAAAATTTTGACTTACCAGGACTAGCTGGCATCAAAATGGCTTTGCACACAAATTGGTCAGGTGATCGTATTTGGATATCTTCAAACTCGTCATCTCCATACACTATATTGTCTGCTGAGTCGCTTTGACTTTCCGACAACTCACTATCCCCGTTATCTTCGTCTTCTTCCAAATCCTCTAAAACAAACCGTAGCTCAAGCAGTTTACAATCCGCTGACGCTGCAGCACGACTAGAAAGAAGTCTGTTGAAAGATATGACCCTAACCCAACATCCCGAAGTCAGTGAGCCATTGTTGAGAATCTCTATTGTAGAATCTCGTGCTATGTCCAGCTCCCCTCGGCTGGCGAGATTCCGAAGAAATTGCCCACATAAGGCGCAACCCTGTGCTGCCGAAGCTTGCACGGCAAAGATATTCTCGTGGTGAGAGAATCTGACTTGGTATTCGCCTGTAATCACATCTGACCAGTTGGCAAAAATATTCTGGCAGCAATTACAAAGATTTGTTGATGTGTGAAGATCCGCAGCATTCACTCCAAACTGAGAGCTATTTTGCGTTTCTAAATTCATTCTTCTAGTGAAAAGGTTATTGTGGGTACACCTCTACACGTAGTACACCACTTTGTGAGTGGAATACAATTGTGTAGAATGGTGATTGATTGATTGGTTAGGAGGAAGGATGGATGAACCTCTGAGGTTTATCCCCTTCCTCGCCTAATCGGGACTAGCGTTCTAGTCACGTGTCATCCCTCTACATACAGTATGAATGATACCAACAGTTATGAAGCTGCTCCTATTAGAAGGTATAGGTTCCGCATTCGTTCAGCATTCGTTTAGGTCCCCCATGGAAATTTATTTGATATTAGATTACGTCGAAATACGTTCTAGGATATTCTAGAACACCGTATTATGTATCATGTAAATATACCACGGCTTAGCCCTCCTTTAATCTATAGTCGAGTTCATTCCAATTACCTGACCAAATTTTTAACTCCGTTCTTAGTCATCCAGGTGTTAAGCGTATTTTGTAGCACTAAGTAAGTTCGTCGAAATTGTACGAACAGAGGAAGCTAGTTTTGCAAGCGACCTATAGCAGAGGAAATTGCGACACGATTGAAGCAGTTCTGTAGTAGACGTAGAAAGGCAGCAGTAGCTTCTGTATGCACCTGACTGTAGGTTGACAAGCCTCTGTTTTTATCCTTAGGCAATAGCGGGCGATACTGTGATGACCAACAACCAAACCACTTCTTTAAAGCAGCTGGTCATCCCGCCAGACCAAATTTGATGACAAAGAATAAACTAAACCAAACTATTCTGGTGTGACTTGGCACTGTGGCTCAACAAACTTCAAAGAGTTTACAAAACGGAAGCCGAAAACGAAGCCCGCTTGTAACTCCTACCAAATAATAAATGAAAATATAAGTTAACAGCGAAAATACCGATTACTAAAGTCCCAGATTCTCGCTTACTAGCTTCTCGCTCAACAACTTTCCTCCAGCCATCAATGGTAGCTAATTCCTTTGATCTGAACCCTCCTCTTGTATGTTTCAAACGCAGCACCATGGCAGCACCGTGGCACAACTAGTATTTATTAACAAGCTTCCAAGCTTTTGAGAGAAGAGTTTGCAATAGAGCAATACAGCGCTGAGGAATGCGCAAGTATATTTGCCAGTAATTGGAAAAGGTTAGGAGGAGGTGTAAAGTGGCTTTCGCGCTGTTTTAGAGATATTGTTCGGCCTCTATCACGTTATGAAGAAGAGTAGAGTAGATAAACAGGTAACAGCTCTTCAATTTTAGTGGTTATGCACGTGCTCATTTCGGCCTTTTTCGTGAAGAGAGCTTTACATAGCGTATATTTTAAAATAAGCGAATTTCAGCAAATTATCGCTTCCCTGCCCGGCTGGTAAGTAAAATTGCACTGGCTATTTAGTTCGACTTTAACTAACAATGTTTCAGGCACAATTGGTTAGCGCGTGGGCCTTTTAAGCCCAAGGTTGAGAGTTCGAGCCTCTCGTCGGGCGAAATAAGTAGCTGGTTTATTGCAGCAATTTTTTTTTCAATCCCTCTTTTTTTGGCTCTATTTTCACACTTTTAAATGGCTTCTCGCTACGAACGGATTTACAGCCGGTCATTTTTCGCTTATCGAGGAACACCAAAATCGCTCACTACACAAAATTAAACTGCAACTTAACCTGGACTAGTTAGTAAAGGACTTTTTATAGGTTTGAATAAAAGCAAACTTATCGTTTCCCTTGATTTTTATACATAGTAGTTTTACAGTTTGACTATAAATATGAATTTTAAGCTTAGTAAAGACGTCCAGGACCTCTCGTTAATAATAAAGGTGTTTGGTGCTCACTCGCAACTGTTCGTTCTTCGTACGGCTGGTGCGGCGTGGGGTTATGGTTGTTACGATGTTCATGCCTGAGGCACTAATAGCTAGAGGAAGATTCACGGCTATATATATGTATATATATCTATAAAACCATGCTCGCAGCTAGAGCATAGAAAAAGGAGGAAAGAATAAGCACCCAAAGGCTGCTGACTTTTTTGCTTAGTATTGGTAGGTTTCTGATATCACAAATCACTTAAATATAAATAAATATGAGAGCCTCTTCTTAGAACTCCTAACTAAACTAGGAGATACAGTATGACACAAAATTTTACAACTTAAAAATTCCAAACGTATTTCCTGGTTTAAAGACTAAGTCATGAATTTCGTTTAGGATTTTTAACTATAGCCCGCCCTTGACACTAGATTTGACGATTGACCAGTGAGAGTCGTTTCCTGAGCACGTTTCTCGATATCCGATAACATTCCCGGTCTAGCACATGTGATCCCCGCTGCAGCTCGATTTCGCTTGATTGATTTTTTAATCACGTGTGCCGTGGGAACCTTGACTCCAACTGAAAGCAGCTACACTTGCCTACAACACTCTACACTACACTGCGCTCGACTGACAAACCGATATTCCTAGAATAAGCTCCAGCTGCTTCGTGACACAGTCAATTCCATTACTCAGTGCTGCATTCTCTCATCTGAAGACGTACTGGACCACAATTGGCTTTCTCGGGCGAGCTAAAAGTAAATACACGGCTTGAGAGCTCAACCCCGCCCCACTTCTACTGACCTCTGCCGAACACAACAACGCAACCCAACTCAACCTTATCAAATTAGATCATATCAGCTACTGAATTTCAGCTCACAATGCGTTTCGGGAGGACCCTTCGTATGTCCATGAATCCGAAATGGAAGGACGAATACATGGACTACGGCAAGCTGAAGAGCATGCTGCGGGAGGATGTTGATGACGAGTCCAAATGGACTGAAGACGATGAGAACAAGTTCTGCGATGAGATCTTCAACGTACAGCTGGAAAAGGTTGCGAAGTTCCAGGCCGAAACCTTCCAGAGCTTGGAGGTGAGAGCCAACAAGGCGGCAGACCAATTGAAGGAGATGGCCCCCGAGGGCGACAAACCCAAGGGAGAGATCTCCGTCGCCCGGTTCAAGGAGATTGAAGAGGAATTGGATTCCATTATCAACGAGACGAAGGAGCTGAAGAAATTTAGCAATATCAACTATACGGGCTTCTTGAAAATCGTAAGTTGACCTAGCTCCATGGGATGGAGAACTCTGCCTGCCCTGGCGAGGAACGTTACACTAACTTTGCATAGGTAAAAAAACATGATCGAAAGCGAGGAAACAACTACAAAATTCGACCCATGCTAATGTTGAGCATGTCAAAACGGCCCTTCAATTCCGAGCAGAGTTATGCTCCACTCTTGAATAAGCTGTCTCTAATGTTTTTTGCTGTTGGTCAGCAGCTTGACAAGGGAGATGCTGTTCCTACTGTGTCGGTCGACGAACAATCAGAGACACCGAGTGGCGAGAGATATACGGCTTATAAATGTAAGCATATGAATGCCCTTGCGGAATTTCAGGCTTGCTAATATATTTGATAGTCTGGGTACATCCGGACAACCTCCTCGAGCTCAAGACCTATATACTTCGTCGGCTACCCGTTCTCGTCTATAGCGAGCAAGCTGCAAACAACCTCGAGTCTCAGAGCGATCCGATTCTTAGCTCTCTCTACTTCGATAACCCTTCCTTTGCCTTGTATAATGAGAAGGTGGGCCGCGAGGTAGATGCAACATCGCTGCGGGTACGATGGTATGGGCAGTTAAACAACGACCCGGAGCTTGTCCTCGAGCAAAAAGTCATCCATGATAATGGAACTAGTGAGGAAAGAAGATTCCCAATAAAGGAAAAATATATTCAGTCGTTCATCAAAGGCGAATATAAGATGGAGAAGAGCATTCAGAAGATGGAACGACAGGGACAGCCGGCGGAGCAAGTCGAGGCTTTCAAACGTACAGTTTCGGACATTCAAAAATTCATCTTAGAGCAGGAGTTGCAGCCTGTGTTGCGTGCCGTCTATACCCGCACGGCGTTCCAAAAGCCTCTGGACGACAAGGTTAGAATATCCATTGACACATCCCTTGCTTTTATTCGAGAGGATGCCATCGACCACGATCGTCCATGTAGGAGCCCAGACAACTGGCACAGACTGGATATCGATAACAGCGCCATGGTCTATCCGTTTCCGAATATCAACCAGGGTGAGATCTCTAGATTCCCGTATGCTGTTCTCGAAATCAAAGTGAAAGAAGATGGTTTCAAGAAGACTCCACAATGGATCGAGGACTTGATGGCGTCTCATCTAGTACATAAATCGCCTCGATTCTCAAAGTTTGTCCACGGAGTAGCGTCCTTGTTCGAAGATAACGTAAATAATCTTCCGTTTTGGCTCAGTGAAGTCGAGACGGACATCCGCAAAGATCCACAGGCGGCATTTGACGCAGAGGAGGCAAGAAAGGCTAAGCATGCTGAAAATGAACTGGTGGTAGGAAGCTTTTTGGGAACTTCAAGAGCAACTCCCCGAACTGGTTCAAGTGCTAGAGGAGTAAACTCCCCGCTGGCCAAGTCTTATTTGCAGGAACGAATGATTGCAGAAGAAGCAGATCGCCGTGGCAGTCGTGAGGGCACATCTAAAGACACGCGAGATGCCTCTAATGGAACTGAAGCTCCTAATGCAAAGCGCGGATATGGTACCATGTCTGCACTCGTCTCCTCAATATCTAGGTATTCCCAAGCGCGAAGAGAGCAGAACACTCCGCTCCCTCCAGGAGTCACAAAACCAACTCATCTTCTGAAAGATGCAGGACCTGTGGAAGTTGAAGCCAAGGTGTGGCTCGCAAACGAAAGAACCTACCTAAAATGGCAGCACATTTCAATCCTACTGGGAAGTCTTTCCATTGGCCTTTATACCGCAGCGGGTGAAGATAAAATTGGTATGGTCTTTGGATTTGCTTACCTCGGCATTGCCTTATTCGCCGCTGTATGGGGTTGGGGTATGCATCGCGTACGATGTGGTATGATCGAGGCAAGGAGTGGGAAGGACTTTGATAATATGATTGGGCCTATGATCGTCACCTTCTCATTAATCGTTGCTCTTATTTTGAATCTCGTTTTCCAGGTTAGTTGAAAAACAGGCAAATCAGCATGATCCAGCTAACAATGTGTAGTTCAATTCCGCAATCGCGAGGATGGACGATTCTAACTCGACGGAGCTCTGGAATGAGATGAATAGTGAGCTGAGAATCTGACCGATGGAAAAGTGTGGATTCATTGATAGGGTGATAAGGCTTGGTTACCATTAGTTACATAGGATGAGAGCTCAGGGGCTCGATTAAATGTATATTTACAACTGATCAAATGCAAATTAGCAAGTTCCTTAACGATTGTGCTTCGTAGAGTCAACCCAGTAAAAATTGAAAATTGTTGAAATGGCACTTCGGTCGCCCTTGGAGCTATTATGTAAGCTAGGCTACAGGTTAAATAGGCCACGTACGACAGGCATCATCAATTAAGTCATCAACCACAGTCATATATTGCAACAAAAATACATGATTCAATGTCGTCACGTGGAACCACAAGGCTGACTCTAAAGTGTGCTCACAATTGCTTTTTGAAGTGTCTTATCATACATTCAGTTTGGCGCAACATGGAAAAGATTAATATTCACAAAATATCTCTTAAAACAGACATCCGTCAACTGATATCCAATAAGGCTATTTAGGTCACCGATGCGCATGACGCGTTTGGGGTTCAGCATTTCTAACTCAGCCTCGCAGGAAACGCCGCCTCGGAAGACCGCAACTTCATGTAACAGAAACACTCTTCGAGCATGATTTGGACAACACAAAATGAGCGACGCCAAAAGAAGACTCTTAGGGCTTTTCAGGAGTCGTAGCACAGCTGGAGAAAGGCCATCAAAAGATTCCAGAAGGGTATTGACAAAAGACTCCCTTGAGCATATCCCAACTGACACATGACGACAGGACAGAGAACACCGACACCGTCGAGACCGACCTGCCACATCGCACTCCCCTTCCCGAAGACGATCTGGGAAAACACAAGATACTGTCTCTCCTCACGCAAAATCCGAACCTCGACGATCCACACGACGGCAGTCCATCACGCCAAGCCCCCCGCCAGAACTAGAAATCCCCGCTCCGGTAGCCTTGACAGAATGGCCTCCGCTGGGCTTTGCGCGGGATGAGAGTCTCACCCAGGGAAAGGCTATGGAGTTGATCGCTGCGGGCGTTCCTGTTTTCAAAGGGTTGAGGCATTCGATCCCACATGCTTCGGAGGAATACTACAATCTGTACGCCACTTGTCAAGGTGTTTCTCACGTAGGAAATGATCGCATGGAAGAATGGAACTCGCTATTTAGTGCGCGCTCTTTTCGACTTCAGGATCCCGGACCAGCTGCAAACCCTTGGGAAACGCTAGAGCAACCTAGTATGGCCTTCTGCTATGGAACGAGACCGGGGACAGTTACGCTTAATCACTGGGTGACCCTGTCCGGAAACCCCAACCCGATAATCGAATTGCGGGATCCCGACGTGAAACCTAGAGAAGTAGAGCTCTCTACGATTCTAGAACGGTTGATTTATCTCGAGACCGACTTTGAAGAGGGTCAAGAAGATCTGATGTATAAAAATCTTTATAAGAATCTTCTAAGGGATCCGGACAAGTACACCAGTCCCCACAAGGCCATGGAGAAACAGATTGCGGATTTGATCATTATTTTATCCAGGAAGGACTGGATTGACTTCAGCCGGCCAGAAAATCAGGTAGTGGCTAAGTTCTTTGCGAATGCTACGTATACCGATCACGGGAGATACAAGACCTTCTTTCACCAGCTTCTTTTGAGCATGGAGTTGGATTATAGGATACATTCAAAACAGCATTCGGATTGGGCTAAGGAAAAATTGCTTGCCCAGCTACCGCCGTGTATAGCTTGGGATTTGGCCCTTGCTCGGAAGTGGAGGGAGTGTGTTACCATTGAGAAGTTCAAGACTGGCGGTGATCCTGAAACTAGTAGGTCGGGTATTTCCAAGATATGGACATATACTCACATTCTTACAGTACGATTTCACCTCCGGGCCAAAAAATCCCAGATAAAAGCCCTCCGGAGGTTCGCACGACTTATGAAGTGGCCTAATCTCGTCCAAGTTGACGAAGTTCTCAAAGAGCGAGACCCCGATGAGAAACCCTTAGAAGACAGAAGCTCAGACACCATGTCCTATTTCACTGGTGTGATTCTTCCGGGAGTTACTCTCCCATGGCTTGTCATGAACTCCCTAATTGACTGTGACGCTGATGCAGAAGCTACCAACGCCCTTGCAGCTCTGACTCACATGCAGCCTAATTGCGGCTTCCAATTCAGGGGCTCAACATATTGGTCAGCGACATCTATCGTTGGAAAGGTTCTTGCTCCAACGTGTAGAGAAGTTGCCGGGTGGATTGGCCCTGCTCGGCCGGCTCCAGATCTCTCGCGCGTAGAGATTGCAAGAATACGGCAGCGTAGACCGAAGCAATACCTTGCTCTTAGTGACGTCGACAGCATGATGGAACGATCTGACCCGCTTGGGCCTCCATCGACAAGCTACCCCGTATCCGAATATCAACTCCTCCTCCCAGACCTCGAACCTGACGCCATTGTTGATAGTATACGTATCGAGAAGCTCGCTCTAAAACCTCTCGCCTTGCCTGTCGGACAAGATAGGAGGCATAAAGATGCACCACTCACATATGACGCTGCTGTACAGTTCGCCATTGACGGTCAATCATGGCCACTGAGATTAAGTTATGACGTCTCTTTTATTACCGCCTATCCTTGTTCTAGGGGTCCTCATCCCTTGTTCTTCGACTATGCGTATCAAGCAGTCAAGATCAACGAGATCCTAACGATCAGAGATTGGGGTGGTTTCAATAACGGGATGGGAAGCATAGGAGCATCGAGCACTGCTGGCGGTGCAAGGAGCGCTTCTGGGAGCGGCAAGTTAGGAGAAGGTCCGGCCCAGAATGGTAAAGCTGACGATGACGATGAGAAAGTCTTGGCTATTGAAGCGTTCGGCGTGCCAGATAATGAAGTATTGGCCAGGGCTTGGTGCAGCCATTGGGGACTGGGAGCCGTGATTGTGGACATAGAGAGGACATGGTACGTTTTCTCGTTTTTCTCCGGAACCTTTCTCTCCTTTTCCTTCTCCGTCCCAACCTCGCTTGTCTCAACCACCATTAAGAAAAGAACCCACCTGCTAACCACACCGAAAACTTTAGCATGGCCTGCGCGATTCGCGAAGCCTACGCTGCCTGTCTAAATGTGGTAATACTCATTGACGGGGGTCGATCTGACGACGAGGAGCCGTGAAAAATCATCGACGGCGTACAGTCTCACACACATACAATGCACAGGAAATATAGTACAGTACCAGTCATATACGCCCCTTATCCGCATCACTCCCCGACTGAAGATGTTTTATGAGATAACATGGTATGAAGAGACGACACACGATACAATGGTTAACGGAACGAATTACGAGATGGGGAGTGATGAAATGAGGAATGAAGAAGGGGTATTTGCTTCTTGCTCTTTTACTCCCCGCTTTTTCACGATCATATGGGCTCTACGAAAGAGGGATACGAGGATTATGATGACGCCTTGGGATTAATAGGGTGGTAGGGTAT
This sequence comes from Haplographium delicatum, assembly GCA_037952705.1. NCBI lineage: Eukaryota > Fungi > Ascomycota > Leotiomycetes > Helotiales > Hyaloscyphaceae > Haplographium > Haplographium delicatum. The sequence continues at coordinate 10,699 of JAPZPC010000031.1, forward strand.
GAGGAATTATCAATATCACTACTCCCATTCTCTTTTTTTTCTTTTCTTTTTTTTTCTGTTGTGTTTTTCCGAGGGAGGGACATAGGTATGGATGTATGCATGGTCGGTCGGGGTTGAGTTTTGGGGTTCGAAGTTCGCGGGATCGAACGAGGTACAGGCCGAAGATGGTTTTTTCTTCTTTGGAATGGGATATGGGGGATAAGGTTGGCAAAGGCTTCGGGATTCGGGATTCGGGCTTTTAAACATTGCATTGTCTATGGATTTGGATGGAGTGAGGATATACCAGGTGTTACGGGTTTGAAAGGGCGGGGGGAGCAGTGAGTGCACAAGATTAGGAAATTAGCTAGTTAGCAAGCGAGTAAGCCATATTTTAATTCACGCTTTTAACCAAGATCGAGATCATAACTAAACAAGCAGTACTATAAGACAATTTTGTTCAACATCGAATGTATAGATATATGCATATATTTCTTGTATGTGATATTTCCACTTCGTCATTCCGTCGTTATAGTTTAACCCCTTCTCTCATGCTATTAATATGCCCAAACCCAAAAATCACATATCCAAACGATAGAATACAGGACCGGATCCAAAAGATCCATTTAAAGGCATAAAATCATACAAAAACTCCAAATGCCACGCCGTTCCATGCAGCCACATAATGAGGAGCTATGCCTTAAGTGAGCCATGCCGATGTCCCAAAATTCCGTTTACCGTCGTCCCAATGCATTTAATAAATAAGCAACGCTGTCGTCATAATGAATAAGCTTTCGATTCCCCACACCTCAATCACGAGGCTAGATGAAGGTGAAGAAGTATGAAATGTATGTATGCCTGGTGTCCAATGCTCGGTGTTTAGTGACGTGCTGTGCCGTACTGTGCCCTGTCTTATATTTTTTCCAATGCAAATGCGTATGTATGCCAATGCTGATGCCTATTCAAGACTTTCCTATGATATCCCATTGCATGCATGTGTAGTCCATCACAGCTCTCCACAATAATTTTCTCATTCATGCATTTCTCCTCTCAACAGTACCACCATCACTTCCGCTCCTTTCCCTCCCCAACTTCATTGTGGTTCCAGTCCCCAAATGCTGCTGAGCGATCCATTCTAACACCGTCTCGTAGCACAGCACATACTGCCTCAAGCTCTGCACCATGCTTAGTCTTTGGCCACGGAAATCCTGGACGGTCTTTTCAACCAGATCGAGGTCTTGGTTGAAGATCCAATCTTCTGACATGGGTAGGGATTTTTTGCCTCTGTTGATATAGTCGGTGGAAGAGGAAGAAGAAGATGTAACTTCCATGGGAGTGACTCCACTCTTTATTTCCTTGCGTTGACGCTTTAACATGTCAATCACAGAATCAATAGTGCAGAATGTGCCGGTACGCCCACAACCCGCACTACAGTGAACAAGCATTGGATGAGTTGCTCTATCTCCTTCAGGTTCGTCAGAGCGAGGAGACTGCGTGGGCGCCAAGGCAGCTCGCTGCATAAGGTTGCTTAATTCGACGAGACCCAAGAGCTGGCTCGGGCTTGCTGGGGCGCCAAAATCAGGCCACGACGAGTAGTGAATTTGCGTAATTTCGCGTATTGGGGAAAAGGGATGGGCGGCGTGAGCCAGTGTGAACTTTCTGATAATGGCGTGAGGGGGGTCCACGGTAGGAGGTGCGGGTAAACTTTCGGTAGTAGTATTGGCTCGTCTTCGGCCGGAGTCGCGACGCTCACTTGAGTTACGGTGTCTTTGAGGATCTAGAGATATCTTTTTCTCGGAAAGTGCTTTGAGCTTCATCGGACCGAACTCTTTGCTTGCCCAATAAGGATGGCATTTTAACTGGCCACCTTCTGATTCAGCCGTCAACATTACTATAACCCGAACATCTTGATCCCAGACAACACTCCAGAAATCCTATAAAACGTCAGTCTCTAGTTTGACTATACAGGTAAGTATAGAGACTTGCCTCAAAAGTAGCGGGCAAGGGGCCTTGAGAAGCGATATATCGCTTGTTACTTCTCGAGGCCTTGACATGACTAGCATTGACATAGTCACAAGCACCTTCTGGCCGTCCCTGAAGCCTTACCCGAGCATGCTCGAATGGCCAAATATTGTTGTATCTGTTCTTGCTACCTTTTTCAATACCAGCTATTTGAACATCCTGCGAATCTGCGTTTGGCGTACCGTAACGCACCCCGGAAGAAAGCGCCTTATTCATCCTTGATTGTTCAGCCAGCTCCAGTTTCAAGAACTTCTGCGAGACTTGCTTCCCGTGATCGTCCTTGGCCACAGCTTCGAGAAGCCAGCTAGGGAGGGCGTTCTGCACCTCTGGGGTTAAGTCTTCTGGAATTTTTACGTCCATCTGCCCTACGCCGTCAACTAGGTCCTGATTTTGTCGAATATTACTGAAAAAGGGATTCAGGGCATTTTTGGTGGCAGGCATCGCACAACCGCCTGCTACGGGAGCAACTTCGGGACCCGATGTACCCAAAGAGAGATTGATCTTTGATGATTGCATTTCTTGACTCGATCGATCTTCTACCAAATGCGGATAGCTCTTTGAAAATCCGGAAAAGCCTCCTTTCAGAATGTAAGATTCGCCTTTCCATCCTTCATTAGAAAACTTCTTGAGAGTGTTCACTGCCGACGCGGCGTCCTTTTTCTCATGTGAGAAAGCATCATAAACTATTAGATACTTGGCATTCCTCCATTGTGAAAATTTTTCTTTTTCACTCTGACTTGTGAATGTATCTTGAAGCTTTTGTAAGTTGAAAGACGGCCGCTTTAGTAAAGTTGTAGGTATACAAAGATTCAATGCGCCTTGTATCCTGGATTGAGAAAATTGTGGGAAGACGCGAAGATCTAGTAATAAGAATTGCGTATGTGGAAGACGTTCTAACATGTCCCTTACTTGCGTGGCGGGAATCATCACAGGGCCGTCTTCGAGTGTCGAAGGTAACGTATCTGCTCTGACATTCTGCAAGCCACGTTGAAGTAATTTTAGTCCTGGGGAAGGAGGATCTACCCTATTTTGTGGCAATGAGAGCCTCGGATGCTTATCATCTAACCGAGAGACAATTGTTCTCTGAATAATAGCATGCGGCGTTATGTTGACGGGAGATTGGTAGCGGGGAATGTCAAAGAAAGAAGGTACGTTCAGAGGCTGTTCATTTGATTCATTGTCTTGACTACCATCAATGTCCATTTGATCAGAGATAGGCTCAAGAACGCCTGGCCTAGATCTAGGAGATGGTGGGTTGTCTAAAGTGTCCTTTCTTGTCGGTCTGCGATCTGGCCTGGGTCGGCTCTGAGCACTCGGGGTAGATGCAAATTGTGTTAAGTGCCCATGGCTCAAATTAAAGGCATGGCTTTCTTCCGACTGCCTCCTGAAGGCTTCATATTCGGGGTTCGAATCTATAGGGATATGTTTTGGTGTCTGCGCCCCAAATGACAAAATCGAAGAGGTAGGCGGGCTCCAATTATCCTTCGGCCCTACGCCAGAATCTCGGGGATCGCTGGCTGGGTCCACCACAAGACCAAAGTAATTTGGACTAGGAGTTCTTACATCGTTCTGGATTCCGGGAGATCGTAGAAATGGAATTGTCCCTGGAGGTAATGCTTGGCCAACGGACGCGGCCACGCGAGTTGGAGGGGTCAAGGGAGTTGACGATTTATTTGTAGTTCGATGTGACTGTGAATGCGAATGTGAATGGGAGTGGGATGACCGTGGTGTTGGTCTGGTTGCGGTCTTGGTTACCATGATGAAGCGTTTCTCTCCCTTTTCGTATGCGAGAGACAGATGCGAGAATGACGGCGACGGTTGTGATAGCGTTATCTTTCGTTCGCCATGATGATCGTATAACTGCGACCAGTCTGCTGTAAGTATGTAAAGAGGTTCTGAGAGATTTCGAAAGAAGGCGGTATACGTTGGTTGCGTGGAGAAGGGATTCCAAGAAGGTAGTGGGCGAAGCCGGCGCTTTTCGATCGATGACGCTGAGGAGCTCCTGAGGCGAAAATATATCGAAGAGCCGAGAAATTCAAAGTTGTTTTGCCTCAGTGGAATTCGGGGACGGGGCACAGAGAGATCGACGGTGTTGTTTACCGCATCGGCTCGTGTTCTTCTGCGTCGTGTGAGGTCAGACCAGGCGGGATCACCAGAAGTGGAGAGATCAGTGGCCTGTTTCACCGTACCAAGAGTACTGGCTGTAATGCCTGGAGGGATGCGGTCGAGGGCTTAGATCGAGAGAGCTCGGCCGCAGAGAGACCAAAGGACGACAATGACAATGGCGAGAGTGAAGGTGGGGGGGCTGAAGGGGATCTCGATGTGGTTGGCGAGACGCTTACTGTATATACAGTAAGAAAGGGGTGGCTGTTCGATGTTGAATAACGATCGAAGGACGGAGGATGGAAGGTCGAAAATGAAGAATGAACAACGAAGAATGAAGATGGATGGAGGATGGAGGTTGGGTGGAGGTGTTGGAGGTTGGAGGTTGGAGGTCGGTATTTGATAGTTGGTAATTCGAAGTTGCGAAAAGGCGGAACGGCAAGTGGAAAGGGGGGGGTTCTTTCTCGATTCGAAGCAGGGGCACGCCGGAAGCAGGAACTTAACTCAACTCAACTGAACAGCACTGAAGTGGCAGGGACGACCGTCGGCAGCTGCTTCTTAGGGATCTACGTATTGGAATATATTCGATTCTCCTCGGCCATCATCTTCTTCCATCCCATTCTTATTTATTTCCATGCCATCAGAGTAAGCAGGCAACCAGATACACAAAACAGGGCTGCTGGGAGGTCGGACACGCCACCAGCCAAGTCCCGACGATGACAATTACTGATGTCCAGCACTCTACGGAGCACTGGCAGTACGGCTCACTTCAACAGCCCTCAAGAGCCCGGAGCACTGCCGATGGGGGCGCGCCAAGGGGAGGAGGGCAATGTGCAATTGTTTGTGGGAATATTAATAGCTTCACTAGGTTGGTCGACGTCGTAGTAAAGAAGACCGACTACTAACCATACTTCATACGACGATGGCCATGCAGGACGGTGTCAAGTTCCCAGCCCAGATGGTAGGAAGTTCCAGTCCCAGGGCGATATTCACCGTTAGACAAGATGGAGAATAGTAATCTTGATGGAGTAGTCATCTTCCCTTGACACACTCAGCAGACAGATGCACGCATTCCTTTCATCGATAAGTCCCCGATTGACCGATTGACCGACGGAGTTAAGATGTCTTGTGTTGACAGACTCTCTCCTCTCGTGGCTACATGATCATTCGAGCGCGTGGATTTGCCTCTCTCTCAGCATCCGACTCCCAATTGTCGTTGCCATTGTCACCGTCACCACCCGCTACGTCATTTTCCCTTTTTTGTTTTGTTTGTCAGCCCACGCGAGGCTCTTTCACGTCACTCCGCCACCAGAATGCTCACTTTCCATGTGGCAGTCTTAATTAATTAATTCATTTGTGTACCTGATTGCTCCAGCTCCAGCTCCTCCACCTGCTCATGCGCATGCTGCTGTTCATCTCGATGACAATGATGGTCCGTCGGTAGGTTTCTGCCCGACAATCCTCTTTAACCCTTTCGAGTGTTCGCGCGCCTGACAGCCAACGGGTGTGACGCAAGGAGAGCGAGGGTTTCACTCTGGGGCGCCAGTGTCCGGGATGGATTGGGGAACGCTGACCGTGATGCATGCAATGCTTTGGGTCTGGACCCCTTGGTTGAGTGACACTGCATTCACCCCAGGACTCCCAAGTTCCCAACTCGTCGAATCCCCAGATCTCCGACCGCCAAAACAATGCAGAATAAGGCCCGCCAGGGTGGGCCTAGAACTCTCGAGATTTCCAGTTCGGCTCGCATGACAATCACGCTCACCCAAAATATGAGTTGAGTCCTGTTCGAGGAGGCCAAACATCGACTATGTACCCTTGCAGTTCTCTGTACCGTTTGACTGTATCTTTATCTCGCGCTAAGCACAATCCCCGGAGTTGTATTTAAGAGAATATCCTGCCTCCTTGGATGTGGCCGACTGGTAGGTCGGTTACAGAAGCTTTTCAGCCCACACGCAAGAATCATCCGATTTTAAAGAATATCCCCGCCAGGCTGCATGAGGACGAGCCCAGCCCGCCCTGTCATGCAGAGAACCCTGCTGCGTGGCTTCTCTCGTCACACTGCCGGACGTCATTTAATTCAATGACAGTTCGTGCCGGAGTGGGATGTAGATATAGGACACAGATGTGGGATGTGTGGCTGTACACTTTTTCCCGCATCTCACGTGTCTGTTGATGGCCTGGCAGATGGAGAAGAAACACCTGGCAGCGCAGTTAAAGTAGCCAACGAACAATCTCAAGTTTGATTATTAGTCACCTGACCGACTGAAGAAGTTTGGCGTGCTGTGAAATAAGGTGTGATATAAGGTTATGCTTATTTTGTTAAGACATCTATCTCGCAATATATGGTACAGGACTCCACACTAGCCAAGATACTGAGCTTTGGTATGTAGACCCGTTGTCTAATCGACTTGTTCCCGAGAATAAGAGTACTGCCCCGAGTCACCTACATTTCGCGGCGACCAAGTAACTTCAGGACTTTCCAGGCAGTTCCAGTTCATGTAGACGAAAGAGTTTAAGCTGCAGCTGAATTTAAAATCTCAAATCTCAAATCTCAAGAGACTAGTGCCTCGCCCGCAATATATCGTAGAATATAGGATCTTTATCTAATTGCTCGAGTTTACATTTCGTACTGCACTTATTTAAAAGAGTTGTTCCAATATTCGGCAAAACGTGTTGCGGCGCAAAGTGTCCAGCCAGGTCAGCCTGTACCTTTATCTATCAGATAGACGATAGAGTCAGTAAGTACATAGGGACTGCATTTTTGTTAAGCATTGCCGCCAAATTCCACTCCGTGGGATGGTTATAATACTTTTTCTTGCTTATCACGACGCCGGTTAAAACCAACGGAGACTAAACGGATGATGCAGCTACGATCTCTTCGACGAGTGATATCATTGGGTTCGTAGGTTTTCATTGGTCCGCCCAGAGAGATCAACGCTTAAAGATTTCGAGCTCGAGATAAGCTTCACGCGGGGAACTGTTGACCACAGAAAACGTCTGTGACACCGTGATAAGATGTAGCACACGGACTCCGTTTTAGGAATTTATCTGAGTACAAATAATTTCCAGTCTTCTCTGCATATTCATATCTTTTTACCCCCGAGTTTGCCATCCCACACTCTGTTTGTAATATTGCAGCTTCTTTCAATCTTTCTAGCGTAGTGTACAGCAATGTCGACTCGAAAAGGCGACTCTCCGATCTCTGGGTCGCTTGCAGATGATTCCAAGGACCTCAAAGCTCCATATTCGGTTGAGGGGACGGGAGATGTCGACGCGAGCTTTGAACCTGCATATGTAGTTGATCATCATGCAGAGCGGGCCTTATGTCGAAAGTTCGACTTCCGACTCTTACCTGTCCTTGCCCTGATGTATTTATTCAACGCCTTGGACAAGTCGAATTTAGGAAATGCCAAGACGGATGGCTTGGAGACGGACTTGCATTTCAAGAGCAACCAGTACAATATCATCTTGAGCGTTTTCTATGTGCCATACGTTTTATTTGCCCCTCCTTTTGTAAGTCAGCTAGTCTGTTAACATTTAGTAGTCATACTAACAATAGCAGGCAATGCTGGGTAAAAAGTTTGGCCCGGCAAAGGTACTGCCTATTCTGATGGCATGTTTCGGCAGCATGACCCTCCTTACTGTCGCTGCTAGCAACTTCGCTGGCATGATGACCTTGAGATGGTTTCTTGGTGGGAACTCTGATCTACTTGATTATCCATGGGCTAATGGCCACGCAGGAATGTCGGAGTCAGCCTTCTTCCCCTTGGTCATCTACTACCTAACAACCTTCTATCGTCGTGGAGAGCTTGCACGACGCCTCGCTATATTTTATGCCGCGAGTAATATAGCTAGTGCTTTCTCTGGCCTTCTGGCCTTTGGGGTATTCAGGATAAAGAATACCCGTCTGGATTCCTGGCGCTACCTCTTCTTGATCGAAGGATCTCTCACATTCCTCTTCTCGGTTTTTGCTTTTTTCTACCTACCAGCCAACGCTTCCCAGGCAAATTTTTTAAATGAAGCGGATAAGAAGTTGGCTTACCACCGCATCCAAGTTGACTCTTCTTCAATTGTGAACGAAAAGTTTAATCTGAAAGAATCCCTCAAGATCTTCCGCCAGCCTACCACATATGCCTTTCTCGCAATCGAAGTCTGCCTCGGCGTGCCATTACAATCCGTATCCCTCTTTCTCCCTCAAATCGTTGCACGCCTGGGATACTCCACGGTCAAAACCAATCTGTACACCGTGGCCCCCAATATCAGCGGCGCCGTAATGCTTTTAATTCTTGCATTCACATCTGATTACACTAGAAGGAGAGGCCCCTTCATCGTCCTGGGCTTCACTTTCACATTCATTGGAATGATCATCTACGCCACCATCGACGTCATCCACGACGTGCACATTGCATATTTCGCTACTTTTATGATGTGCTGGGGAACATCCGCTCCTTCAGTCCTCCTCTCAACTTGGTACAACAACAATGTAAGCCATGAAGGAAAACGAGTGGTCCTCACTTCCATCGGAGTACCCCTAGCCAATGTTATGGGTTTGGTCTCCAGCAACATCTTCACCCCGGGCACGGCTCCGAAATATATCCCCGCACTGGCAACGACGGCGGCGTTTGGCGCTACGGGAGCCTTGCTGGCCGGCCTGCTGAGTCTGTTCATGGTGATGGATAATAAGAGGAGAGACAGAAAGCTGGGCAGGAAGTTGGATATCAGAGAGGTCCCCACTGAGATGTTAAGGGATGGGCCTAGCGTCCCGGAATTTCGATGGTTCTTGTAAAGTGATGTGTATATGACCGTGGTGATATCAAATAAATTCCCCGTACTGGAAGGATGCCTCGAAATTGGGATATACTTGGCAATCCAGTCTTCAGATATATTTTCACCTTAACTGCTAGCACTCTCTAACTGCTATATCCACCGTCACTCGCCCGGACACCTGGAGATCTAAGTACAGGAAATCGACCTCCCATATATACCCCCCCACGGTACATGCAATTACATGCCACAATATAGACTTCTCATTAGATAAAAACGGCAGTCAGCGTGACCACATCTGCATCGGGTTTGCCCGTTGTATTATAATCAAGATCGGCGTAATAAATGTCGATATAAAATATTGACCTCCCGTTGTATGGGTTGCATAGAATTTGGTTAAGGACCAGATGACAGGTAAGAGGAATCACGTCATAATCGGACACAAGGCTTGAAGGCAGTAGATAAACGGCGTCCTGGAAGCTTACCACTTCGATTGTCGCAACAGTAGCAATATAACCATTGCAAATCAGTTCAAAGGTACTGGAAATCTGGCACACAACGGGTTGTGACGGCATCACGACAGCCTCCAAGTAGCCGATCTGATCTTGAAGTGAGTGATAGATTAATCCCATTGGGGCGGGCAGGGCAGGGCCATCGATCACGATATTAAAGCTTTGGGGCGTCGCCGTTGCGAAGGAAACTGCTGTTGTTGATTCGATGCTCGTCGTAGTTTCGTTGACGGATCTGACCTTCGTGACGGGGAGGGTCTCGGTGGTCGCTTGGGTCGTGGATATCGCCACGGTGATAACGGAGGTGACGGTCACAACGGATGTCGCTCGGGACGTCGCCGTACTAAACACCGAATCCAGTTCCGTCGTGGTGTCCCACTCGGTCGGTATCGCAAGTGTGCTGGTCGTTTCGGTGATGATCTCGGTTGGGCCAGGGACCGTCAGCGTCACCGGGGGGATCCCCCAGCATGAACAGGCGCTGGCGTATGCGGTATCATTATCGCATGCCGAAGCATAGGTTGGGATCGTGGGTATGGCGGGCGCTGCACTGCGCTTTGCGATCAACGACGGCATCAGGGTGGTCGTATTAACCTCGAGGACCGTTGTCGTTGAGACGACCACCCTCGGGACAGTCGTTGTATTTATTTGGGTAGTAAAATCAATAACGGTGGTATTGATGGTCAGGAACGAAGTCGTCGTCGCCGTCTCTTTGCTAGTATTTGTAGTTACCACTGTGGTATTGAAATAACCGGTGATGGTGTCTGTGGCGGTCGACTCTAGTGTGACCGTCGGACTAATAAGCTCTGTGGATGATACCACAGTACTATATTCACCTGGTCAGTCCTGTCGACACTATTATCACATTCCACCGGTTGACTTTTCTTTCCTACGTACATGGTAGTGGAAGGTCCTGAGACGGTCACGGTGGACTGGAAGGCTGAGCAATCTGACTGGGCCTGAATGACTGCTGACGGACCGCGACAAGAACCCGTTACGGCTTTGGCGCACTGGTCGGAAATACAGACATCTCTTTCTCCCAGGAGAAGGGAAGCAGAGGACACTGCCGCCAGAAAGGCAAAGAAGTAGAAGACAGAGAGCGTCATAACCGCATTACTGCATGACTATTTCCATTTCCGTTTCTACTTACAAACTCACACGAGCAGTGAATGAGTATGCTTCTCCTTTTTGTACTTACCGTGTTGTACAGCACTCTCCCCCCATGTATTATTTGCAAGCTTCACTTTGAACACTAAATTCTATTTTCGCACCGCTGCCTTGACCGCCTCCCTAATTAGTAGAGATTATGCTCTTCTGCCAGCAGATATAGCCAAGAACAGAGCGATTCTAGAAGTTTCGAATTATCTGATTGGTTGCTTTACAATTGGCCAATACAACCTGGCGTAGCCTTAGAAGTAGAGGTTACAAATAATACATGGGGATAGTACAACACAGTAGTGTAAGCCGAAAGTGACCAATCGTCACGCGGTTATTACTTGAAGTAGTGGCTGCAAAGCCATGTCGATGTTGCATTTGACCTCCATCATTTCTCGCTATACGATCTTTCGGAGACTATTGTTTATGCAATACTACCCTGCGTGCACGGAATAGTTGTAGGCGGCAGAGCTGAGAGTCGGCAGGTGTGCAATTAAGGTTACCAGAATCACACGGTAGTATTTACCCTACCATGCTGCCTGCTCGTACCGCTGTACTGTACGTCCTATTTGGCTCCCTCGTCCGTTTCTATGGCTCTTGGCCCGGGATAAAAGCTCCGGTTCTTGAACTTTTTGTCCTCTTCTCAATGGATATGGCCCATCAGGAGTGATGCACATGGCTTGGGTGGTAAGCACTCTTAGATCATAAGCTAAATACGACATATGCTACGGAGGACCAGGTCTTTTAAAAGTCTTGGGAATACACATAAAAATGCCCTGTAAGGCCCTGTACTCTAATAGAGGGATTTCGCAACCTCTGAGTTAAATCTGAGTATACCCAGATAGGAATAGTGATCCTTAGCACCGGCGGAGCTTCCTAATCTCATTAACTCAACAGGGTATATAACTCAGAGGTTGAGTTGCTCAACTCAGCCGCTAAAGTTGAGTAAAAGGTTGAGTAAAGCCATATTGGGTTTAGTCATCTACCAAGCGGGCTAGAATATTTTTGGGCCCTGTCGTTACACAATGTCCTCAACTTTAACTCATAATCATTTTTGCGAAACCTCTTTTGAGGATAAATAAAGTGGCACTGAGTATACAGAATTAGGTTTACTCAGCGCCACCTCAATTTTTACTCAACTGTTGCGAAATCCCTCTAATGTCCTGTAAGCCCAAAAAGCCATTTTCAGGCCGAAGTTGGATTTTAGGTGTTGTGCCCTATGATTTCAGGCTTTAAATCGCTAGAGCAGCCTATCGTTGCTCTTCACATAGCGCTTAGACTCTGTAGTTGTCCTGCCAGCCCACCGTTTTAGCGATAGCCTGTAATTCCAGCGTAGTCCGCTGTATTCCCATGACTTTTGACCGGGTCCTCCGTAGTTACTTGCAGACTTTCATGTGATGAAATATGATTATGAACGCCTGGATCAGAACTTCCAATTGGAAATGAGATTTTATCAGAGCTAATTTTATTACCTATTCACCTTGGCTCTCTAAGTTAGTTCAGACCAAGCATTGTAACGAGTAAGGCGAGAACAATACAATAGCCTCAATCACTCACAATAGCAAGCTACTCTACTGCCTCACAACCCCAGGCATAAAGAGAATTGATATAAATCATCAAATATATTTCACATCTCCTCTCATTTCAAACTCCCCCAAAATAATTCCATCAAAAACCCGTTCTCTCAGAGGAAAAACTACTCGTGCAAGTTAAGTCAACTAGTCAGCCAGTCATTCGGGCCATTCAGACGTTGGTACCTGAAGCCTTGCCCAAGCGAGGCTCCAGCTTCTTCGCGAAAGTCGACAACAAAAAAAAGAAGAGTTACAAACATCAATTGCTGCGCGTCCATCCCTTCATCCCATCTTCGCGTCAGCTTCTTTGTATTCTGCGCGCCGCACCGCGCAGCAATACTTCCCGCACTCCCCCCATTTCTTCTCTTTCTCCTCTTCACCTCCGTACCCCCTCGCCATAACCGCCCAACGACACAATGTCTCTTTTCGGAAACCTCAACACCCCTAAGCCGCCGGGGAATAATGGCAATGGGTTCTTGCAGCCTCCTGCAGTGGGTACGACACCCTCCGCGTCGGGTGGTTTGTTTGGAAGCGTGGGCGGTGCTGGCTCTGGTGCTGGTGGTGCGCCTGCGTCGAGCTCGGGGCTGTTTGGTTCTGTGAATACTTCCGCGCCTGCATCAACTTCGGGTTTGTTTGGATCTATTAATACTGGGAAGCCTGCAGGGACTGCTGCTGGAGGAGGAGGGCTTTTTGGAGGCTTGGGTGGTGCGTCTGGAGCCACTTCGCAGCCATCATCGATGTCGGGTGGTTTGGGCTTTGGATCAACGGCGGCGACTTCACAACCTGGCACGCAGTCTACAACGGGTGGATTTGGAGCTGGGTTGGGTGGCCTTGGGCTAGGAGCGAGTTCTCAAGCCCAGCAACAACCTGTGCAAACGGTTTCCGGCAGTATATTTGGAGCGACTCAAAATGGTGGTGATGCCGTCAAATCGCCTAATGCTGCGTACTTCGACTACATGGCAGATCAGGGCAAGAAGAGACGGTTTGGAGAGACCGAGGGAGAAGAGCTTCCACCCCTTCAGTTTGGATTAGGGGATATTCGGGCACAAATCAGAAAGCTGGGAGGCGGTGCAAAGGACAAGAACGCGGATGGTAGAGCACATTATCTTCTTGCAGCTTCTGGCGTCGATCCAGGAGCGGCCGTGAGAGATCTCAACGCTTTCACCGCAGCAACAGGAAGATCCGAGCGACCAGCACTTCGAGCTGGAGACGACGCAGATGTGGAAAGCTATCTTGCCAATTTACAGACGCAAACTACGCTGAGCATGATATCAGACGGATTGGCACGGTCCGTTCGAGACTTTGATGCTTTCTTGGAGGATAACGTGTCAGTAGAATGGGATGCCCAGCGGAAGAAGATATATCATCATTTTGGTATCACACCCAAGGCAGAAGCACCGCGCGGAAAGGGTTTTGGAGAGTCTACTGGCGAGAGCCGGGGGGCTTTTGGACGTACCAAACGGGGCAAGGCATCAACTTTTGCTAATTCCCGAGGGATGGGATTTACTGGAGAGAGCGTATTTGGCCGATCCAGCCAACAAAAATCTGTTATTGGAGCGGCGGGACCGATTGGAGCTGGACACCAGCCTCTCTTTTCTGACGTCGAAAAGAAAATGGAAGCCAGTGGTGTTGTTGCCGGTCCACATGACCGATTTCAGAGAGAAAAGGAGAACAAGTACACGGAGAAAGTTCAGGCCCTTACCCATGCTAGACTTCGCAAGCGTTCATACCCCATCTGTGAGGAGTTCTCGAGCGTTGTTGGACAATCTAACGACCAGCATGGACCGGATCTCATCAAAGCATACAAGGCCCTGGCCGAAATCGTGGATGAGAATTCTGATTTCCAATCCGACACTGCAAAAGAGCGCTACTTCGCCGTTGCATATTTAGATGAAACGCAAAATTCAGTGAAGAGTACCCAAATTAAAAAGGCTATTATTCGCGGTGGTGCCAATTGCCTAGAGAAACTGGCCTTCCAGAGAATGGAGGATGCGGTCACAAAGAACCCTCGAGACGCCAACCTTGGTGGAATACCCAACGTCCTTAACAAGCTTAAAGCATATGTTCGGCTCCAATCTGTCAAGAAAAACCTTGCTGGTGATAATACCGACTTGCAGATGCTAGGAGATGACTACGTCTGGGCTCTCCTGTACTATCATTTGAGAACAGGTCACGTCAAAGAAGCTCATGAATATGTCCAGGCGAATGCCGTTGCTTTCAGAGCCATTGACAGGAATTTCGCTGCCTATATGCACAACTACGCTAGCAACGCAGATAGAATGCTCCGACCTGATCTCCAGTCTCGCATACACAGTGAATATAATCAGCGCCTTCGTATTGCGCCCGAGAACTCGATCGATCCTTACAGGATGGCCTGTTACAAGATCATTGGCCGCTGCGATCTTCGAACACGAAATTTGGAGGGCATCAAGCAAGACGTTGAAGATTTCACTTGGGTCCAATTGGTTCTTGCACGAGAGCTCAACAAGGTGGACGCAATGGCAAGTGAAGTTTACGGTCTGGATGAGGCGCAGAACACCATTAGAGAGATTGGCAATCGTTTTTTCACAAAAGGAGGCGCAGAAATCGGCAGTTCTTTTGGTGCATTTGTATTCTTTCAAGTCGCTTTGGGCATGTTTGAAGACGCTGTTTCGTACCTTTACACCTACTCTTACGTCGATGGTGTCCACCTCGCCATTGCCTTAGACTTCTATGGTCTGTTGAGAATACCAGATCCAACTGCCGCCGGTGAAGACCTATTGAGCCTGACAACAAAAGGAAAACCCCAGATCAACTTTGGCAGTATGATTGGTCTCTACACTCGCGATTTCCGGGCAGCAAATGTCAGTGCCGCTGTTGACTACCTGACGCTCATATGCCTCAATCAAGACCTTCCAGGCCATGCAGGTTCCCACCAACGGTCGTTGTGTCACGAGGCATTATGCGAGCTTGTTCTGGAGAGTAGGGAGTTTGCGCTCTTGCTCGGAGATATGCGTAATGATGGGCAGCGAATCAAGGGGGTGATCGAGGAGAGGATTCGGCTTGTTGGTCTTGACGATCCTGATGATTTCATGCGAGCAATCTCTATGCAAGCTGCTAGTATTGCTGATGAGACTGGGAGAACAACTGATGCTGTCCTACTTTACCATCTGGCTGGAGAGTACAACAGTGTCTTGAATATAATCAACCGATCCTTGAGCGAATCTATTGCCATTCCTATCGGCGAAGAGAAGATGAAATTGGAGCCGTTGAAACCACGTGGGGAGACCGATATAGTTGCTGCGAATGACAACCGAGGCCAAGGTACCGAAGCTAGCCTTACCGCCGTGGATGATCCCGTGGTGTTAGCACAGAGGATGGCAAATATCTACGAGAATCCGCTGTACTCGCAAAAGATCGACTATAGCAACAGAGAGGCCTGCAGTGTTCTACTTCGCATGAACAATATCAAGAACTTGGTCGAGAGAGGAGAGTGGGCAGCGGTACTGGATGTAAGTCCTCCACTAACTTTCAGCTACGATTTTAGATGATATTGATATTAATATAGGAGATAACCAACCTCGAAATCCTGCCCATGAATGCTGAAGGAAACCCCGGCCGGATCCGTTCGTTTGCAACCAAATTCACGTCACTACCGCAGCCTATCGCGCACAATATACCCAACCTTTTGATGTGGGCAATCGTGAGCAGCAACAGACAGCGGGCTATCTTGCAAGGCAGCCAATATGGTGGGAATGAGGGGACGAGACATACGATGATTGACCGATTGAAGCAGGTCAATATGGATTTGACGACTTACACCAGCCAGTTGAGATTTAGATTCCCAGCTCAAACGTATGAGGCCTTGGCGAGGGCCCAGACAGAATGAGGTCAAATAAAAAGTTCTTGATGTGATTCAAATGATAATAATGTATTATATACAAGAAGATTGGAGACTTTGATTGATGGAACAAAGAGATGTTCAAATAGCATCATTTGAGATTGTCCGTCCTACCGTACCCCTGATTTCATCTTGACCCGTTGGGGATTTGAGAGATTGTGAAAAAATCGTTTTAATGTGAATCGGATTTTCTTGTCTGCTCATATAACATCATGATCAGCCGGGGCATCCGCAAGCTGTACCAAAAATATATATATATCATTTCCAACGGCAATTTCCCATGCGATCTACTTTCCCCCAATAGGCATATGAGATCTGGTCCCATCGAGGCTCATGTCGATCTTGTCTTGTGATCATTTCTATCATACCCACTGACTCGGGTTGACATCCTGAGCCCTGTCTGGCCATGACGTTTCATTAGCCAAAAGTCCTAAACTTAGTAGAGAGGATGATCCTTGTAGCGAAAAGCCACAGATCAGTGGGTTCAACCCGACCCCGACTCCTCTTTCGACTCCTCCCAACTCCCATCTCGCCATGACTCAAGAACTCTGGAAAATCTAACGATACATGACTTCCCGCGACATCATTTTCTCTCCACCGCATAGTACGAGCCCCAGAGAATCCATGCGATTAGGAGGAGGAGGGTGTGAGTGTGAGCGAGCCTAGCCACAGACGGGTTCTTGCAGCTATGACTCCTGGGGAGACAGCGCAGCCAAAGCGGGACCTTTCTGAGGAGGCAGCATCACCCACGTCGGAGCAGAACAAAAAGCGAAAGGCGGGCTCGAGCTCGAGGGGCGTGGCGAACCTCTCGGCGGAGCAGCTTGCGAAGAAACGGGCAAATGATCGGGAGGCTCAGAGGGCTATCAGGGAGAGGACGAAGAATCAGATTGAGAATCTGGAGAAGAAGATTAGGGAATTGACTTCGCAGCAGCCATACCAGGAGTTGCAACAAGTCTTGAGGCAGAAGGAACAGGTGGAGGCTGAAAATGCGGATATCAAAAAGAGGTTAGCTTCTATGCTGGCATTGATTCAGCCAGTCCTTGGTCAACATGGTCAGTAGCTGGTTTGTTGGTGATTCGAGTAGCCCGCCCAAGACCTGGCTAACTCTGCCGCAGTGATGGAGAATCCTCAATATGGCCCTCCCATGCAACAATATGTGCCCAATAGGCCTGGCTCATCCTCAGTTCCCAATGCTTCCACCCCCAATAGTGCGACCTCTGCAGATGGGTTGTCGACTGCGGCTCAATGGCAAGCTCCAACCGTGTCAATGCCTTCCGACCCTCGATTATTCTCCCAGATCCAAGTCCTGCAAACACAGCAATTGAACAAGCAGAAGCATGACATGACCCATAATCTAGACATGGGCCCAGAGAGATTGGGGTTGGACTTTCTGCTAGATGGGACACACCAGCAAGCTAACAAAATACCGAATGGCATGAACGGGTCACAAGAGCCTCTAAATTATCGGCAGATGTCTCGCGGATCAGATAGAGGAAGCCCGGCGCAGCATAGGAGCAATTCTAATGGGAGCCACGGCAATTTCAATCTAGGGACCGGTGGCATGGAGATGACGGGACATGCGGCGCCAATTCGGAACGGGCCTCCAACTTGTCCTTTAGACAATATCCTCCTTGACTTCCTGCACGAAAGACAACAGCAAGCGGCGGAGGGCGTGTCAACTCCCAAGCTTGTTGGCCCTGCCTACCCCAGTGTTTCCTCACTGCTGAACCCCTCGCGGAGCGTCAACTCCCATCCCCTTTCCAAGGTTTTCACTGATATCCTGGCCACATTCCCCGACCTCTCAACGCTCCCCGAAAGAGTGGCCGTCTTATATATTATGTTCCTGATTATGCGCTGGCAAATCGCACCGACACAAGAAAACTACGACCGACTCCCGGACTGGGCCACGCCTCGGCCCTCGCAGCTCTTCACGCCACACCCTGCGTGGGTCGACCACCTCCCCTGGCCCAAGATGCGAGACCGCCTTGTCCGCGACTACAACCCTCGCGACTATCTCTTTGACAATTTCTTCATCCCGTTCACCGCGACGCTGGACCTCAACTGGCCGTACGAACCGACCGACACCCTCCTCAGCAGCCCCGAGAGCGAGGACTTGATGATCAACCCCGTGTTTGAGCGGCACTTGCGACGATTGGAAAATTGGAGCCTGGGCCCGTCGTTTTCAAAGGTGTTTCCCGGTTTGCAGGATACCTATCGCTTGAAGACGGATGGCGACAGGAGGTGCTGAAATTACGAATGACTTGACCTATCTATTATGATATTGGGTGGGAAATGAGAAGTATGAATTGCTCTTAATCTTTATATATATATTGGAAACAACGGCCCCTTTTTGATCAGAATGTTCAAAAGGCTGAATCGGGGGGGAAAAAATAATTATGGGAACGAAATTCTTGGTGGACACAGCAACCAAGGCAAAGAGATGGGAAATTTGTATCATATCGGTGTTTGGGACCAAAAAAAAGGGGGGGGACTGGGTCAGGAGTCTCGCTTCTTTTTCATTTCTCTCGTTCTCGCCAAAATCCTTTTTGGAGTATTTTTTGTTCGGAGGGCTTTTTTTAACAGTATTCATGGCTGGTTCGCGTCACAGGCCAAAAAAAAAAGGGGACGTACGACAGTTAGGCGTTTCGTGTGTGTGTGTGTGTGTGTTTCCCCCAATCTTATATCCACATATGTAAGGTTTTAACCTTTTGGCTTTTTGGAGCATTTAGCGGATTGCGGGGGGGGGTTTTTTTTTTTTTGGTTATAGACAATATACGGTCTTTTGTTTCTTGTTGCTTAATTTTTTTTTCAAGTCGGCGATATGGCGGTTGGCAATTGGTATGATGCCCCTTCGTGGGTTGTAGGCAAGGTACTGTAGCTCGAGTAAAGAGTTTGAAAGATCTAATGTTATAATGAGTCTGTTCCTATACATACATATATACTTTGGCCCTGTGCCCTTTTTACCTCGAGATCATGTCCGTTTTGAAAATGATTTATCAATGAACAGATTTAATAGCTTCTAGTGGCGTTATTGAGGGGAGGAAGAGGCTAGGTGTTTTGGACTATAGGCAAGCAATGGTTTATTCTATTCTATTTTTGGTACGTCACAGGTGCTCTCAATACATCAAACTCGTAACCCACCCTCTCTTTATCACACAGAGTCCCACCCTTTGATGGCCTCATTTACGCTCTTCCTATACAGCTGTTGAGTCTTACACTGCTCCAAAAAGACCAGATATTTAGCATCGAGCAATTTCTTTTCTCCTTTATCACTCCCCGGCCTGACCACCTTTCCAGGTTTGCTCATCCTGTCCATAATACTCCAAAGATCCTCTGTCTTGCCCTGCTTATCTGCACTCGCCGCCTTGGCGCCTAGCATCGCCGCACCGTGGACCACGGCTGCATGCACGTATTTTGGGATCAGAACAGGCATGTCGCAGGTAGTGGCCATAAGCTCCATCAGGATCTTGTTCTGGCACTGGGAACCGGACATGAAGATGCTGGTAATGGAATGTCCGGACTCGTTCATCGTCTCCACGATTTGCCGTGTTTGCATGGCAATGAACTCCATGGTGGCGTAGTAGTAGAGGGCGAGGCCATCCATGCTGCGGTCGCTGCTGAGCCCAATGACAGAGCCCGTCATGCTGGCGTCAGCAATGGGAGAGCGGTTACCCCAGAGGTCACCATAGAAGAAGAAATGGCGGCCTAAGTAAGACACGGTAGGCGTCTTGCCCTTCTGCTGCATCTCTTCCAAGTGAGCGTTCAAGTAGTCGTAGACGCTTGTATTGAATGATTCTGCCATAGACATGGTTTCATTATAGGCTGGGTGCGTTTCGATAACGTGCTTCAGCAGCTCCCCAGTGGCAGATTGGCCACCTTCGGCCATCCAAAATCCTGGTAGGAGAACATCACGGTAAGGCCCCCACACTCCGTTGACAAAGACAGGCTCTTTTGACATGGCGAGATGGCATGTCGAAGTTCCAGCAACTGCCGCCAAACGGCTGAATGCTTGAGATATATCATTGACAGGCGCTGGTCCCAAATGCTCGGAACTAAGGTTGACTTTGGCTCCAACGGTACCAACCCAGCCGGCATAGGCATCAATGACGCCGCTGCCAACCGCAATACCAGCGGGAAGGCCGAGCTCGTTGGCTGCCTTTTCGCTCAGACTGCCAACTAATTCACCAGCGCTCATATACTTCCCATTCTACTCAAAGTCAGCATATAACCCAAGCACAAGACACGAAAGAAAAGGCTCACCACCCCATCGACTCCACCCATTCTAATGAAGTTATCCTTCGTTAGATCTCCTAACCCAATAGACTCATAAAAATCTTCCTGCCATCCCTTAATACTCCCATCAACTCCAACAGGCACATACCCTTGCTTGCAGACAGTGCTACAGAAACTCCTAACTTCGTTACCTGTAGCCAAATGGGTCAACGCATCGGCCAAATCATAAAATTTACAACGGTCAAATAACTCGAGCGGCATATTGTTTTTCAACCAGAGTACTTTTGGTATCTCCATTTCAATGCTCATCTTGCCTCCAACGTATCGAAGTAGGTTATGACCAGTGGCGTTTATTTTCTCCGTCTCTTCAACCGGTCTGTGGTCAAGCCACAGAATAACATTCCGGTCGTTCCCATCATTCTGAAAATGAGGGCCGGTGACAGGAACAGGCTCATCGGTGTCGTGGGAGAAGACCGCTAGAGAGCAGGTAGCGTCGAAGCCTATGCCGCGGACGGTCGTTGGGTCGATATTGTGTTGGCTCAAAGCACGTTGAACACACACGCAGATACACCTCCAGATATCTGTAGTAGATTGTTCATAGTACCCTGTCTCGGGCTGCCAGAGTCCAATGTTTTCGGTGGCCACTTTCAAGAAGTCAATATCAAGGTTCAATCGGAAGGGGCATTCTGAGAGAGTTACAAGCTTTGATATCGCCCGAGGCATCGATGATGCAGGCTCTCGCGCTGCCGGTCCCTACGTCAATTCCAATATAATGATCTACGAGCGGATTCAGGTCATGGTGAGGACTGCTTCTTGTCAACGCGGCCATGGCAAGGCAGGTCGTCACAACTCACTCCGTCGAGGCTTGCCTGGAGGGTTTCCTATAGTTTTGGCGGAATGGAAGCGTCTGAGCCATGTCGCCTTGTGTCGCGCCTATTTATCCCGATCAGCTGGAGGTCCTCAGATGGTGTGGTGACCGCTCGTGGCATTGTGCCGTTCAATTTGTTGGGCGGGGTGGCAATTGCGCGGGGTACGGCGAGAGGAAAGGAGGGGCAGACCTGTTCCGGGAATTTGCCTGCAACGCTGTGGCTTGAGGGGGCTTTTATTTTGAACCGTGTCTGTATTTGTGTCGTGTGAGGGTCAGAGGGAGACTTCGATCCCGTTGATGTTTTCCGCAGCACCAAATAGTTGGGGGTATCAAAAACGTGTATTTATGAGGTTGAAAAAGATCGGCATTGGTTTTCTTGTAGCTATCGAAGCTTGCACGTCATGTGCGGGTCCCGCCTTCTCCAACGCTGCAGCTCCCGCCCCTGTGTGCCTATAAGGTCGACGATGTCTGCGCATCACTCATGAGTAAGCAAGCATACGAGAGCTCTGGTTATATTTATTGGCGGGCGAAGAATGGTGGAGTAAATAAATTCAAAAAGCATGAATTTATCTCGAAAATAACTTCATCACTTATGAATACTGAGAAAGATAAGAAAGATACTTGCCACTATTCGGCCTGATGTCATTACGGTACATGAATGAAGATAGGATGTCTTCGTTGGGGCTGATTGGCTTTATATGGGTGTTGGCTCGATGCCCTTGGTACATAGGGAGTTAAGCATGATCTGATTGGCGGAATGGGTATAAACCAGTTTGGCCGAAGACGGAAAAACAAGAGCAAAAGTACGGAGTAAGAAGAGATATAGGTGTTCAGAAGAGAAAAAGCATCAAATATCTACTCTGTATAAGACCTGGTTCTATAACGGAAATAAAAGTAACCCTAAAGTATTCCTTCTATCTAAGTATTTTCGACAAATTTCCCTCCTTGAAAGCTTGGTGTTTCTCCCGTGAGCGTGCCATTCACGACACACTTCATTGGGGCAATAGGTACCCTAGGCCAAAGCATTATCCCTATGCCCCAGACTGGATAGTTCCTAGTCTAATTCTTAAGTTATGGGACGAGCGGGGGCAGCTGCATCTGACGGGGATAATCGACTTTGGCATCTCGAGGGTTTCCCAGCATGTGTAATCACATTCACATTTTGTCCCCAAGTCAGTCCACCCAAAGATGGGATTACTGTAAGTTGCAGCCGCCTATACGCCTTCCGATCATAGTATTTCATTGATGTAAGAACTTAAAAGACACCTTGCAAGACACCCCGCATGGGCAGGTATCTACTATCGAAAGT
This sequence comes from Haplographium delicatum, assembly GCA_037952705.1. NCBI lineage: Eukaryota > Fungi > Ascomycota > Leotiomycetes > Helotiales > Hyaloscyphaceae > Haplographium > Haplographium delicatum. Next base: position 33,089 of record JAPZPC010000031.1, read on the forward strand.
CGAGACGTTGGATAAGAAAAGCCCCTGCTGGTTAGCCCATATCCCGGCCTAGCAAGTCTTGGAAGTTGAAGAAGAAGCTTCCTTTCTACTTCCGTAAGGAGTAGGTCAGAGTGTTCTCAACCGCTCAAGCCGGCCGGCCCTCACACGTGTAAACCTCATCAAAGCGGTCTCGTACCCAGCTTCATATTCCTCTTTCCCCCCACGTGGCCTCGATGAGAGTCAAATATTCCCGGGTACCTGCTGCGTGCTTATTCTCGAGATAGTAGCACAGGCCAATGACAGCACATCTCGAATACACAACTGGGCAGGAGATCAAGCGGCGCGTCTAACGAGTAACATGCCTGGTGGATGCCCGGTGGATGCTTTGATCCGCACCCCTGCAGGGGCCCGTTGCGCTACTCATCCAATGCTACAATTGTACCATTGTAACCCCTCCACAATTCATGTCTGCGGGTGATTCCTCCGGCACAGCGTAATTGTCCTGCAACCAAGAGATTCCATTCCGGGCCCGCTGCTACCAGAGCTTTAAAATCCCGGAACCCCCCAGGACAATGTGTTACTCTACCATGACAAGAGACGGGCGTGTCGTGCGGGAGATCACTTTGAACTCGCCGTATACTTTCAGTTGATTTGGCGGAGGGCCGTTGAAGTGAGCCAGAAATCATGTTCACCATGAAAGCAGTCGTCGCCCTCCTTCCCTTGGCCATTGGCCTTGTGGAGGGGCTGGGTGCGACAGATACTATCACCTGGGGTGGTGACAATTCCAGAGCGGGTTACCAGACGTAAGTGTGATAGAGGGGGGTCAATTGTCAAAATGGAAGACCTCGCGGTTTCTTGGCATCTACAATGAAGCAGTCGAGCTAACACGGTGATCCAGAACTCATAACATGGACCCCGCTATCGTGGGAAGCTCTCAATTTGGTCAGATTTTCAAGACGACCCTCCCAGGCAAGTATCTGGGCAAGCCTGAGCAGATTTTCTCGCAGCCGCTCGTCTACACGCCCTTGAATTCCACAACTCAATATGTCTATTGGGCCACGACACAGAACAATATCTACAAGATGGACGCGGAAACCGGCAAGATTCTGCTCTCACGTAACCTCCATATTCCCTTCCAGCAGGCGGATCTGGACGGCTGCACCGATCTTGACCCATATATTGGCATCACCGGCACCGGGGTGATCGATCCGGAAACGGATACCCTCTACCTAACATCCAAGACGTACGTGAACCAAGATATCACGACGCCTCAGGGACGGCCGGCGGGAAGATACTTTATTCACGCCATCGATGTCAATGACCTCAGCGAGCGTCCAAACTTCCCTATTGATCTCGAGGGCTTAGTACCCCGGAACAGTCCCACGCGGAACTTCAACGGTGGCATCCAACTCCAGCGACCTGGTCTTCTGCAAGCTGGCGAGTATATCTACGCTGGATTCGGCTCCCACTGTGTCCAATACAATTTCACCGGCTGGATCATTGGCTGGGACAAGACTTCGGGCCAACTCGTCGAGCACTGGGCGACTGAGGGGGAGGGTATCCCCAACAGTACCCCGGGTGGTAGTATCTGGATGTCCGGAGGAGGCATTGCTTCCGACGACGCAGGCTCTATGTTCTTTGCCACAGGCAACGGCTACGCATCGCAACTTGCTACTATTCCGGTGAATGGCCACGATCCGCCGACTGCTATCGAAGAGGCAGCTTGTCACATGACGATCAACGACGACGGCAGCCTCACCTTGGTTGACTTTTTCATGCCGTGGAACAAGCAGGAACTCGATGGTGACGATAAAGATCTCGGGGTTTCCCCTTTGGAGCTCTTGCCGTCCGAGTTCTCCTGTGGCCCGTACGAGCGCATGGGTGTGGTGACAGACAAGTTCGGCATGACCTACTTTCTCGATATGGATAATTTAGGGGGCTACCGCAACGGCGATTCGAAAAACCTTGACGAAGTTATTGCATCGTACCAGCAAGTCTCTGCCGTCTACTCCGGTGCCGGCGTATACCCTCTCGAGGGTGGTTGGATCTATATCAATGGTAAGTGTGACCTGGCAGACCTCCCCGTCCTCGACATCTACTATATCTAATATTCGATCCGTGAAAATAGTCATCGGATTTCCCACCTACGTGTTCCAGTTCTCCTGTGATGACGGAGTTCCATCGTTTACCGAAGTCGCGCAGTCTCTGGCCAGCAGCGCTGGCATCCGGGGCGTCAGTCACGGCACTGTCACTTCCTTAAACGGCCAAGAAGGTACAGGTCTTCTCTGGGTATCTGACCTTCAGGCCCCAAATATTCGGATCTACAACGCGATTCCAGAGAACGGGATTCTACCGCTTCTTGCCTCGTTCAGCGCTTCTGGCATTACCAAATTCACCCGTCCAGTGTTCGGTGACGGACGCCTTTATCTCGGCACGGATCAAGGCTGGGTCTACGGCTTTGGTGCCCCAGTTAACAACCCGATGAACTGCACCACCAGGATCGACTTCGGCACGGCCAATCTTGGCAACGTCGCCGGGCCCTCGACGGTGACTTGCACAGCTGTAATTGGCGTAACCGTGGACACCATCTCCCTAAACAGTACTGATTTCGGCATCAGTGGCCTACCAACTTTGCCACTCACCCTTGCTGTAGGTTCCAGCTTTAGTTTCCAAGCCAGCTTCTCTCCTACTACGGTAGGACTTGCCTCTGCAAGTGTCCAGATCGACACTAACAATAAGGTGACGGGTTATTCAATTGAGACCATAGTCAGCCTGGACGGGACGGGCCAGAGTCAAGCTCCTTTGTTGCAAATCACCCCTACAAACTTGACCTATGGCATTGTGACCACGGGGCAATTTGTCGGCGGAATCAATGAAACTTTCATCTTAGAAAACCTAGGCAACTCCGACCTCACTATCACAGGATACCAAGTTTCCGAAACGGGAGTAGACGGCACTTTTATATCCGGAACATCGATTGGGATGTTCACCTTCTTCGGGCTTCCAACTACCATCTCTGGAAATAATGCGGACTCAGCCATTGTGAATTTCGATTCTTCGCAGAATGGTACCTTCACAGGCTATCTCCAAATCAATTCAGACGGAGGAAGTGAGACTTTTCAAGTTTCCGCCCACTCCGGTGGTAAACCAGTTACACTCGTCGAGTTCCAAACTCCCGACGGGCTTGGTTGGGTCGAATTCGTTCCGGGACAAAACTTTACATTTGGAAATGTTACGGAAAATACTACAAGGACCTTGAAGCTCCGAATCACGAACAATGCTCCTGCAGGTGCCAATGCTCTCACTCTGACCGTTTCAAAGCCTCCCTTTGGTCTCACTGATAGTATTATCGACGCTGTGAACGACGTGGATCTCGGCGAGGGCGTTAGTATACAAGCTGGCGAGAGCCAAACCGCTTCCCTCTATTGTTCGGTTCCCAAGGCCCAGTGGGATACTGACTCATACACCGAATATGCAACGTGGACAGTGAATACAGATGACGATGGTTTTTCAAAGCAAATCCTCGGGTTTGCTTGCAATGCTGTTTCCGAACAAGCCCCGCCGCTGGACAGCAACGGACAGGCCATCTACCGCTACATGGGCTGCTTCAAGGAGAATAACCCGGGTCGCCAACTTAGCAAGCAGCTCTACAGTAACGCGAACAGTACCAATGAGATGTGCATCGCTGCCTGTGCCGCTGGAGGATATACTTTCTGCGGTACACAGTACAATCTTGAGTGCTGGGCTGGACCGAACATCCCCGTGCAGCAAGTAGATGATGATGACTGCAATTTCCCATGTAGCGGAGACGTTAACCAGATATGCGGTGGTAACGGTGTTGGCGCGGACACCGGCGGTGCTTTCATTACACTCTTTGCCAACTCAGGAGTCTTTTCTGGCAACGGCTCGACCTCGCTGCCTCTGGGTCCAATCGTAAATCCTGGCATAGACGGGTACGCTAGTCTTGGGTGCTACGAAGAGCCTGCGACCGGCCGGGCTCTCCAGAAACAAGTGAGTACGACATCTCAAACTGTCGAGTCTTGCCTCAATGCCTGCGCTGGTAGCTATACCTACGCTGGGCTAGAATATGGTGGCGAATGTTGGTGCGGCAGCACTCTTGCCTCTGGGGCCGTTCCCACTGTAGCCTCAGCCTGCTCTATGACCTGCAATGACAATAGCACTGAGTACTGCGGTGGTCCTCTACTGCTTAATATGTACTTCACGAACGGCACTGTCACGGTCGCACCACCAAACCCTGGTGGCCCTTACATTAATCCTGGAATTGACGGATACGGTTTCCTAGGCTGCTATACCGAGCCTCCAACTGGCCGTGCTCTTCAATCCCAGCAGTCCGTTGCGAACGAGACGGTTGTAGACTGCCTCAGCGTCTGTGCTGGCAAGTATACCTATGCTGGATTAGAATACGGTGGCGAGGTAAGCATTTTCTTCTCCCGACTATTAATACCCTGAATAATAGCTGATGACATCTAGTGTTGGTGTGGAAATACCCTAGCCAGTGGAGCCAATTTGGCGCCCAGTACTGATTGCTCAATGACTTGCAAGGGCAATACGACCGAGTACTGCGGTGGTAGTCTCAGGCTTGACCTGTACGAGATGGGCGCAACTGTTGTGCTTCCTTCCACGAGTAGCCTTTCTAGCTCGTCCACAACATCTTCGGCAAGCAGCGTTCTTCTGCCCATTTCAGCGTCCAGCACTATTTCGAGCATCACCACCACCTCGTCATCAACTTCGTCTTCAACTAGCTCGGGTAGCAGCTCCTCGTCAACATCGTCGATTAGCTCTACGTCCAGCAGCAGCTCTAAACCGGCTTCTAGCTCAACTTCTAGTTCTACTTCTAGCAGTACTTCTAGCTCGACTTCCAGTTTCACCTCTAGCAGTACTTCCAGCTCGGTTTCCAGCTCAACTTCCAGTTCTTCATCTAGTAGAACTTCTAGCTCAGTCTCCAGCTCAACTTCCAGTTTCTCGTCTAGTAGTACTTCTAGCGTAGTTTCCAGCTCAACTTCTAGTTCCACCTCTTCTAGTTCTTCTAGCACAACTTCCAGCTCGACCTCTAGTTCCTCGTCTAGTAGTACTTCTAGCTCGGTCTCCAGCTCAACTTCTAGCTCCAAGTCTAGCAGTACTTCCAGCTTAGTCTCCAGCTCAGCTTCTAGTTCCACGACTAGTAGCAGTTCCAGCCCGGTTTCCAGCTCAACTTCTAGTTCTCTATCCAGTGCTAAGTCTAGTACGAGCGTCGCAACCACCCCTGCAAGCATCTCGGCCTTGACGACGTCTTCAAGCACATTCACTACGTTGACAGTATCTTCAACCATAAGCTCATCCCCGACGGCAACGGCGACCAACGGCTACTACCTCGTGGGCTGCTTCGAGGACAACGCAAGCAACCACGTATTGCCAAAACTCTTCGCCAACGGGAGTGTCACGCCCGAGCTGTGCATTAACTATGCCAACTCGATCTATGAAAACGCACCTACATCGACCGCGCGCCTACCGTTTGTGTATGTCGAGTACCACGGCGAGTGTTATGGCGGCACCTCGCTGGCCTTCTCTGCCAGTGCAGTGACGTCTCTGATTGGCACTCATGCCTGCACCGACGTTTGCTCAGGCAGCATATCGACTGTCACTACGAGTGGCAAGACTACCGTCACTACCAACACAGCTAACTTTTGCGGCGGCCCCAGGCAATTCAATCTCTATGCCCTATCATTACCGGTGCCCTTCCCGACCGTCTTCGGGCCAATGGTAACTCAGACTGCAACGTAGACATGATAATGAAATGAATTTTTAAAAAAAAAAGTAGACAAAATTTATCATTAATATATATTTAATAAAATCTAGATATTCAGGTTATGACTATCACACATAATAGAGCCACGAGATCTTGAAAGTTTATGTTAAAATAGCCGATTCTTGTATATGATTCGGTTTAATAGACTGGAGTATACAGGATTAATATGAATGTCTTCATCTGAATATACTGTTTCGCTCGGCTCCGCTAGATCTATCTTAACTGGGCCATCAGCAAACGGTTCATTTTAGGAACAAGCAAAGTAAAAATTTGGCTATCTTCAATTTCATATTATTCGGACTTTGGAATGTTTTATGACTTCTCAACCAGTCGCGATCTGGTTTTAGGTCAGCTCGGTAAACTTTTCTCGACAGTTCAGGGGTGAACTGTTGATCTTGGCGCTTTTTTCTAGGCCTGAATCACCAGGCGTATATTTGATATCTTCGTGCTATTGTACAGATTCGCAACTGTCTATAACCAACTACTTCCATAACTTGCCCAAACTGACTTCCTTGTCATCATGCTTGTTGAGCACCTTTGCTGTCGCCAGGTCAAAATCCTCTTGCGTAACGTGCACCCGCCTCTCTCTCAATGCGTACATGCCGGCCTCTGTACAAACACCCTTTAATTCTGCGCCAGAGCACCCGTTCATTTTTTCGGCAATCTTGGTCAGGTTGATACCACGGGTCAAGTTCATGCTTCGACTGTGAATTCGGAGAATATCTGCTCTCGCCTCAACGGTTGGCGGGGGGAATTCAATCTTTCGGTCGATACGTCCAGGTCTTAAAAGCGCCGGGTCTAGAATATCGAGACGATTCGTAGCCATGATAACTTTGATGTTTTTCGTGGGTTCAAAGCCATCAAGTTGATTCAAAAGCTCCAACATAGTCCGTTGGACTTCGGAATCACCACCTGATGAACCTTCCACACGAGAGGAACCAATGGAATCGATTTCATCCATGAAGATGATAGACGGTGCATGTTCTCTGGCCATGACGAACAGCTCTCGAACCATTCTCGAACCTTCACCAATGTATTTTTGAACCAACTCGGATCCCGAAACTCTGATGAACTTGCAGTCGGTGTGATGTGCTACAGCTCGTGCTAACAGCGTCTTCCCGGTTCCTGGCGGGCCATATAAAAGGACTCCCTTGGGTTGTGCTATGCCGAGCGATTCGAATAGTTCTGGATGTTTGAGACCGAGCTCAATGACCTCTTTGATCTCCTTGATCTGTTGATCCAGACCGCCAATCATATCGTATGTACTATCTGGCACCTTTTCTACCATCATTAGAGATACCAGAGGGTCGACGGAGGACGGAAGCATCTTTTCGAGTTTGTAAGAATCCGATAGAAGCGTCACCCGCTTTCCGACGGTGAGTTTGGAGATGTCGACGTTCTCGGAGATGTCAACAACTATATCACAATTAGCATTTCGCCATAGTTTCGATGAAGAGTATGCTCGTCATACCATATTTGCCTTCCGGATGCACCTTGACCAAGACCTTCTTGGTCCCCATAACCTTCACCACCTCCCCGACGTATGATCCTGGCTGCTGTAATAACCCCAGCTCTTCTCGTAGAAGACGAACTGATGCACGTTAGCTACTGAGGGCGGTTTGGGATCTATTGTCATTACCTCTCGAGTTGTAGTCGTTCCTTTGAGCTTCCAATCTTCGCAGAACCGCTTGGCCTTGAATAATCTCGAGCTTCATGCTCTCGATCTTGTTGTGAAAGAAACTATCCAACGCCATGATGAAGAGAAGATGCCTTGGCGGGGATGCTGTGGGAGCGGCCGGTGGCTGGTCAGACGGAGATGGGTTGAGATGGATGTGAGGGTTGTGGTTGTGGTTGTGGTTGTGGTTGCGGTATGCGGTGCCACTGGCGATATTTCGTTGCTTCTCGAGCTTCGGGCCAGGCACTGACTAGAACGCGTCGCTTGGCGCTGGAAGGCTGAAGATGCTTTTGATGCCTCAGGCCTTAAAGGCAGAAAGATACATGTGATTTGTCACGTGAACGGCGACGGAGCAACCAGCTTCCTTGCACGCGATTGGAACAAAAACATGGCAGCGGCGTGCAGTCTCTCTCGAATTCCACAACTGCTTCGGTGCTAATGCAACCTGCAGAGGATGTGTATCTACAACTGAGACAGCAGGAACCCCTAAAGGCCCTTATTGCTTGTCCTCCCCACGCAATCCTGTTCCTCTCTTTCTGGTCGTCCTTCGCGAATGTCTTCTGCATATCTACCCACGTTTTCTGGGGTTCTCGGGTCCGCGCTATAGCTCCCGACGATCCAAACACTAATCCTCGGAGCTTACTTATCTAGATAAAGCTTCGACGTCTGGACAACCTAAACGGAGCAGTCAACCCAAACGTCAAGCCAAGATGACTTCAGGTCAAGGAAGCAGTACAGGCGCGTCGAACGAGCCTGAACAGGTCCCAAATCCTGTCGAGATGTCGACTCCCACCTCACCTACAGATACTCGACATCCTTTGTCAAGGGTCGAATTAATCTCCCAGCAATTTGATGAGCAACCGACGGGACTCTCCGAGAGCTTTCAGTCTACAGATACTGTTCGACGACGACCGGAACCAGGACAGTCTTATGGTATGCTAATACTGGGAACTTTTATTTCTGTACTGACCATTTGAAGGCACAATAGTATCACCAACTGCAGATCAGTATGAGCATAGAACCTCCGAATCCTCTCAAGCGAGTGAACGACCTCCTACCCACAGTTTAGAATCATCTCGCTCTATTCAACCCATAAGATCGCCTATGTTAGGTCCTGAACGAGGTCGTGGGGGTACACGGCAGAAGAAACCTGGAATGCCACGTCGAGCCTCTTCCAATGTCCAAGCACCCCATCGTGGACAAGAATTTTCTGTGGATGATGATGTGGCAGAGATAGAGGGAGATATGGCGAGCAGACACGGCCCTGCATCGGGATTTGGTTCTGTTAGACATCAGTCTTCGACTTTACGGCGACGCCCTCTACCGCAACAACCTCCTTTGCCTAGAGTAAACTCATCCCGTGATGAAGAAGAAGAAGCTGAAGCTGAGGTCGAAATCGAGCGAGTTAGTACATCTGGAGAGACCGCCGGAGAGGATCATTTACCAGAGTCTGGCGAGGAAGGGACATTACACCCGGACGAGGGAACCCCAGACGATGATGAAGACGAAGACGCAGACTTGAGTGACGCCGAGAGTTTTACACTCAAGGATCGACAGGAGGCAATAAATGAGACGCATCCATTCGGTATACGTATCTGGAAACCCGCACTTTACAAGAAGAACAGATCTGTTCAAAAAACTGCCGAGGGTGATATCCATTCATCCCCAGGAGGGCGCGCTAGTAGATGGCTTCTTCTCTTTAACATTATATGGACTCTCTGCTTTGGTTGGTGGCTAGGGCTTGCAGCTTTCATAGGCGCAGCCGTATGCTTTACCTTTGGTGCCGCACCTAGCGCCATCGAATATGGCCAAGTTCTCTTTGGCCTTGCAGGGTATCTATTTTATCCCTTTGGCAAATTTGTTCGGTTAGAACAGGACGAAGCGTACGCACAGGAAGACGAGGGTGAAGGGCGCAGTATTACTGAGTATGAACAATGGCAGAGTGGTGATATCGAAGACGGACGGCTCTTCTTTGGCCCAGAGGGAAATCGCTCTATTGTTGGAAGATCAAGAAGGAGTATTGATTCATTTGCTAGCGAGACTGACAGTCTCTTGGGTCGTTCAAGGCGGGGAACTCGAAGAGCAGCTTCTGCACGCCCGTTCAAAAGGAGACTTTTTGGCCGAGGCCAATGGAACACTGGACGAGTTATCTTCTTCCTTTTCTTCTATGGCCTTATTACCCCGCTGTTGTTCATCGTATCTACTATTTGTTGGTTCTTGGTGTTCTGGATCCCTATGGGAAAAGTCACCTTACTTCTGTTCTATCATCTTCGTCGACATCCGCTGGCCCTCTCTTTCCAGTCCGACTCGGATTATTCGCGAGGCGCCATTCCTAATTCTTCCATACTTCTCTGCACTTACCGTGCTGTAGGTTTGAAGTATTGGAAGTACACGATTGATGGGACTAATATTTTCTTAATCAACTTGATGGGGGTTGTTTTGTTTGTAATCTTTGATTACTTTGTACTCGTAGAGGCCCTAGGCATCGATAATTTGTTAGTCACGAGTCCGGCATTCCTGTTCACGGCAGCCTTGTTCTCTATCATTCCACTGGCCTACTTCATCGGCCAAGCAGTGGCTTCCATATCTGCTCAATCTTCTATGGGTCTGGGTGCTGCGATCAACGCCTTTTTCTCGACCTTGGTGGAAGTCTTCCTTTACTGCGTAGCACTGAATCAAGGGAAAGGACAGTTGGTAGAAGGAAGTATCATCGGAAGCATATTTGCAGGTATTCTCTTTCTTCCTGGGGTCTCGATGTGCTTTGGAGCCATAAAGCGGAAGACACAGAGGTTCAATGCTAGATCAGCGGGTGTTACATCAACTATGCTTTTGTTTGCTGTCATTGCAGCATTCGGGCCTACCCTGTTCTACCAGATTTACGGCACTGTAAGTTCTTCTATACTTTCCCAAAGGGTACAGCTAACAGGAGACATAGCATGAGCTCAATTGTCTTACTTGTGTAGACACAGATGACTCCACGCCAAGTCGTGATTGTCGTCGGTGCTATTTCTCACAAGTTCCAGCTTTGGATGACCGGTTCTATATCGAAGCTGTCCGCCCCTATTGCTGGTTCGCTGCTGTTCTTCTCTTCTTCTCCTACGTAATTGGGCTTTGGTTTACGCTGCGGACACATGCTGCGGTAATTTGGAATAATGAAGTTGATGAAAAAAAGATACAGGACTCTCAGGCCATCTCGAGTTCCGGACAGCTTCCAGCGACTCCACATACCCGACTCATGAGACAGGGCAGCACACAAAATTCGAATGAAAGTCGAGGGGCAGAGATTCGTGATTCTCAACTTTACAAACGGATTCTAGGACAATCACTTCAGCAAGTCGGCTTGGGTCTCAATGAAGATGGATCTCGACATAATTCAACATCCGATCCTTCAGGAAATGGAATAGTCCAAACCCCCCACATTCCGCCTCCCAAGACTAGCAGTGGCGACAGTTCAAAATCGGGATTCCAAATACCTGGGTTCACAGAAGCCCAGAACGCAACACTTGTTCGTGAAGTGACGGAAATGGCAGCAACTGTAGCTACGATTGCTGCCAGAGATGCAGCAAAACCATCACGGAAGCCGTCCGCTGTGGCAATCCCCCTATCATCTCATAGGCCTCACACAGTCAAAGCTGCAACTGTCCATGATCACGATGAGGCAGAGGGAAATTCGGGAGGTGGGCACGACGCTCCGAATTGGGGCAGAATGAAGAGTTCCATTATCTTGTGCGGGGCTACCGTGTTATATGCCCTCATCGCCGAAATTTTAGTTGACACTGTCGACGTCGTATTAAAGAATGTCGCTATAGATGAGAAGTTCCTCGGTATTACGCTATTTGCGCTTGTGCCAAACACTACCGAGTTTCTGGTAAGTTCCATCTATATCCATTACTACTGTTCACACTAACACTCGGGTAGAATGCTATATCATTTGCAATGAATGGAAACATTGCATTGTCAATGGAGATTGGATCGGCCTATGCTCTTCAAGTTTGCTTACTGCAGATACCGGCTCTCGTTTTATTCAGCGCCATCACTGGTCAATGGTTACCGCCAGATAAGATCGCTGACAGCACTTTCACTCTCATATTCCCACAGTGGGATATGATCACCGTCATTCTTTGCGTTTTCCTTCTCAGTTACATGTATGGTGAAGGAAAGAGTAATTACTTCAAGGGCTCAATCCTTCTTCTCAGCTACCTTGTCGTCATTGTTGGATTTTGGTTCTCAGGGATGACCGATCTTGAGAATATGGGCGTGCATCGGTTTGATGTCATGACTGCTGGGGGAAGTTTTAAGACTATCGGCAGGAGGAAGTCGGGTTTTGCGTTTCAGCAGTAAGGTGTACGTCGCATGGCCATATTAACATTCACAGTTTATATTTCTTTATATGGGCGGCGTAGTTCAGTTGGCTGAAGTTCTCTGTCTTGTGGGATTTAGATACCAATCGCAGAGCAACCTTCACTGGCTTTCAGAAGGTGTGTATGTAGAGGCTACATTTGTATGATAAGAGGGATAGCTTTAATCACGAGGTATGCGACCTATCAACCAATAATGCGTCAGATTTTAGAGTAAACTTAAATCAATATCACTTCGAGAGCCGCTACGCTAGTAAGCACCATGCGGAAGCTTACGAATTGGATAGCTGCACTAAACGGCACTACTTTGTATAAAAATAATCGTCAATCCATAAGCCATGTTACCAAAATTCCGGTGGAAGTTCCACTGGGGTTCACGGCTATTTATCATGCTTATCTAGGTACATTAGGCACTTAGCTAAGAATGATCAAGATGCCGGTTCATGCATGCCGCGGCCAAGTCGACGGGTCTCGGCATGCATATTCAGAACCATGACGTTTGAAAAGCCCCTCCAGCGCCCTGCTAGCCCAGATTTATATTCAACAACGCAACACTGCCAATCTTTCTTTCTTCCTTTCCTTTCCTTTCCTTTACATTTAGTTATTTTTAAGAATCTATCTCGAAATTGGGTGTCAATCGAAAACCTACAATGACGAAGGTTCTTCTTACAGGTACTTCCTCGTCCCAAATTACCCCACATTGTAACCCCACTATTGCCATACTCACAATTTTAACAGGTGGCTCTGGCTTTATCGCTGCCCACATCCTCGACCTCCTCCTCCAACGAGGGTACACTGTCATAACCACCGTCCGGTCTGAGTCCAAAGGCCAAAAAATCCGCGAGGCACACCCCTCTACTCCTTCTTCCCAGCTCGAGTACCGCATCGTCCCAGATATCGCCGTTGAGGATGCTTTCGACGAAGCGGTTAAGATTCCCGGCCTGGATGCCGTGATCCATTGCGCATCCCCATTCCATTTCAATATCACCAACACCAAAAAGGACCTCCTTGACCCCGCCATCATTGGCACAACGGGGATCCTGAAGGCCATCAAGAAAAACGCCCCGAGCGTCAAGAAGGTAGTGATAACCAGCTCGTTCGCCAGCATCATCGACGCGGCCAAGGGGAGCTATCCGGGGCACACGTACAGCGAAAAGGACTGGAATCCCATCACACTCGCCGAGGCCGAGACCAATTTCACGTGGGGCTACCGAGCCAGCAAGACGTTTGCAGAGAAGGCGGCGTGGGATTTCGTCGCGAATGAGAAGCCCAATTTCGACATCGCCACCATCTGCCCGCCCATGGTGTTCGGTCCTGTCGTGCACTACTTGAGTGACTTGAGCAGCCTGAACACATCCAACGAGCGCATCCGCAACTTGATCACCGGCAAGTTCAAGGCCGAGATCCCTGACACGGGCGCCTTCCTCTGGGTCGACGTCCGGGACGTCGCCGAGGCGCACGTCAACGCGCTCGAGGTCGAGGCCGCCATGGGGAAGCGCTTCTTCGTCACGGCCGGGCACTTTTCCAACCGGGAAATCTGCGAGTTGGTTCGGAAAGATTTCCCCGAGTATGAGAAGGAGCTGCCGGGCAAGGATGTCAAGGGCGGTGACTTTCCCGAAGAGGGGATCTATAACTATGATAACACTCGCTCGAAGGACATGTTGGGTATCAAGTATATATCGTTGGAGAAGAGTATTTCGGATTTAATTAAGAGTCTGAAGAGCGTTGGCGCGTAGAGGATTTTGAGTTTCTAGAATCGAACTGCACGGAATGGTTGTTTTGAGGATATATGACATCTGTAGCTTCAACTGCCCCAATTCTGCAGCCACTGGACGTCGTACCCCTTGAATAAATGAATCCCTGCCTAGAACTGCCGCGTGCAATAAAACCCTTCTGAAGAGATGATATCATGGTGGAAATTTACTCCCGTCCTTTGTTAGAAGAACTGTTGCAAGCCCCTCGCAGAAATCCTCGAGACCATGTGCAACAAGGCCCTTTTTCAAAAGACAATTTAAAAATATTACTTTCATCCTTTTCTTAGAAATTGTCGAAAAGCTTCCGCAGTACAAATTTGTAAACGAAAGAATTTCCCTTTTCCAGATTATGTGAATGGTATTTGACCTGTCGTCTTGTCTATATTTCTGGCACTTTTAGTTGTGAGCTCTTTGGAAATTGTACGAGGAATTGTTCGAGAAGTACGATGCCCAATAAGGGCATTTAAGCTCTCATATTTGTTAAGCTAGAGAATACAGAAGATCATTATCATGATTCGGATCCAGAATTGAATCTTCTATAGGCAACTTCACATCCTTATCAAAACACCAGACCACGTATCCATGCTTCCAAAATAGAACGACGAAATCATCATCCCCTTGCACATACCGTGTAGTATACATCGAATTGAGTCTAGCAGGATAATCGTCTTTCCTGAGTCGAGCATGCATTGCGAAATCGGCTTCTCCTATCCAATGGAAAGCCACGGTGTTATTTGACGCGTCCGGGTCCGCTTCCAGGGCAAAGTAAACAGCGTTATCTCCGGGGCCGTCTCGTCCATACCATGGAGGCGGGGACTGGGATCGATTCTGATCGATGGGGTTGAGAGCAGTGAGAATCATATCTGTGACGCCTAGTTGAAAGTTAATATTGCCAAGCTGCAATAGAAAGAACCATTGGCGGTATTTCTGATAGTGGGGAGAGGCGAAAATTTTGCTCACCTTCGGGCATTTCATTGGCACCTAGAGAGTTTTCGAATACTGGAACCAGGAGATGGTCTCGCCACCGTAACATATCTCTGAAATTGGGAGTCGTAGTGATAGAATCAGGACACATATGACAGATGAAATCAAATTCCTTTCTATGTATGTCGAAAACCAAAGTCATCAGATATTCGCCAACAGGCATCTTGATTCTCTGACCTGTTGTTGAAAAGGATTCGCCCTGTACATTTGAGATCCCAATCATACCGTCATGAAGAATACTGATTTGGAAAATGGGAAGACGACTTTGCGAATGGTAAATGGCCAGAGAATATGTATCAATCAATTCCCACTCGTGGAACTCCTGGACAATGAATCTGGTTTGGAAAACTTCGCCATCAGGACCAGTATTGCATATATACATTACAAAAAACCGATCTGCGAATAATCAGCTTCAAATAGTTTATGGAAAATTTGATTAAAGCGAAGTTGCCCAAGAAGTTTGCTTACTCCGATCATCTGGGTGGAATGCCAGGATACTGTCCGATATAGTACCATCATTCAGGATACCAAATGTTTTGATGTCCACCTCTTTCAGTGATCTTCCAATGGTCCAGACAAAGACTTGATTTGAGATAGTGACAATTCCTACTCTATCCTGACTGACAGAGTAATGTCGAGCCTTAGTTGGAAGTCGAACGCTCTGCTGAATTTCATCAGGAGTAGAGTCTAGCCTCCAAGCTACAAGTGTTGATCTCCAAATAATCAGCGCATCTTTCGAAAGGAACGACTTATTAACTTACGATCCTTGGATTCCCCCCACTAGGAATTGGTCCGAAAGTACCCATCTCTTAATGTCCACTCTGTTTTTTTCCACAAAAACTGTGACCAAGCCAGTGAAAAGGCTTTTCACACAAAATGAATGGGGTCCCACCCTACTAGCAATCCTTCCATGGCTATAGTTACTCCTACATTGCCGTTCTTGCCGAGTGCGTCTATCATGATGATATATCGACATTGAGTGATAGCTACCTCGGCTTCTTCTGATGCGACGGTTGATAGCTCGACATAGCCATTGACTAAGGGCTTCCTCTTCGAGTAAATGCCCTTTGGCATCCAGAGATCTATAATGCCTCTCCCAAGTCGCACGAAAGTGTGCCTTGATGATCCCAATACAAATTTCTTGGCTAGAAAATGTTGAGTTCCAAGTTTTGGACACTAATCGCACTTGGGTGAGATCTACGAGATCTAGATAGCCTGCAATGCAAACAATAAGCTCAGAGGGAAGGTCCACACAGATATCACAAGGGATTTTAATAGCGTTGAGATGTATTCGAAGCCGGCGAGCTTCAGATCTCGTCAGGCATCTCGCAAGTTGGTCTAGCCTATGAGAAAGTCAGATTGTAGACAACATCATCTGTTTCAGACTGATTCAATGTAGTGGTAATGAATACTTCATTACGCAAGAATGAAATTTCCGATATGTGTCTACTGAATCCGAAGTCTCACAAGTTCCCTGGCGTTTAGTGGCCTCGCAAACCGCAGTGATTCACTCATGCCCCGCGTTTTCTGTATTTTCTGCCACCAATTGTGAACTGTCACTTTGACATGTTTGCCAACTAGTGAAGCCCCTAAAACAAAGTGAGAAGAAGATTTCCACTTGACTCGCAGCACGTTATTCATCTTGCTGTCAGAGCGCAGCCATCTCCGCACGCCAGTTTCTAATCTTTTATCAAATGTGGTGGGACTGTCAGACACTTGCGTTCAGCTCACTGAGCCCAGAGGGGATAGATTGCCGCAGCTCGTAAAATTTGCAGAGAGAGCCATCGAATGGTTGGAAGAAAACACCAAAACACATACTCTACCTTTCTCGCCTCGAGGTCGGACTCTCCGTCTTGTAGTTTCAAGGAGTCTATCAAATCTGCCAGCCTACCCATATTGAGATGTAGCCGGTCGGCAGGTGCACTGGCCGATGCCCAAGTGTCTGTTTTTCCTAGGCTGATGTGATTGATGAGAGCAGTCTCCTTTGTTCATGTCATGTGTGACAGCGCGGTTGTTGCAAATGTGCTGCCGGTATGTCCAGACTCCAGCGAGGACCGAGCTGGGCGTACAGGGATTGATGATAGTTTGGTCAGCGGGGCCGGACAGAAGGGAACGAACGAGATGGTCAAATGTTGATTTGATAGCTCTTCCCAAGTTGGGGCCCATGTAGGCATCTCCATATAAGGAAGAGCACAGGAGGTGTACAGATCATGTATGTCTGATGTTTCTCGGCGCCGACCAGATGGCGCATCCTGTGCGTGGTCGGGTAGCGGAAAGGGGGGGAGGGGGGAGAAGGAGAGTGGAAAGAAAGTGGAAAGGGGGCAGCGGTTGGTGGGAGTGGGGAGGGATTTCGCCTGACACTAGCGCCCGCCTTCCAACCGCCTTGAACCTCAGGCAGGGACCGACGGTTGGGTGGTTTGACGCCACGGACGACGACAAGGAAGGAGCAAGGGAAGACGGTGAAATGCTACGCGGCAGGATACAGGACAGGACCAGAGAGGAAAGTACAGTACAGTACGGTGGTTCCTGTTCCTGTGCTTGTTTCCAGTATTCTTACAGTACGGTAGTGACTTCCTTACAGCGCTATCATGACACTATTACTCTCACTGCAAGACACTACACTGCCCTACCCTGCCCTGCCCTGCCCTGCCCTCTACTACCCTACACTACATGACACTGCACTCCACCACCACTACCACTACCACTACTTTACTCCTACTGTACATTCATTCCTCCACTCCCTCCCCATCCATTCATTCATTGCCTCGCCCATGCCCGTTCGTTCCCCCTCCCCCCCGGTTCATGATCTGCACCGGCTTCCATTTGCTATTCTGGATGGAACTCGTCTGGCACATCTATATCATCCGTGATATACCGTATGTTCAATGTCGGTTTCGACACCCGTCAGCGCAGCATCGGCATTCCGCATGCAGGTGCAGGACCGCTGGGCCATCCCTCAACAACTGTCACTTTGAAACCTTGGCCCATCGGCCCGCCGTCGTAGGCTGGATGCTCGTGGCTTCGAGAATGAAAGGAAACCCAAAAAAAAAAAAACACCACAGCTCTGCAGCCAGGAACACCTCGAGTCGCACACCCAGGCCTGCCTTTTTCCCTCTTCCCTCGTATCCACCCCACGACGGGACGCTGATTGCGGTGCCCCGAGCCGTAGCCGACCGACGGTGGGTAGAACGTCTGAAGCTCCATCATTCCCTGGCTTCCTGGTTCCGCATGCGCTGGCGTGGTGGCGGGCCAGTGGGCCAGTGGGCCACTGGGCCACTGTTCCCTCTGTGGCCCCTCCGAGGTCACTGTGTCGTACTGCTTCCTCCACTCGCCACTAGAGTACTGACTCGGCCTGCAGTGCTACTGTACAGTTACAGCGTCCAATGTGCATAACCCGAGAAGAGGAACGAGGTTCTGTACTGTACGAAGGAGGCGGCGGAGATCTGCTATCGCGGAAGGAGATAGATATGCCTCGAGTCGAAACACTGGCAACTTTCGCATACTTTCCAGTGCAGTGCTACCTCGAGCGCAGTAGGATATGGTATAGTATAGTACGGTATGAGCTCTCCCGTGTACGGTAGCTAACATGGGCGCACGGAAGTACGGTATAGGAATCGGAACAGGAGCAGGATGAACACAAATTTGATTTCCATCCGTCCTCTGAGGCTCTCCAATACCGTGCAGAACTTCTAGCACGATCTGTGTGAAATCTTTGTTTCAGATGCAACAGG
This sequence comes from Haplographium delicatum, assembly GCA_037952705.1. Classification (NCBI taxonomy): domain Eukaryota; kingdom Fungi; phylum Ascomycota; class Leotiomycetes; order Helotiales; family Hyaloscyphaceae; genus Haplographium; species Haplographium delicatum. Next base: position 51,376 of record JAPZPC010000031.1, read on the forward strand.
CTATACAGCGTGGGTAGGGGGCACCCAAGGGTCGCGAACCATGGGATGAGCTTGGGGAGGTTTTAGGGGGCAAATATCTTTCTCCACAAGCTTCTGGTTGAAGACGCTCAGGCGCTGCTCGGTCCTTTCTCGAAGTTTATCCCGGTCTGGCATTATTCTGCATCCGAATGCAGGAGGAGAAGCTTTAACTTCAGAGCTTGGAAGGAGGATGCGAAAATATGTCTTTGCCTCCTGCAGTAATATACGAAAGTTGCACCGGAATAGACAGACAGACAGACGCGAACTGACTGAAGAGAGCAGAGCGCACGCCGACAGTGCTGTTGATTGATTCATTAACTGATTGATTGATTGATTGCAAGATCAGAGAGAGAGAGATCAGCATTCTATTGCATTGCGCTTTACGGACTGTGACGGCGACTACGTTGCGTTGCGTTCTGTTCTGTTCTCTGCATTCTGTCATCTGCAATCTGCAGTCGGGCTGCAGTCTTCCCCATCTTCCATTTCTTCCATTTCTTCTCCTGTTAGCCTGGCCTGGCCTGGTCTGGCTGCCGACTCCCACCTCCCCTTGGACGGCCTTCTATCTTTTATCTTCCTACTCTCCTCCCTCTTTCTCCTTTCTCAACTAAAACGCCTACTCTTTCGCAAACCAGACCAGACCAGCAAACCATCATCAAGCCCCTTTTCCCCGGTAGTCTGGCAGTCGGCCATTAAACGCGGCGGGGCTCTGTCAGGCGCAATAGGCGTAGCTCCCAGCTCCACCAGCAATTCGGCACCAGCTCCAACGGGGCTGCTCCGTTTTCTCTGTACTCCGGACGCCGTCCCTCCAAAATCAGTATCCTAACCAGGTTTCGGCGCCTGCTTTCTATCGGTCCAGACCTGGACGCTATTCTGTGCTTTGTACTTTTGTACTTTGCACTTGGCACTGCTAAACCTTTCAATCCACAATCCACGCACCACGCTGCATTCAACCCGAAAATCTTTCCTGCGACGCGGACGAACCTGCGACTCGCAGACTTGCAATCCGTCCTCCCCAAATCCGCCCGAACACCAACTTCTCCTGCGACGAAGCTTGCGCGAACCTCTCGCACCCTGCCCGCTCGTCCCAGAAGAGTCTATTTGTGCAGCGAGGCTGATTGGCAACACGGCTTGGAGTGAACCCTGAGGCGGATAGCTGCAGATCAGCAATAGCAGAGGACAAAGAAGGGCTTTCCTGGCCTGTAGAAGCTGCGATATTCAAGAGCTCCCAATCTAGATGCAATGAGGTGTGTTTATTCTACTCGCAAACCATCAATGGACCTGCTTCGGTCCCAGATTGCTTTGCGACCCTTATAGGACGCAGCTGACGTACATCTACAGGTGACCCGACGATGGCTTCCACGGATGAGAGAGCGCAACGGAGCCCCTTCATGAGCAATTCAGATCCAAGCCAAACCACCGCTCGAACAGTTCCAATCGTCCAACCCCCAATACTGCAGACGTCTCCCCCATCCCCTGGAGATCCCATGGAGGTCACTCCTCCCGCCTCGACGATTATGGCTCCTCCAACTCGAACAAGCCCCGACTCAGAAGCAAACGGCGTACATGATCAAATGGGAGACCAACCAAGTACTGGAAGTCTGGCAGGACCAAATGCGGCGGCTGCGGCGGCGGCTGGCTCTCAGCAACCAAAAGTGGTACAAACTGCATTTATCCATAAGCTCTACAAGTAAGATCCAATCTGGTAGTAGGTCTGTTGAGGAAACTTACTGATGAGTGTGTAGCATGTTGGAAGATCAAAGTATACAGCATTTGATCTCATGGTCAAATTCGGCCGAGAGCTTCGTCATGTCTCCATCCAATGACTTTTCAAAAGTCCTCTCGTGAGTTGGACAGCTCCTATTCCAAGGTTGTAAAGCTCACATGTCACAGCCAATATTTCAAGCACACCAATATATCGTCATTTGTACGACAATTGAACATGTATGGATTTCACAAAGGCTCGTATACCAACTAGTTCATTTCTGAAATCTGTCATTAATATTTACCAAGTGAGCGATGTTTTCCATACGGGTTCACCAGAATCTCCATTGTGGGAATTCAAGCACGGCAATGGTAATTTTAAAAGGGGAGATCTTGTCGGACTTCGAGAAATCAAACGTCGTGCATCTAGACACGCCTTGGTTCATCGAGATTCATATTCCGGTCCGAAACCCCCACTTTCTCAGCCTGGTACACCAGCAGAACCGATGCACTCGATGCAAGAATCAACTGAGTCGAGATTGACCAATCTTGAACACACGCTCTATGAGATGCATGCTCGGCTTCAAAGAAGCGAAGATAATTCGCAATTCATGCATGTGAGAAATCAAGTCGTCATGGATGCCTTATCTCGTTCACTACAGGTACGTCTGTAAAGCTAAATTTTTTATAAGGAAATGAAAACAAAACAAAACTAACTATGTGTAGCTCAATCATGAAATATCTAGAGCAGTGCTTTCTCTAGTACCAAACCCAGAAACACCGTTACATCGGGATGGTGAGTACAGCCGGATCCGTATGCTGGTACACGCTTACTAAACATGGGAACAGTAATAAACATGCAAGGCGAGATCCAACGACAGGTGGAAATAATTCGGTCAATGGAGGAACCACCCGAACCTCCATTTTCGGGGAGTCGGCCCTACTTCTCTAATCTTTCCCTCGATAATGCACCTGTATCTCCTCGACAAATACCCCAAGACGATCCCCGTCGAAGTTCTACACTTAATGTGCCACCCCGACAAAATTTCTATCGCCCACCGGTACCATCGCATCTGTCGATCACGCCACGCAGATACGGCTCTATCGGAGCCAGCACATCTCAATCATCTCCAAGTTCTCTCCGATCCCAGGTGCCTCCCCCGCCTCCTCCACCTCATCCCTTGGCAACTGTAGCTTCGCCGCCGACCAATCTTCCTCGTCGCCACACTTCGGCTGACATACGAAATGTGCAAGGCTGGCAAGCTAACCCTTCTCCCTTTGGATCTGGCCAATCATCTACTCAGTGGCCATCGTCACCTAAAAGAGGCCCAACGGTCGTAAATGAAGACCAACGTATTCGTGATAGTTTCAGTTCTTATTCCCTTGCGACAGCATCTTCTCAACCACGTACCGATATTTCTCGGCCAACAACACCACCATTCACAAACGGCAATGCTACAGATCATCTTAATAGTTGGTCCTGGGGCAGTTCTCAAAGCAAAGGATCGTCAGGCCTTTTCAGTAAGGATAATTCCGGGCCTCCTACGAGGAGAGGCAGCATGGCCCATATCCTTAACCCTGCAGAAACTGCAGAGAGAGAAGAAGAGCACGAGGAGGAGATGAGAGATGAGGACAGAAAAAGAAAGCGCGTTCAGTAGAGGAACCGACCAACACGCTGCCCTCAAATGTCGATGTTTAACGAACTCATGCTTGCTATTATATCTATCGCATTACAAGGATGGGACAGGCTTTATTGATTTCATGTACAGGCAACAGAAAAAACACGAGGTATGCAAAGGGAGTTTTCATGTGCATTGCGGGAGATTCTATTTTCCCATGTTTGAACCAAAGGAAGAGAAAACATGTGCGTTAATTTCAGCTGAACGGCGGCGCAAAGATGGAAGTGTATAATGGCTTTTAGGCCTCGGCAAGTCTGTCTTTCTAAGCATTTTATGACGGGATCCATTAGGTTAGGCTTGGTTGGGAATACCACAAAAGGGCTGCATATGGGGCTGGGATAATGGCATTGTGGCATTATGTGATATTGGAGATGTACTTTTTTGTTTTTCTTAAACGGCATTGTGGAAACTAATAACTGTTTTAAAATCCTTTTTTTTTTTTTTTTTTTTTGGCATTAGTTCTCGACGTTTTGAGAACCAGGGCCCTGTAAGTAAGTCTGCCCTTGAACTATTTTTATATCGGGGATCTCTGGAAACCACGATGGTTCCTAAGCCACAACTTTCTATGCATAAAATAACTCCAATCCTTGCCAAGAAAATGTACTTCCGCTTTAAGCAAATCGATAAATCCATCAGCTGGCTCTGGCTTGCGATTCAAAAGATTCCACAGCCTAATGCCAAAGTTGAAAGCTGTGGTGCAGTAGTAGTTCAAGGCCACGGTAATGTAAATGCACCAGGCCGTCGAGCTGGTGGCAAAACTTCGCTGGCAATAAACGTACCAGGTGACATTATTTTGTTTGTTAGCAGCACAAAAGAGCAATCATGAACCCTTCGAACATTCCCAACGGATTTTCTTTTTATGCCATCGAATCCCCCGCGCGGTATAAAACCCTTCTGAGCCGCTCTTGTCCTCCTCCCCAGAAAGTTTTGTACTTACTTTTCATAGAGTGGGAAATTTCATATTTTTTTTTTGGCAATGAATGGATATGGTACTGGACGGACGAAACCCAAGATAGACTGGCAGGCTTACCACTACCCGGTGTCTAAAGAGACGGTACCCAGAGTTCCAATTGGCCATTTGTTAAACGATCCCTCGACGGAAAACAGAGGGGTTTCTCCAGTTGATTTCGTCGAGCAGCCGAATCTGAGATTTTATGACCAACGTTTAAAGGCTGGGAAGAGAGCTGAGAATAGAGGATTGATTATTCCCGAAACAGCCCCAGAAGACGATTCGTTCGAATATATGGAGTCCATCCCCTCTAGCTTGAGGGTGGTCCTGGAAGGCCCAGATGAAAGTGAGTTGATGCCACTAATTCGTTTAAACTCAGGTTCCTGAATTTCGTCTAGGGCACCTGTTCATCGACTCACGGGACCAAGTGATGTTCTTCTTTCCAGAACCCAGAATATTAATTTCTGGTAACGGAGACTTCTTGTTGGATAGGGGATCTATGCCGCCTTTACCTCTTGACCTGTGGGAGAGCAAGAGAGATTATGCTGGACTTGACATTCACGAGATCTACCAGGATAACTTTGCGAATCTTGAAATATTGGATGGCCCCCAGTGCCATTTAAATATATTGGACACGCTTCGAATGTATATGAACGGCCTTGAGGATGATTCAGACTGTCCAGATCCCGCGTGCTTCTCTTCAGTGGACTATTTAGAGCAAGAAGAACATGCACTCATAGCTTATAATCTGAGGGCGATCCATCGACTGCAACACGCCGACACCGCTTTTGCATCCGAAGACGAAACATATTCCGCAGAGCCAAAGTTTTATGCTCTCTCTGAGCTCGCGCAGATCTATGATCTGGAAGAGATAGTAGCCGCGCAACTGGAAGAAATTGAGACCCAATTGGATTCTCTAGATGTCTTAGACAGAGTAGATCACGTCTTTCCATTACTTCGAATGTGGGAACCTATACATGAAGAGAGGCAACAGCCGCAGCCATCATATCGACATCGAAGCGATTTATATTCGCTGGAGACCGGACGGGAGAGGAAGGTATGGGCAGCCGCGCTGGATGCCTATAACCAGAAATGGACAGTCCTTAAGCCCCCAAAGACTGAAGCTTCGGCCGGAGCATCACAAACACGAAGCACAATCGGGCCGACGATACCATGGCCGGTATGCAGCCTATTCTCTCGAGAAGCAGGAATATGGGAACCAGGCATGAACGAGTGGAAGTGGAAAACTGTTTGTTTTTTTGTATGTGCTTTTGGTTTACGCCTGCAGTTGGTCGAGGGAGAGGAGTTCAAGTTTGAGATTGGCTTTGCAATAGACGATGCCAAGGAAGGAAAGATTCAGAAGTTGAAGGGGTTGAGGAGCCAGTTGAAATTGGAGAAGGTCAGGTGGCATGAGGATAAGATGAAAGCGCTGTTTGGGGAAGGGGTGATGAATGATGAACGTGTGAAGGCTGTTTGGAGTGCGGTCATGGATCTGAAAGGAAAGGTTGATGAAGATTTGGCACGACTTGGGAAATGAGGTATAAATTCCGCACCTAATGAGAAAAGTAATTGGTACCGCCAAGCTAAAGAAAGAAAATTCTCATGGTTTGATTCTGGTATAATTTCATTATTCATCTATCTTCATTTGTCTTTCTGAGATTACATACAAAGAGCACATTACCACTTTGTCGTCTTCGCCAGCGAAGACGTCAGGTCATCTTCGCTCTCTTTGTGGGGTAGAGGATTTGATCGGATTTATGAGATTCCAAAAGCAGTATTCGCTCGAGTCCAGTATGCAAGTCGATCACTCGTGGCGCTAACACCAATACATGAAAGATATGCATTATATCCAGCCTGTCCACCAGCCTGGAGGGCTGACCTAGTACTAGCACACTGTGTCGTCAAAAACCACGGGCCGCTTCCCCAACTATATTCATCAGGCAATACTAAAGCTCGAATCGCATTTAACTGGTCGTCACTCATCCCGCTTGTTGAACTGGCTGTGGTTACAGCGCTCAGCTGGGAAGCTAACGCGGGTATCGATTTTGCATAGAGCAGGTTGTAGTTTGCCATCTGCATGTTCCGAGTACCTTGCCCGGGACGGCCTGGGTAGTGGTTGATGTTGTATTTGAAGTCATCCGTTTCGTAGGCGATCACTGAAAGAACTGCTGCCATTTCTGGAGTGGATATGATGCCGTACTGACTCATTGCAGCGATGAGATATGGTGCTGCCTGTACATTCGTGGCGCACTCGCCCGCCGCTGGAGCATTTGCACAGGATCCAGACGTAGGCGCGATTTGAAGAAGAACATCAGCTGCAGATGAGCCAGCTGCACGGGAGAATATGTTCCCGAGGTTGGGAATTGGTATAGCAGAGGAAAGGCCTGCAAAGATGGCGATGGAATATAAGATCGAAAGCATTTTGTATTCCTCTCTTTGTTTGCTGTCGTCTTAGGCAATGCAGCTCGGGTCTCTTGAAGAATTTGACCAGTTTGGGAGCAATTCTGGGTCGAAGGCTGCGAGTTATTATATTCTAACAATAGCTTTGTTTCGACATTGTTCTATTTTGATTGGGTTCGGCTAGTAAATGAAAGAATGAGAGTGATTTTACGCGGTCTGTTCTTCAGCATGTAAAGATCGTATGGACCACTATGAGACTCAGTGGAATGGTTAATAAGTAGGTAGTACGTGGTATTAAGAGTATTTGGGTCCTCGGGGGATATAATAGTTCCTGGCTGCAGGACGTGCCTCGAGCGCGAGAATAATGCCCTCGTGCTGTCTCATTGTAGGCCAACATGAAAGATGCCGTGAGGGTTGTGACCACCTTCGCCAATGCAGAGAAAGGACTGGATAGAGATGGTTTAAGTTTCAACGGTGGTTGAGAAATGCAGAAGCCTTGAGCCAATGGATCGGTTGAGGAGGCTCGATGATGTTGCTCTCTGGCTTTCGGATGTTTCATGAACTCGCTTAGTATTTACGAAAAGAAGGGATGGCGCTAATCTATTTCCAGTCTAACTTCCCCGCTTGGGTCACGGGACTCGTTTACAGCCCCTGAGCCTTTTCTCCTAGAAAATCTACAGCTTCGAGGGCTTATAGTTTTCCTGGGATAGTTTATCATAATGTTATAGCTTGTATAGGCTCCAAAGTAAGTGTGCACGCCACGTTGTATGCTCTCATCTTTTCCTCAGCCTTGAGTATAGTAGCATATCAAGATATATGGGGATTTGGGAGGATAATGGTATCCAAATCTTCTTATTTCACTCGTGGGATAAACGAAGAGGCAGTGGTAGCGTGTTGGAAAAAAACGTACTTTGTGCTGCTGTCAGGCGCATTTTGATAACTTGGTCATTAAATCGAAACCGGTGACCAAATAGAAGAGGGCCGAAATAATATCTCTGGGAAAAGAGGCGCTCGGTACATGGACCTTCCAAGACGAATACGTTGGCAAAGCCAATAGTTAGAATCCACGGCTGCCGGTCCGACGTGACATTACAAATTCTGCAGCGAACTGATTGTAAACTCGCAAAATGTGGTGCATGCTGCATTGTGAATTTACGCCCGGCTTCTGTACTGGGAGACTCGTCTTGGAGCCTCGGCCAGTAGACCCATCCCCGAGCCTTCTGAGCTTATAAGCTCAATTTAAGATAAAAGAGCTAAGGAAGAATTCATTTTTTGCGTCTTTTCCAGTTCAATTATCTGCAGCAATCGCCATTACTGCTACAGCCCTCGATCAACAGGAAAAGAATGCCCACGACGAATCTTATCCAGGAACATGCCCACAACATTACCATTGTTTCGCGAATTGGAGTACACATATGTCACAATTTAATCACACCAAGTGTCCTATTCCGGGGTGTGCCAAGGCGGGTGTGGATTTTAAGACGGATGAGAGGTATATGCAGCATTTTAGAAATAAATATTAGAGCGGTAGCTAGTACATAACTTGAAATGTTAACGATGTCATGATGCAGAGTTGCCTTGTAAAAGTAACTCGTCAGATGAAGAAGAGGACTTATAATGTAAGGATGAGATTTGGCCTAGATATTTTATGTTGATAATCCAGAAATTTTTTTCAGATTCACATTAAGAATTTATCAATACTCGGTGTTGTGATAAGTAAAGTGCTATGCTATGACTGAAACTGTGCTCGTGAGGGCTGAAAAGGAGGTGACAATAGAACTTGGGAGACAAGTAATGAGTACAATAAGATCTAAATAAGAGCATAATGCGGAGAATCGAGCAGCAGTTGTGAGAAGGATGAAAAAGGAGAGAAACGTTGTGGATAGTCTTGTAGCTGGTATGACAAGCGAGGTCCATGGGGCGATCGCATCCAGCGACGAACATCTTCATGCCAAAAAAAAAAACTTCGAACAAGTCATGGCCAATACCCCCAGACACTGGGCTGCTTGGACTTTGGGTCGCTATTGCGATAAAGGGATCATTCGGTATGATTGTCCTGCTTTCAGCTATTTATGATACCTAGAGTGTTGTTTAAAATTCCTAAGGAAATTTCTTTCATTGCATTGTTGGTTTTGTCTACAGCTATACTTAATACTCAAACCTGAGTGGGAGATGGGTCTTCACTCTCTCTTTCAAGCAATTCAAACAATGGATCTGAAAATCTGGCCTGTAAGTGCAGTCCCGTACATAACTCGACAAGTCTTGAGCATGGAGACTTCTTTATTTAGCAGCATTCAACGAACTTTCTTTAACAATGGCATTCTTTGTATTGCCCATTCCTTCAGTCATCCCTCAAAATATCTCTGAAATATATTATATCAAGGTCCCGTTCAAGGTTATCTCTCTTTAATCCGGTATAATTTAGTTGTCAGCATGAATTTAAACGCCCCGTCCCATCAGCCCAATGTGGTGCCAAGAGATGTTATCATCCAATGGGCATCAAACAAGATGTTTAGTATACCAGACGATATTATCGCTAATAGAATCAATAGACGTAAGAAGCCTTCACCTGCTGTCTTTTCCGAGACCTCGAAACGATATTTCCTGACGTTTAATTTGTACTAACTCAATCGGCGTAGGCGTTCGAGAGCTCGTTGAACTTTCTGATAGAAGAGACAAGATCATCGAAGAAAATAATAGCAAGTTAAATAAATCTCCCATCCCCGAGTATCCTGTATTCTGTCTTACTCCCACGGCAAGCTTCTCAAACTGCACCACTGGAGTCAGACTCAACACTCGACAAGGGCTTCAAGCACTGAATATAGAGCATGGCACGCCCACCGAAGCAACCAGATGTATTTTCGAATTTATATGCGACTACGCTAACCAGTGGCACAGTGCTCTCACAGACATCGATTGCCAATCCGCCGGTACCGACCCCAAATTTTTCCCTCTTCACAACTTCATGAGAGAATTGAATGACAACGGGACACCGTGGCTGGTCAACAAAATCTCGGGTATTCTCAACAGGAAGCAATTTTGGAAACTCAGATACCTTTTCATTCCTATCATATTCAACCCCAAGGGACTGCAGTTCCTGCATGCGGCTTTATGCATCATTTCACCAGAAGCCCGGACCGTGGACTACTTATGTAGCGGAGGTGACAAGTAAGTATTAACACGCGTAGAAAAGATGGGATTGGGGCTAACAACGGTCGTTTATCAATAGTGGCATGTCAAGTTCTCGAATCCCCAATGGATCCAGGGCCGTCCCTTCGATCGTGGCCTGGCTCGCCGCCTACCTCGGGAACGACTTTGTGCTTTCCGACTGGACACTCCGGACCGACGCCGCTATGATCCAATCCGAGCACCGCGGCGATTGTGGCATCTACCAGGCCACGCATGCGATGTGTTTCGCCTTCGGGTACGGCCCGGCCGCATTCCCGCACGACCACCAGGATAGAATCCTGAACCGCCGGAGAAGATATGTCCAGGATTTGTTGCTGAGAGGGTTCACAGCGTATAACCCTGACCCCGAGTCCCCGAATTGGCAGTACTATCCCCTCTTGGATACAAAACCTACGAATGTGGGGTTTTCTGCTATGCCTCAAGAAATTATTGATGCACTGTGATGGGTACCGTCACAGTGCTCAATATACTAACTAGCTCACGAAGATGCATCGATGGTCCTTCTGATTTCAATCACAATCCCTTACCCTATGTACAATAAATTTGTGCCAGTTTATTTCATTGGTAAACTGAGTTATAGTGCTTTATTCATAAAATATAAAACTTCAAATTGTTTCTAAAGATGTAAGCTATAAGATGAGAGTGATATAACTTCAATCATGCTATTTCTTTCCCTCGAAGCGGTTGAGAATTGACAGTCGCATCCGCGGAAAGTATATAGCACGAAGGTAGTCGCACAACGTTCACGCCCCTAAACACCGTCCATTCATTGCGCAACGCCAATTATTAGCCCCGATCCCCTTCCAACCCTCCCTTAACCCGATGTCATACATCTATCAAATTCTATACAACTAATCGAATCCGATTTCCATCTTACATCTTGTCAAAAGGCTTTCTAGCCCATCCGTTGACGGTCCTCCAGCCAGCACCACAGCCCCGGCCCTCCTGAAAGATGTCATGAAGTCCTTCCAACTTCGCCTCATCGCCAACAGTCTGCACCTTGCATCTCAACAGCCACTTCTCCCACGCCCACGCACCAACAAGGCCACAAATGTTGGCTGCATTCTCGGTACTCCCTGTCACCATAGCCTCCAGCTCCAGCTTGACCTCGACGCCCATGCTGTCCCTATTGACAACCTTATTCTCAATCTTCGCACCCATTGGCAAGAAAACCCAAGCTCTCTTGATACCCACAAATCCGGCTCGTTTCAATCTAGCAAGCCATGACTTGGTCGGGGTAGGATCGTAACCCAAGGTCATCAAATTGAAACCAAATTCCACGCTCTTAGCCAAGCCACTTGGTCCCGCATTAACAATATCCGAGTCCATGATCGAGAACTCCAGATATCCACCCGGCTTCAAAATTCGCATACACTCCTTAAGGCAAATTTCCCATTCATCTTGCCCATTTTCGGCTTTGTCCCTCAAGATCGTGTAGATCTCGCGAGCGGAAACGAGATCAAATTGATTGTCCTTGAATGGTAGTTTGACCAAACGATCAACGGCGACCTGGCGGTGGTTCTTTGGACCTCGGATATTGGAGTTGGACAATTGACGCAAAGCCTTTGTGGTGATGGTATACACCTTGGTATTTGGATACTCTTTTGCGCAATGCCAAGCCCAATCACAGGTAGCCTGACCACCAAGATCCAAGATCCTAGCACGATCTCTTGGTGTCCCATCCAATTTTGGTCCCATGGACGAGAGTCGCGCAAGACGCTTGGCAACGGGGGCTGCGATCAGTCGTCCACCGTTCAAAAGCTTGAGAGCCATGACGTTCCAGTTGGCTGGGGCCATCTGCATCTTCGCCTCATATTCCTTGTCTCGCTTGAGCTTTTCAGGGTCTTCAGGGGTAAGCTCATCGCCTCGAGCGACGTTCGCAGACATGCGTCGCTTGGCGCTCATTGGCACAACACTGAGCTGGTATTTTCCTAATAGCGCAGCATTGTGAGCGTCCGGGAAGGAGACTCGCATGGATTGTAGAGCCTCGAATCTGGGAATACGATGAATGAACGTATCCCGGTAGCGGGAGCGATTAATGAGATGCATGAAAGCACGATAATATGTTGACTCTTGATGTCCAAGCTTGGGAAGTGGGCACGCGATGTCGGTTGATGTCATGACGATATTTGAGAAACGTACTGTCTTCCGGGGTGGGGACTCGGTGTCAGGTACCACCACCTCAGCAACTTGTGCCTTCTGGCTCTTTACACTTGTCGCACGCTTTAATAGAGCGACCTCGTCGTCACGATCTTCGGTGGGATTAATGAGGTCCGTAAGGAATGTATATTGAGCTTGGAGCCACAGACTAGTTCGATCAATATTGGTCATTGCCACATTCTGAAGCTTTTCCGTGTATCCAGGGTTACAATCTGCCAAAATTTCATCCGCAACGATATCCTCTTCCACTGGGGAACTTGCTTTGGCCACTATGATAGTATCGTCGGAGCTCTCGTGCCGTAATTCTGGGCGAACGGGAAACTCAGAAGTCAGTTGGGTCATATTAGGTCTTGCAGTTGGAAGACCATCGGACATCGTTTCCGACATCTCGGGAATATCAACAAAGCGCTCCACGGGTAAGGACGACCACGGCGTCTTGTAAAAATGCTCAGCTGTGGTTGACGAAGGAGGGCGAGCAGAATCCGGAGTGTATGGGGCGAGATGCCAAGTGTGTCTTGCATTGGTAGACAAGGCGGAGAAGAACCCTCCTGGAGACGGTATGTCAAGCTTTGTGAGGCCGTTCATGGATCGCTGCTGTTCCGGGGAAAGGATAATTGAATCATTGCGATGGATATTCGTAATGAGTGGAGGAAGGCGCTGCTGCATTTCAACCGCGGGTGAAACTTCTGGGGTTATATGAGTTAATTCAATAACTTGTTCTGTTTGATGTTCAAACATGTCGTCGCCCCCAGACAAGGCTTGTAAGGTAGCCATAGCCGCAGGTTGTAGTTGGACTCCACCCCAGGTAGGGTTTTCGTCATCACTATCATTTCCAATATCTGGTGTTGGAGGAGCAGACATAGCAGCCATCTGCTCTGAAGAGAGACTGCCATCCAGAGATGGTGGGGCAGAACATGAAGGAACTTCTTGAGATTGAAGATATGAAAACAGGGCAGGAGACATTGGAACTTTAGGTGGGGGGGTTGGTGGTACTGGAGAGGTCAAAAGCTTGAATGCCGCATGGCCTGGCCAAGGGTCTCCTTCAGAGGGGATAACAAGAGCTGGAAGGGCTCCTCGAGCTGCTCTCGCCGACTCTCTACCTGAATCAGGAGTTGATCTGTTCGATTTGTTTGATCTATTTGACTGTCGAGTACTGTTTTTTCTTCCGAAAGTATTCTTTCTTCGCGAATCTTCGTCAGAAGAAGCATCATAAAGGTCATCGAATTCAGTAGCTTCCGTGGTGTAACTGTCCCTAGTCCATGGAAGCGAGGAGGGAGTTGGAGAGTTGCTTTCTGCTTCGGAGGACGTCGAAGAATGTGGAATTGGTGCAGACATAAAGTTATTGCCGCGAGGAGTTGGAAAGTGATCACTGAGAGGAGAGAACCAGTCTACCATCTGAGGTGACCTCGCCTTTTCCCGGCCCCTGTCCACTTCTATAAATGAACTGCATGCTGACACCTCATCATCCTCAATTATAGTATTAAGAGACCGTCGCTTCCTGCGAGCCTGCCCAGGAGACGACGGTCGGTATGTAGCCGGTGGTATGTAAGTAGTAGACGGTAAAGTGCCCAGAGAACCCATTTTGTCGACCCAGGAAACGCCGATAAGGAAATTGCTGTGTCCCTGATCGAGGAGAATGTAAAGAATTGAAGACGACCAGCGTCAGGTTGTATACGCAACGAAAATATTATAAACGATAGTATGCTTCGATCAACGAAGACTTGGTAAAGCAGGAGACAGCAGCGGCGACGATAAAACAACAGTAATGAGATGACAAAAAAAGAGCAACTTAGGCCTGTTTCCTGGGCAGCGAGAATGTTTATACAAACCAAAACCGCCGATTATTTGCAAGCGGCACGCCGTCACTGGACAGCGCTAACGTCAGACATGGAGGGGTGCAGCGGGCGGTCTCCGTTTGGGCCTGCAGTATTGGAACGCAGAACAAGCATGTTTAGCTAACGCGCCGAACCCAATTCTCATTGCAGCGATAGCTGGAAGAGACATAGCCAGAAGGAGAAAGACAAGCAGCTGTTTATCATGCTATTGCCAATGTAAAGACATTGTGGTTTTACCGGTATCCAATGGCGAGGCCGTGAGGGACGAAATGCGTACGACGGCCACGGGGCCATCTCAGTAGCCAAAATTAGTATCTGGGATATGGGAATGGCGCGCGCGAGATTGCTGACGGACGTCTTGATTGGCGGTTTGCGTGCAGATGGCCGGGCCAATCGTTGCGCGCAGCGTCACGCACAGTTGAGCTGGGCGCGTAAAATTTATCTCTTCCGTTTGACTGCAGTAGCACGACGGGAATGTGACTGGATGAGCAGCGATCCAGTAGAGATGGAGGGGTCAGAGGCTCAATGGTTCGTCTGATCGAGAACACTGCCAAGGCTGCAATTCAACCACATTCGAGGACGGTTGCAGTATGGACGTGGAAGCCATTCTGGCTAGGGTGGAGGCTATCCTCCCAAAATAGATATTGGTTGAATGGCGTAGGGTGTCACTTGGGCCGAATACTGTATATTGTATTGTATTGAAAGTAAAAATAGGACAGATGGCGTTATCGACAACCCCATGCTCATCGCGGGGTCCCGTACTTTATATTGTAGATCTTGATAGAATTGATACGGTACAGGAGTTCTGGAGTTGATAATGGATAATGAATGGATGGGAAGTTTGGAGGGAGCGGAAGTGGCTTTGACTTTCGATTTGGACTTGGACCCCCCGACCTCGGTAGCGAGCCGAATCGAGATGAGTAAGCAGCGCAGATGCACACCACCAGCACCAGTACTGGTGACTGGTGGTAGATCACGGTACAAACCAGACTTGGGAGAACAAGGACTTTCCAGAGGGCCGGAATAAACCAAGAAACTCCCGTCTGCTTCATTATTACTACTTTTGGATGCGCATAGCTGAATGACACCACCTGTGGCGGCACCCGTACCTCCCACTTCTTCAAAAAGTAAATCCGCTATGTATCACCTCGTGGGTACGTCCCGGCCTGCACTTGAGCATTCCAACTGGGCGTGATGTACCACAAATTCGAGCTCTCTTCGATCTTGCGTACCGTCCTAGCATTCCCCAGAGTCCATTCCTATACGTATAAACCCTTAACTGGTCCGCCTGATGCTATTCGGCTCCTCCTCCTCCACCCAGCCCCATTCTTGACATCTCCCATCCGCTGTCAGGTGATCGAGACATCTTGTGGCTACGAGAAAGGTGGGAAAACGAACGAGGGAGGTTATGCCGCTCTCTCATATACGTGGGGAGACTCTTCTCTGAAAACTCGTATCGAAGTTGATGGCCGCCCTTTTTATGTCACGCGGAACGCAGAGCTGGCTCTACGCCATCTGCGCATGCAGCGCAAGACTTTGAGGTTGTGGGCCGATAGCCTCTGTATCCATCAAGACGACACAGAAGAGCGTAATATTCAAGTGTCTCAGATGCGATCTATCTATGCTGCCGCGAGAGAGACTACTGTTTTCCTTGGGGAAGCTTCAGAGGGATCAGATGCATTACTGGGTTCTATCCAACGAGCCATACCTTCAATCGAATCTTCTACAACAAAGACTGCGGTTGTGAAGTGTTTGGTAAAGAATTCGGGTATGCGCAAAACAGACCTTGTTGACGAAGCGCATAAGATCCTTCGCCGGCCATATTGGATCCGTATTTGGATCTTTCAGGAAATTATTGTGAGTGACAATCCGTGGATTCAATGTGGAAGTGTGAAAGTCCCTTGGGAATACTTCTGCCAGGCATTGATTGCGCTCTTGGATTATGACCCGAAACCATTGGGGGCAGAGTATCGCAGCGATCCAAAAACACGGCTGGAAGACGTCTATTGGGAGAGAAGAGCTTACAGGCATGCTCAAGGCATTGCGCAAAAGTCCCCTCGTTGGGATATGGCCAGTAATCATGACTTTGAGGGTAGAATGAAGTTACTTGATCTCCTTGTGACAAAGCGCGGTTCTGAAGCAACAGATCCAAGAGACATGGTATTCGCACTTTCGGGGATTGCTACCAAGCCACAGTCGTGGAGTCCGATGAGCATTACATACGAGAAGTCACCTTCACTTGTATTTATGGAGTACGTAATTGAATTCGCCCAACCTCCTTGTAAACTCAAAATCCAATTCTAACATCTCCTGCAGCGTTGTAAAATATCTACTGGAGCATGATGGCAGTTACGAAGTGCTTAGCCATGCCGGACAGCATCAGCAAAACTCAAAGGCAACCCCCAAAGTCCCTTCTTGGGCTCCTGATTGGAGAATTCACAGTGACTACAAGAACAAGATCGTAGACTGGGTAGGAACTCCTCCTAACGGTAAGAATCTTGTGAAGACCAACCATGCCTGCCTTCAAAATCGCGGCGTGCTTGTTTGTATAGGACGAAAATTCGATGTGATACACTCCATTAGCGATGATGTTTCAGAAACAGTATCGTCCGGAGGTAGTATTAAGCGGGCAATTTGGGATAACAAATGGCATCGAAGAACGTTGATTGACCATGGTGTATTGTCTGATTTGGGAAGTGTCTCAAACCTTTTCAGCCGCTCCCACCCCCTTACCTATCATCGCAAACTTGCCAAGACAAAAGGAGAAATATTCGCCCTTGTTCCGCGAGATGCACAGGAAGGAGATGTTATCTGCCAGTTGGTAGGCAGTCGAATTCCGTTCATCTTGAGATCGTTGAGAAAAGATCAGCGGAGGGTAAAACAAAATACTTCGTTTCTTTCTAAAGTATCCAGCAAGATCTTAACATGGATATTCTGGCTACGAGAACCAGAATTTAATGACGAAGATCTTGATGTAGAAGTCTCGAAAGCACTAGAAGAAAAAGATCCCAAGAATGCCACGATAGCAGTTGATCATTATAATTTCATTGGAGAGAGCTATGTGGATGGATTGATGGATGTAGATTCGGAAATTAAAAGGGGAGTGGAAGAAGACAAGAAAAATATTGCTTTTGTTCTGCATTAGCGAAAGGATGGCGGTTATCCTTGCCCAATACCCAGCCTTAAAAGGAGGAAATCATACTTTCGGCGCCCTCCTAGATGGGTTTATGCCTCGAAGATATCAATAACTTATGTGTAATGAAATATAGACAATAGAATTTTAATTTTTTTTACAGCCCTGCAAGATCATATGAAATCATCTCTGGGACATCAAGGCTAGTGAGTGTACATATATCTTTATTATGCTATCATTCCTCGTATCTCTCTAAAATTCCCACGTTCCAGTCTTGGAACTTTCTCGTACTAGGTGGTAATAACGCCACACTATCTGTGAGGCATAATTTCAGCTCACGAATAGCCTCGCCAGGCAATATCACGTCTTCCACACCGGTAATTCCCACCATTGCTTCAGCAGTTTCGGCGGTAACGCTTTTCCAGAATACTTTCATCGCAAATATTGATTCGTATGCCTTTGACGATCCAGAATTTGCATCTAACAACGTAGTATTTGATGAATATCGGAAAGACGGCGTCAGAATCCACATGCTCAAAAACGTGAAGGTTTTAGAATTTTTTGCTAGTAGAATACTTGGAGGGCCAGATGGGGCTTTCCAATCAACAGGTACAATGATCAATCGAGAAATACCCTGGGATTGCATGATTGCTGAGAGGTGTTCTGCTAATACTGAGGATATAGACGGAGAGGATGAACGAGTTATTGGGACAAGGTGAAGCCGCCACTTAAATAACCTATATCCGTCTGCTTGAGGATCTATGCGCCCAAGGTAGTTACCACAACCTTTACAGGATATTATTTGGTATTCTAGGTTGTCCTCTGATGAGGTTGCTGCCTGGATTGTGTTAGAAAACAATCAAGAATGCGAATGCAAACGGGTGCCTTTCGGCCCGTAAATAGTTTAAGTGGCATGTTTCAAGCGCTTCATCAGTGCCACTGAGTGTTCCTCGTATTAATCCCATGGCTTCCAATCCCTCGAGGAAGATATGGAGTGAAAGGCCGAGGTTGGTAACCTCCAGTCAAACAAATAACCCACAACCCGAAGGAAAGGATACATATGAACGACTGCTGCTGAGCAGACTGGTAACAGGTCTTCATCTTGGGTATTTGTATCGGTGGCCAAACTACTGAATAGCAGAGCGAGCATGGCCACCTTCTTGATACCCCATATATTGCGCTAAGATGCAAAAAGGCAGTAATACTTCCACTTACCTGTATGTTTGTGCAATCTGTATCAGTTAGAAGAAATGTTGTGAGGTCGACAAAACCGGTTTTGGCCGTGGCCATAAATTTGGTATTGGCACCGTATCCTCTCTTTGCTTGAAGATCATTCTCATCGTGATATTCACTTGAACCATTTGCTTTTGGGGCGTCTGGCTTATGGCAATGCCAGAACTCCATCATCTCAGCCCAGTTGTCGCTAGGGAGATCTTTCCAAATCTTGATGCTCCCTTTCCCTACAACAACAACGCCGCAATTGCGACATGAAAACTCCGAGTCTTCTGTTAAGACTTTTGCAGACCAAGGGCCATCATTGTCCTGCGGAGGAATGTTGTTTGACCCCGAGATTTGAGGGGCCATGGGAAGGCGCCATGAGAGTTCTCTGCTGCCTAGAGCCGGTCTCTGGGGCTTATACAGGGGAGAAACCGGACCAGGGAGATTCAAGGTGAAAGTCTGCTCTCCAAGTCGCAAGGCAAATCGACGTCCATTAGCGGATATCTCAACGTGAGCCGTAGCGTCACTTGGCTCCTTTAAAACGGCTATGATAGAGATTTGACGGATATTGGAGAGCAGCTCGGCATATATTAACGGCTCTGACATTGCTGTGGAGTCTCAGAGGTGCAGTTGGAAGACACATCTTTGCAAAAGGTCTTGGGAGAGATCAAGGCCGCGTTTTCTCTGGAGTAAAGTACGGGTCGGAAATATTATTTTCCCGGTTGACAGGGATCTGATCAAACATGAGCTCATTCCGCAGCCTCGCAGTTTCCCCCACATTTTTATGTCCCAACAGCTTCAAAAATTCACTCAGAAGTTTTTGGTCAACAATAATGTCATCTCCCATGATAGCTTGGTTGCCTGTGGCCAACCGCATTTACAGATATCTCACCACTGACAATTATGCAGCCCAATCAATCGACATTCTGTCTGTTGAGATTCACGATGTCGAAACTGCCCCAGAGAAAAGACCCAGGACCCTTAAACATTTAATCCGAGCAAACCATGTCAACCACTCCATAATATACCACAACCTGCAATTTCATAATCACATGCCACACTTGTTAGGATCTGCGTATCTTCTTGGAGCAAATGCCGAGCAGATGCATAAGATTTATGACGAGGAAGCTAAAGAACTGGAAGAATGGCAAGATTCCCCCACCGAAATATCAGATGCAGATTGGAGGGATTTCTTAGGAGACAAGAGGTACCAAAGAGCATTTGTAGATTTTTTTGAAGATGAACTGGCTTTGAAGTTTGGCTATGACTGGAAGAGGGTGGTAGATGAATACATGTTCTGCGGAAAGGAGCCGTTGATCAATGGACTTATCGGAGGAAGTAGGTTCACATAAAATTATTTCGAATCTTAATACTAACTATGTCTATTAGTTGGCCACCCCTTGATCCACCTTGGATATGCGTACGAGGTCTCCAGTAAAGAATTGGGGATAGAAGCGTTAGCCATGACATCGTCAGCATACAACTTTATGCATAAATACTTCGACGACCCTTCATACACGAAACCCTCCACATACTCCACCACATCGCCTCTTGAAATCTTGCACAGAATTGCAGACGACAAACGTTTCGATGGGCTACTCGACGGCCGTGGGGATTCGAACATAGAGTACCTTTTCAACAATCACGAAAATTTAATGTTAGAGCATTGGAACGCCTGGGAAATATCCGATCCGAACCAGCAATTCAAAGACTCACAGGAAGCCGCGGCGGCACTGCTCGTCAGGACAGTGCAGCCCGGAACGCATGCCTACGATTTCTTCCTAGTACACATTCTCACAACGAGCCATGCCGTCCGAATCCTCATTCCCCTCATTCCCAAGAAATTTCATATCAGTCTGGTGAGGCAGTGGTGGCTTCTCACCATCGCCGTGTACGTCGCGCAGCTCAGGCCGAAGATTAACGATGAGCTCGAAGTCCCACCCACCAAATCCTGGAAGGACGTCGAGCACCTCGCTCTCAACGGGCCCTGGTCTAGCGATGCCCATTACGTCAAGGGTACGTGTATAATATATTTCACAGTTTCTTTTTCCTTCCCAGCTTGTCCCTTCCAATTTTTATTGACTAATCCAATTTTGCAGCGCTACGAGCATTGAAGGAAGCCGCTTTCACTTGGGGAGACGTCCATGAGAGATACCTCTCCATGGCCGTCCGGTTCGCGGACGATTTTGCTGGTTGGACCGGTTTCGGGGCAGATATGGAAGAGGATTGATCATCTCGTCTGTTTGTATATACGTATCTATGTGCGTTTCCATGTATTTACTTGTGGGGTTGAACGGCATTGGCGTTATGACAAGCTTAAACGTGAGCTGTATATTGGGATATCAAAAGAGACGATTCATAATGGCAGGACAAACTCGACTAAATCATTGTGTAATAATTATATTTCTAAAATTGAATATATTTTTAAACAACAAAAACGCCTCCTTCTATTTTCACCCCTTGAGCACCTTCTGCGTGCAAGAAGCAAATAATCCCACAAACCAGATATAACTCCAAAATATTATCCCTTTGTCTTTTGTGTAGATTATATAACCGCCGATCAATCCAATCTAATCTTCGATATCATCATCACTCAACACCAATTTCTGTTCTTGCGTTTGAGGAAGTGTCAAGCTCCGCGTCCCGCCACCTCCACGGCGTCTCATCGCCACTCCGAGTCCCTTTTTCACAGGTGACTTTCCCTCTACCGGTTTGTCGGTAGCCCAGCCCTCCCCCACCGCTCCAACATCCTCCTCGTCTCCATCATCTGAATCCTCGTCCGTTGGCCCACCAATCCCACGGAACACTGTTACTTTCTCTATATCTTTGATGGCTAGTGAAGAGGATCCCTCTCCCTTTCTCGCTCTCGCCTTGGCGATTTGTACCATGTATGGAAGACGTTCCAGTAACATCTCCTTCCTAGCTGAAGAACCTACGGCCATCAACGGTGTGGCATCATCGTCTTTCTTGGCTTCTTTAGGGTCCGACGCGGGAGAAGGCCGTGAGATTTTCCAGCTCTCAACTGAACCCGCTTTCGGCATGACAAAAACCGAGGCCCCGGCCGTAACAGCATGCAAATGTCGCGGAACCTCGCCTTTCATCAATCTACTCACCCACAGATCTACCATACTTTCGACCTCCTCTCTCATTCTCCAGAGCTTCAGGCTGGTTGGGTAGAACATCTTGAACGCGTCGCCTCCTTTTCCAGTGCGTAACCCCGCTGCCGCAGGAGCTTTCCGCTTGACGGGATTCGGGAGAGAGAATAGAATGCCGCGAACGGCAATTTGGAAAGCTATCTCGTCTTGTCGAAGAATATCTCCACCAGTTCCCCTGCCACCAGTGCCACCGCCGAAGCCCGTCGAGTTGAAGGAGCCATCCCAAGAGGGGCAGAGCAGGTCACTATCGGACAATGCGTCGATGCAGCCATTGACATGGTCGAGAGACGAGACTTCAAATGATGTTGGAGGGGCATCACAGGAGAGAATATAATTTTCGTGAAGAGCTGCAATGAAAGTTTGCGTATCAGTTCCGGTCTCGTCAATGAGTTCATCCACTTGAACTAGAGATCTCTTTGGCCTGGAGGACATGGACAGGAAGTTAGGAAGCTTTTCCACATCATCGCTTGCGGGAAGCGCCGGTCTTGTTTCGTCACGTTTGTTGTATACCACCTTCCCAACTGCATGAAATATTCCGAGACTGGCCTCACGCCGAGTTACCAGCTCCAGACTCTGCTCTTCCATCTTCGTCAGGGCCACATCCTTGCTACCCCTTTTGGACTTGCCAAAGGTAACCTTGGATCCCCAATCGCCATCAGCATCACCCCTCAGACAGAGAAATTCAAGTGACCCAACTGCACTTCTGATATCACCAATCTCCCCCAACTTTTTGAGGACTAGAGGACCTGGTGTTTTTCTCCTCCCCGATTTCCTCGACTCCTTCTGCACTACAAGTTCCAGAGCTTTTGCTAACAAGGTAGGTGCAATGGCATTGAACTCTATGGTCCCAACTCCAGGGTGATGAAGAATCTCAGGCCCAAGTAGACGATGTGCGGTAAAGCTATCCGCCGAAGCCGATATGGTAGTGAGAAGTGTCTCGGAGACAATCATGACGACAGGCGTCACGGGCTCATTCGGGATGTTATACATCATTGCAAGGGAGGGCGTGTTGGAAGCTAGGTACTGAAGAATTACAGCTCGAAATGACTGTAGAGCGGAGGAGGAACGTGTAAAGGTGTTAGGGAATTCTTCTACAAGAATGAGGCTTTTCCGACGATCCAGTGGCTTTGCCTCTGGTTTCGAAGGTACAGCAACATCCGAAGAAAATATGTCCAACTGTCCGAACTTTCCTCCCCGACCCATAAATTCTTCGAACTGTGCCGACATGGACTGAAACCCGTCCGAGGAAGCCACAGATCCAACTGGGTTGCGCCACTCTAGCACGTCGAGGCCCATATCTTTCGCCAGGAGCTGAATGGTAGTCGTTTTCCCGGTCCCTGCTGCGCCTTTTAATATCAAAAGCCGTTGCCTTATCCGTCCGCTAGTGACATTCTCAAGCCATGTTCGGACATCTGAGACTTTCTTCTTATGTACCGCCAGTTCATCCAAGTTGATAGGCGCAAACCTCTCGGACCATGGTCTCGTATCTTCTTCAACTTTAACTCTAATGGCAGGCGGTAGTTTCTTCAAGAACATCTGGCTTGCACTGGGCATATCACCTTCGCCATTTTTAAAAGCTTCGGCACCCCTCGCTCGCTTCCTCGCTGCCAGCCCCACCAGACTAGCAGATTGAGGTTTGTTCTCGACTTCTTCATCATCATCCGAGATCAAATCATCATCTTCTGCCTTATGCCCTTTAGGTTTTTCCATTGGGAATTTCGGCTTTGTCGTAGTCCCATCTTTGATACCCTCGGCCTGCTGCCGCTGCGCTTGCTTCGTAAAAAGAGAGAAAATATCAGCGCTCTTGCCCTTCTCATCTCCCAACACTTTTTTTCTTGTCTTCTCAGGACTGCTGCTCGCACTCTTGCTATTTGCCCTGCTCCCTCCAGCTTGCTTTGGTAGATTGGCAGTTGCAGCATTGTGAGGAAAGCCCGCGATCTTCAATCGAGACTGTGTCTTCGTAGGAGTCGTCATTGATTGACTAGGAGCTTTCTGGGACCTCGGCGCCTTTCCATCGTTCGGTGAGAGTGGAGATGAGGATATTAGATCCATCAATTGGGCTTTAGGCTTTGGAACTAGTTCGTCGTCCTCGTCGACCGATGCGGAGGAGGAGGGAAGGACATTTCGTCTCCTTCGTTTCGCTGGAGGTGCCATGATGGCCGATTGACCCTAGGCATCCTCTATTAGTCTGTAACGATTAAGGCAGTTAATTTTCCCGCATCATAAGCCTTCCAGAGACTTGTTGTTGTCTTGAAGAAGCTAGGGCTGAGGCTTGTTATCCTTCTTATCGCGCTTGTCGCGTCTAATTTAGTGCTGTGTTTACTTCAGGGGAACGAACCATCTTCAAGCGAAGCCCCTTTAAAGGCTAAGCCTGAGCAAACAGTTTTAAACCTCTGAAAGTCTAGAAATTACTCCATCTTTATGGAATACAGACAACATCAAACATAAGTTCTATTCTTCTAGAGGATTGGCCTCCTCAATCCTCTTACGGTCTCTTCCGCATCGATTTATTCATAGTTTCGTCCTCTCCTATACTCCACGATTCAGGACATATTTGTGATGTTTCAATACTCAAATAGGAGTATTGTATATTTCCTTTAGCATCATTTTCAAACTACTCATTGCATTACCCTCTTCCTAAATTTCTCCATTTCGAAATGAGTCTGAACCACATGACCGAACGCCTACCACATGTCTTGGGTTTAAAGATTCCCGTCAAGCAAAGCAGCCCAAATAAAACTTCACAGTTTTTATTTCCATCTAATAACAATTCCTCACAGTTTCTGCTTTCGCCTAAAGGCCTCCCCAACCTTCTCCCACGAGTCGTCCCAGGGCACTTTGTGGCGAGAATTCTCGGTCGTGGTGGGGACACTGACTTTGTGATGCTCGCACGTACAAAAGAGCGTTTTGCCGTCCTGGCTGGTCATCTCACCGCGGAGCATGGCCATAGTTCTGCCGACTTGGCAAACGCGGCCGTGAATGCGAACTGTTGTACCTTTTCAGACGTGAGTGTTAGGAGATTTCTGGGTAGGTTGCGGCGTTTTGGAGATATTAGGGGATGAGATCAAGGCGAAAAGTCATGAGAAACAAATATAGGAAGGAATGGAAGGGTATAGAATCCTACCAAGAGGTATTGCTCGGAGATAGCTGAGACTTAAAGTGCGAGTCACTCCACCGAGAAAACTTTGGACAGTTAGTTACAGCTGGAAGCCGGAAAGAAAAGGGCCTATACTCCCAAAACCCAGGTTTGGCGAGAGGTCCTAGGGCGGTTGTCGTTGCCATATCGAATATGAGACCAGCTGCTCCTCCATGCATGACGCCGTTCAGGTTGGCGTATTTTTCATCGATTAGGAGCTCGAATGTCACGGTGCCTTCGGGCGATGCATCGATTAATTTCATACTCTCCATGAGGCTTTTGTCGAAGCCATTGTAGTTTCTTTTCTCAGCGATGAGATTGTATCTAATCGGGTCAGTGTGGGTGGATTGATATCAGAGCCGACGGGTATCACGAGAACCCAATGCTCGAACAGATTGAATGTCAAGATTGATAAAGAGATAGCTATTCAAGATCGCCATGACTAATAGCAAAAGTGATACCGTGTTTAGCAGAATTGAAAGAATTAAAAAAATCCACGCAGTACATATATCTCAAAGAAGGAGAAAGAGGCAACACAGCAGCAAATCAAGGGAAGAACTCAACATACCGTTCAAAAATCGCCTCCACATCCTTCAAAGCCTGAGCACGTGATGCCGACGCCGAAGCCATGTCGAATATATATCACGGAGCAGGATTTATCCCAGGGTGAGCCGTTACAGCTCAGGGAATAACAGCAGAGGAAAAGAAACCCGCGGGGTCCAGCAATCTTTCAGCTGACATGAGACAACAGCAGCATTATCAATCTTCTCAGTCAAAACCGCAAAATCCACTTGATGTAACTATCAAAAATAAAAGAACACGGCTGGGAAAATGGAAAGAGAGCGTTTCTTCAGTACGAAATCCAGATTTTGTTCGAAGATAAACTCAATTCCTCCAGAACCCCTTCAATTTTTTGCCTCGGCAGCGCGTGCGCGCGCATCTCCAGCAGGAGTTCAGATGTTCTGCCTCAGGCATTGAAAACCGTGAAAAGGGAAAATATCATGTGACGGCAGGAGGCCCATTTAGGTATCACTGCTGCAGCAAGGAGAATAGGAGTTTAGAGAGCTTCGCATCCCGCATGGGGGATGCGATCTTTGTCCTTCCACATGAGAAATTGTGCGGAAAAATTTGAGGGGAGTTTTGTTTTCATGATTTGGGGAAGAGCTAAATTGTGCTGTACCTTTGGGGACGCGGATAGGGCCCCGGCCAGGGGTACTTGCTAGGGGAGAGATAGCAAAATTTGGTAATGGCAAACCTTCCAATATTCACAACAAACATGCATCCATTTTCGACTAATACAAGGTTGTGAAATACGATTATTTTCCCTAAAACTTAAAAAAAAAATGAGTCCTTCAAATGCTTATTGCTACTCAACAACAATTTATCACGGTGACAGGTCATTACCCCTAAGCAAAATTGACCCCGGGTAGCAAAAGTCCTAATTAAAAGTACAGAACCCGGGTCCTTACTTTCTAGGAGAGGCGATTTTTGACAGAAATGATTTTCCAATCTCAGATATCTCCTTCATGGTTATCACGCCAAGAACGGGGGAGAAACGGGTTGGTGGGTTATCAAGGGGGAAGGTGTGGGGTGCTGTGAGAGTTTTCTCGGCGATGGGCCTGTCGGGCTGAGGGAGGCGTGATAAGAGGCGGGAAGATTTAACAGCTACTCTACAGCAATGGCAACGGTAACGGAAGCACGATCCGGCGAGACGGACGGTATCTGTAGATATGGGTGGTTTTCCTGTTTTTTCTTTCTTTCTTTTTGTTTGCGGGTTTTTATTATGCGCTTAGTTTTCGTCTTTTCTGTCCCTAAGACCGCACGGCTAAGGAGTGGGGAGCCTGAGGAAGGGTTAGAGGTGGGAGGGTACAATGTGGAAATGTTGCGGGGGATTGATGTGGGATATTTTAATTAGATTGATGGGATGGATATGAGAGGGAGAATGGGGTGAGCCGATTGTCCTGCCATCTCTGGAGATTTGCATATTCTCTTTTATCGATTGCCGGCAAGAGAAAGAATGTATTGAGATAGGGTGAAGGGGAGCTGAAGCTGTATCCCCATATCAAATTAAAATCGCGGGAAGAATGATTACTGTCTCTCGCAAATCATGCCAAATGGTCCATATTAGCAGCGGATGCGATAGCCTAGTAAAAGATACCCATATTGGAAATCATATTTCCCATCTTCCCTATCTCAAAATCCAGCATATCCGGCCGGCGCCATCTGGATTGTTGGACATTTCCGCACCCCAAGCTCGATTCGACAGGTGGGCACACGACATATTCCAGACCGTTCATCTCAAGATTGAGCTGGTGTGATAGAAAAGCGCCCGAAGGTCTTGGCACAGGTCTTGGCAAACGTGGCAGATCGACACGGATCATGGAACTAAAAACCTAAAACTTCAACTTTAGAGATTGGTTATCAGTAAACTTTTCAACGCATAAGAGGAGAGAAAGAAATTTAGCTCCTGTTTTGTGGTTGAAGATTTAGCTCCGTAGATAGAGATAGGACGTTTTGGTCTGTAAAGAGCACTGTGCAAGAGTATCTAAGTGCTATTTCTTCTCAAGGTGAAGGTCGCACGAGCATTCCAGGATTCAAAGTGTGTTTGAGTTTAAATTCAACCCTGGATGTAGTTCTGTACTCTACAGTGCACAATGCAAGGTACGGTACGCCGTACAACCATACTTCGCGCAGTAATGGAGTACAGTATTCCCCGGAATACATTCCCAAAGCGGCATATGTTCTGGTCTGGAAACCGAAGGTTCACACTTATTACTGCTGTAAGCAGTGTTGTGTTGTGTTACAGCACGGTTCACCGTACTCCTAGGGCCGCGTGTACATTCTGGTTTTTTTTAGATTCAGCGCGGAGGATTGGATCGAGGCGAGCAGGGGAAACGGCGCGGATCCGAAAAGGTGACGTCCGTGACCACTCGGTCCATGGAAATTTTAATCTTCCTTTCGAGGCCTGTCAAAATTGAAAGCGCCAAGCAGAAAGAAGGTTGAGCAAAAGCCAGAAGGCGAATGAAGAGCGGAGACTGTAACACTTGGCACGCGTCCCATTGTCGGAAATCCATTTGATACAGGAAAGGTACTTTGGTTTCTGGATAGATCACCCGGCTAGAAACCTGGGGCCAGAAACGGTGAAACATACATGGAGCAATGGCTCTTGGGCGCTGTAGAGTAGACTTACTGTACTGTGCCAGAGCTGATGGAAGAATAAGCTGGAAGAGAGGACAGTCATAGAGAGTATTTTCAGGATAGATTGATAAGATCTCGCGCCGGCGGATAACAAGCGCCAGACTTGGGACGGCAAGAGGTAGATTTGAGGAAGGTGCGAACGAGATGGTCCTACAAGGAGGCAAACACCAGATATGTCCTGCACATTCCAGAAGAAGGCAGCGCACGACAGCGACACCATACCGTACGAGATTTTTAGTTGAGCAGTCCAGCACGCGAGCATGATCATTTTCGACTCTTACTTATATTTTCGTTCGTTCCGTATGGTTTGTTGCCGTCACTGCCAAGAGATATTTCCATGGGCTCCCCGCTCTCGCGCATCAGCCCGCTCGAGGGGGCTTCTTACCGACGGTACGTCATGCGTGAGATACTGTACTGTAGGGCAACGATGTGTAGAATAGCTTGGCATAGAACCGAATGTATATTCCAGGAGAGAATGGAATAGGAATAAAGGACACGGCGCAGTGCTTTACAGTAGAGCAATCTATGGAGTAAAGACGCGTCGAACTGTGGCACTGACTTATGTCCTATACTTTACCTTGCTAAGTAAACCACTATGTACTCCACTGCAGTCTTCAGTCTTTACTCAGAAGATCTTCGTGCGGTCTCGCCGTCTTAATACGGTACAGTAATCCTGTACTGCATGTAGTACTACAGTAGTCATATTGGATCGTTGGTCATACGAGTCCCAACTCCCAACTGGCATTTGTACTCCTGTACATTACTCGCTTGAACCCCTTGTCTGCACCCCTACCCCTTATCAGCCCCTATTCAAGCCCCCAATGCTAGCCCTGGTTCACGACCTCCACCGACATTACAGTAGTACTCCGGCAATACTGTACCACTATGTACTGTCAGTTTCTTAGTTTCTCCTGGTAACTTCGCTGGTAGTCCAGTCCGGTATCATCCCCTTGCACTTTAGGCCATTCGATCGACCTCCTCCCCCTGACACTTTGCTCCACTCCCGCCACAAAATAATACGACACAGTCTAAACACTGAGACTAGTGAGCCTACGCAATCGCTCTTTTTCATGTTTCCCCCGCGGCCGACCCAGTCCAACCATTGCGCGGCATCTAATCATATTTGCATGGCTGGCGCCGGACTGTACGAAGAGCTATGGAACAAGACATGACAGGGTAGCACGACTGCCAACTGCAGCATCAACTACTACTCCATATGGTTTACCCCTCTGCACAAGCGTGCCCGTACCGTACCGTATTAATCAAATCTACATATGTACGGTACAGTACAGTACTTCCACGACCTATTTGCATGTTTCTACACATGACCGACGACGGCACCACACCGTTCAAGCCAAAACGCTCTCACTTCCCACTCGTTCGTTCCATCTTCAACTCAGGTACTGCTACTCCTACTATTCATTATATTCTTGCTATTCGCTTCACTTCATCATCGCCTCTCCTTCTCTGCTGACTTCCCCGTTCCAGCCTTGTATTCACTCTGTCCTTGCATGCATAAGCCCCTGTTCTTCTTCCTCTACTTGGCATTCTTCTGAGCAGCTCGATCTACGGCCAAGATCGCTGGCTTGTTTTGCATTATCACTCAGAATATATTGGCTTGCATTTGTCTTGGCGTCTTGGATACTCCCAAAAAAGAGCACGCGACCATTTATTATTTACGTCTCTCATCGCGAGACGATCCCAAATCGAGCGGTCTCGAGACAAACTTGAAGAGTTAACTCCAGCCTTTGGACAACCTCAAATCCTGATTATATGTTTCGGTAACGATAGGAACTTTGTCGACCTCACGTCAGCCTCGTCCTGACAATGCATTTACCTTCTCTCTTGGCCGGCGCCTTTCTCTTCACCTCCTCCTTCGCCGCACCAAGCCCTCTTCCAAAGATCGAGGCACGATCACCGGAACCAAATCCAAGAGTTCCCCCGGGCCGTCTGCCTCCCCAACCGGTCAAAGACACCAAGTATTTTCACGAACCCGGCCTCACCGAGGAGCTTGGCCACTACGATGTAAGATACTTCGTAGGTAAACCCGTCTCATACGAGGAGCGAGGTGTAGCTCTGCGCAGCTTGGTCCAGTCGTACCTTGCGGTCTTCCGCGAACGCAACATCGAGACGTGGATCGCTCATGGGACGTTATTAGGCTGGTGGTGGAATGGGAAAATTATGCCTTGGGATTGGGATCTCGACACGCAAGTCACCGAGGTGACCTTGAGGTGGTTGGGCGAGAACATGAACATGACGATGCACAACTACACGGGCACCGACATCAACGGCCAAGAACTTCAATTAACTTATCTCCTGGACGTGAACCCGAATCTTGGGGAGAGGGTACGAGGTGATGGGAATAATGTCATCGATGCCCGTTGGATCGATATTCGGAACGGTCTCTTCATCGACATTACTGGCTTGAGTGAGACAAACTCAAAAATGCAACCTGGAATATGGAGCTGCAAGAACTACCATCGATACCTAACGAAGGATCTGTATCCGTTGCGAGAGAGCGTGTTCGAGGGTGTCCCGGCCCTGGTCCCATATAACTTCGACAAGATCTTGACGGATGAATATTCACCGCGATCATTGACGAAAACATTCCATCTAGGGTGCGAACTTTCCCCATTCTAATTTTGTGTTTTCTTGCTTTTAAATCAGAAAATCGTAGCTAACAAATCTCGTCAGGCACACCTGGGTCCCCGAGCAAAAGGAATGGGTCAAGCAAGCCCTCGTCAAAGGAGGCAGGCCGATCCCACATGTCCCGCGCAGCCTCCAAGCAGACGAGAAACCGAAATCAGGGCTGGGCAACCTGTTAAGAGTTTTATGAGTCGTCTAACTGTACCACTTCATGAGAGAAAAGAATTCGAGAATTCAGCGACAGGGCTCCAATCAGGACGGAACCCCGAGAGAGAAAAAGAGAGAAGAGAGAGATTAAAATACCCACCAACCAACTCACTGGCGCTACATTGCATGGATACCACAGGAGCAAGGGAACCCGTTGTTTTGTTTGTTTTGTTCTGATTTGTTTGTACGGGCTGCTCCAATTTTTTTGTTTTTTTTGTCCATCTATCTTCGGCGCCGGGTAGCGATCTACTGTATCACAAGTCGCTTTTCTTTGCATAAAATGCATAAATCTAAGGATAAGGCAGGCGGGGGCATCAATATGGCGCAGCATTGCATTGCATTCCACGGTGTTTGGCGTTTGAAATCGGAGACATCATCTCACGGTTTCTTTTTTTATCTGTTTAGTGTGTCGAGATTTTTTTTTTAAAAAAAAATCCCTGCAGCGCTGTATCAAAAGCCATGTAAAAAATTTAAGAAAAGTTAACTCTTCATTTATACTTGGAATCGAATCTCAGAGGTTTTGAACTTTTCCATTTCTTTGAGTTCGTTTTTGCATAGCCCTGACCCCTTGCTCAGCCGACACCGCAAATCTGCACTTGTATACTAGGTTCCAACCACAAACGCGGTAGGGGCGCTGTATTACACTTTGTGGATGGAAAATATGCAAAGAATTAGAATGAAATAAAAAATTCTAAAAGAGGACAAACTGTGAAGTGAAATGATAAGTATCTATCATCGTCAATGGCTATGGGAATATGGTGATATAGGGGTATGATAATGGATGGATAAAGGCGAGGGAAGTCAAAAGTAGATGAAGAAGTGGGAGGTTTTGTGTAAGGATTAATAAGTTATTATTCTCTAGCATGTTATCATCCTAAGGAGTCAAGTTGTTTAGATGTCGAAAAAGGGTTTTCTCCTGTGCTTCGCTAATAACAGGTGTATACACAACCTCTTTGTTGTCCGAGGGCACAAGATTCTCAAAGCGAGGCATAATAGTAGGCTCCTCACAACGTATCGTCATGTCCTGAGAATTTCCCGCCTCCAGGTACTGTGTCCAATTCTTGTCATAATGAGATAAACCAGGTCCAAGATTTGCCCAAGCAGTCACAATAAACACAGTCCCTTTATCTCCATAACTCATCATATTTACCTGAAATTCAACTCCACATTGTCCACATTTTCTTAAATATGTACAGCAGGGAAGATCATTGTCACGCCTAGGGAAGCAATGTGTAAATATATTTTTGGGGTGGCCACTGAACCTTTGGAGCGAGATCTGGCCGCATATATAGAAGCTTCGAAGCTCTTGGGCGTCAATTAATGCGCACCACTTTGCATTGTCCATTTGCTCCCGGGACAATAATATGGAGTATTGAGAGCGTATGAGAAATTCGTTATTGACGATTCGAGGTTCATAGGTAATATATGATTTAAAGAAATCCTGGTGTCCGCTCCACCAAACGAAGCCCCGCCAATCCAATTCCTTTGTTAGCAAGCGAAGAAAAAGGGTTGGCCTTCTTCCTGCGCGATGTAATTTCATAGCCATTTGGAGATCCACAAAATGAAAATCCCAAAATAGAACACTCGAAGCTCCATCCTTTCTGTCCTGCCTATAACATTTCCGGCCAAATACATTATACTCATTCCAGGGCCTATGGATTCTCGCACATGGATGACAAGGGATACAATCCACTAAATCAGTAGCTAAGAGATCGAGTAGAGTATGTTTCTCTTTCTGCGACGGCAGACTATTGCACATTTCCCAATATTGCGTGCCGATGATATAGAGTACTCGACGACACGATAGAGCGAGAGAGGCTGCAGAGGAGGGCGGCAGGAGCCTGGCAATTTCTTGAATAATCTCATTGGGCAAAGTAAAGAGGAAAGCGGGAGGACTATGTTCGACGACATTTTTTCGTAGGAGGCGAGTATAGCGAGAAAACCGCTTTCGAATTCGGTTTGTCAAATGTATAAGTTTTGAAGCCATGTCTGAGCAAAAGAGTAACAATAGCTGAAAAGAGAGGGGGTGTATGTGTGTATAAGAAGAAAAGATAAATATAACAGGTGTGAAAGAAGTCCAATTGATTTAAGGAGACTGACATTGTCAGTCCGTTACTGAATCTATCAATATATATGTAAGCTACGAGCTAGCAAATCAGTTACTCTACCTCAGAACTAATTCACTATTTGTAGCAGCTTTACTACATAGCTAATAGTTAAAATTAATTCTGATATACAAACTGTTAAAATAGCAGGTCTCAGCAGGGAAAGGCATGGATATCATTCAAAAGTGTATTGTATTATTCTGTAAAGAGCTGTACAAATTATTCCAATTGGTACAGTAGTGGCTTTGTGGGTTATGCTATTCCTAAATCGGTTTACTGTCAGGTGATACTGACTTCAACACAAACGTTTATATTAGAGAAGTCTCGATATTATTAGTAGGCAAATTATATTATTGTACTGGAATGTTTCACGCTCTTTAGTGTTTTGTGGAATTTTCTCTTCCATATTTTATTCGTAGCAAGGTTTTGATATGCAGCCCAACAGTTTGAGTTGGAACAATAACATAATTATAGTCTAGCTAAATGTCTTGTAATTCACAGGGAAATCCATTTAGAGGGTTCGAGGTTTAGAGAGGAAAAAAATCAGTATTTATTCTAATGACGAGACTATATAAGAGAAAAAAAAACGCTTCTAAATCCCTGGCCCAGCCCCGGCCCAAACTCCATCCCCCATGAATCAAAATGCAAAGCAAACGAAAGGAAAGGATGTCGAAAGAGTACTAACCTAATGATAAGTTAGCTTGGTCATGGTTCGGGGTACTTACCAGGGATTATTATAGAGACCATCCGCGATGTCCTCCTCCGAGATCCCCCAAAATCCCACCGACACAGGGGTAATTGTGGCTCCCGCGACAGCGTTGGCAGTTGCAGTAACAGCAACTGAGGTGTTGACTGCTGGTGTGGCGGGGAGTGGTGTGGTAGAAGTATTCGTCACACGCAAGTGGTCTTCGACGACGACTTCGAGCTCGTCAACGGTGCGCTGAATGGTAGAACTAATGAAGGGAGAGTCAGAGTTGGAAATCGGGAGGCCGAGAGCTGGTGTGCAACCACTACAGCGAGGATCTAGAACCTGTACGCAGTCAGCACACTTGACAGTAGAAGGGGTGGTACTCACCCCACGCCATTTAAGGATATAGCCCCAGAGTAGCCGGCATACGTTTTTGACAATAATCCACGCATCACGGGCGTAAATAATGATGACGAGGGCTGCCACAACGACTGCGGTGACGTAATAGGTGACCTCTAGGCGCCCCATTTTGAATTTACCGTGGTTTTGAAAGAAGAATTGTAACGAGTTGGAAAAATTGTGTGGCGGAAATTTGGAAGAAAAGAAAGAAGAAGAGGAGGAGGAGGAGAGAAAGGAGGGACGATACAAATACCCTTAGATCACGCTCAATTAAGTAGATATAATACCAGGTAAGTACGATGAAGACCTCGAACAGAACGTAACTGCCCTAAGCTGTTAGATATAGAGAAATGCAACGTCAATGTTTTTTATTGATCGTTAGCGTTCTCGTTACCATCTTTACTATGCCAGAAGGTACTACTTGC
Organism: Haplographium delicatum; assembly: GCA_037952705.1. NCBI lineage: Eukaryota > Fungi > Ascomycota > Leotiomycetes > Helotiales > Hyaloscyphaceae > Haplographium > Haplographium delicatum. Next base: position 85,617 of record JAPZPC010000031.1, read on the forward strand.
GAGGGTGTTATTCTTAACCGCGGAATACAGATCCAACATGGCCCCAGATCGGACCCCGTTCTCTCGCTTCTACTAGGTGAGTTCTGGAATCGAAGGAGCAAGGACCCAGGGTGTTCAATGGTTGGGCTTGCAACAACAAAGGCTATTCTCTTGGAGCTCATGAACGAGACAAGTGCCTGGGAGAACATTAAGTCCTCTTTCTGAAAGATCCCAAAAGCCACCGGGATTAGTCTGAAGCCTTAGGTCGCCAAGATATTCTATGAGATGAATGAATAGGATAGAAGCCTGGGGTAGTTGGATCCGATCTGAAGATCGAATTTGAAATGTATTTTGATCGATGGGTCGTTTCATCAGGCTGAGATTTTGCCAGGAAGCACTATGCTTTGATCCGTCTAATGTCTTATGCTCCCAGTAATTTTCATGGAGCCGTGGGTATAGGTTCAATTGATATGTAGGCACACTTATTTCCACGATGCCGGATAATAATCGACTATGGACAAATGCTTCGATGTCATATTTTGCAAGAGTCCGTCTCAGCCGAAGCCCCATACAGAAAGTCTTTACATACATGTATAAAACTGGGGTGACGCCTTGTGAAATCCAGTCAGCAAATTCAAAATTCGAACGATCCAAATTCATCCTACCTAAAATTGCAAGAGGTACACCGGTGTAAGTGATAATATCGGCCTCGCTAGGCATATTTTAAGATTTCTACCGCGAACTACAGTAACAAAGCGAAGAACCGAGGAGGAGCTCCCGTACATGGGTGAATAAGCACGTCACTCCTTGATCCACGATACTCTTGCTCGTCCTCTCAGTATAGAGTCGATTAGGCAACCCCAGGGTCGGATATGCCGTCCTGAACTTCAGGTGCTACTTTTAATAACGTTTTAAAAAGGCATTAGGTATAACTAAGTTGTGAAGCTTGCCTAGAGTCCCTAGGGGGAACTGCCGGAGGAGAAGTGTCGTGACTAGAAGTATTACATACCAGCGGATTGGGGGCGGACAAAACTAAAAGAACTAAATCATTCTCGTATGGATGGGATTAAATGATTTTTCTGCGTGTAACCGTTCCGTTCCGTGTATATGGAACCGCATTTCCTGATCTAGTGAAACCCCTGGATGACAAGGGCCAAATTTGAAGGCGAGAAACTCTCCAAATCAAGCCTGCCACGCTTCTAGATTCACGATCGCCGAAAAATAAAATAAAGAGATCTAATAATTTAGATCTGCGTACGATTCGGGAACAACCTGCTTGGCATAACTTGAAACGGCAAAGCTTGCTCAGTTATTCCGTTGGCGAGAAATAGAGCTCAGCCTCAGCGCCCCCGCCGGTGACCTCTTTAAACTTCCCAGGGACATGCGGAGAATAACGAGTGGAGGACAGCGTAGGACTGCAGCCTCCTCATCACCATCGCATCTTCCGACGGCGCCGCAAGAAATCGAGAGATCTCAATAGTGACAAGTGTCTCGTAGCCACAAATCAGGTCGCATTACTACTCAAGAACGAGAGTGGACCTGCGTGATCTGTCTTACTGCGCGCTCAAATATTGGTGGCTTGAGGCTGGGACGTGGTTTAGCCGGACGCCTTCAAACACTAAACTGTCGAGAAGCGGTGGGAGAAACCACGGGAATAGCCCCCAAACCCCAAATCTACCAATCAAGTGATGAGTAGATTCAAAATGCTGCCCAGGCAGACTGGACCTGTGTCCGAGAACGGGTGAGGCTCTGTATGAAAGAAGGCAGGGACTTCGGCCCAGGACGTACTGTGACTTGCTGCGGATTGGCTCTAGTGACACTACCGCACCGCCATTTTCATTATTCTCAGCTCCGGGGTTACTCTAATTCCATGTGCTTCATTCATCCTTCTCAACATCCATTGTGTTTGTCGAGATCGCATCCTTCGAAGTCGAGGGTTGACGACTTGATGCAATTACCCTCTCGCAACTGTCTTCGACTTCGCAGTGATTTGAAGCGGCTGCAATGGCCAATCATCCACATGACAAACTCGACAAGGCGATAGGGACGCGGAATACTTGTGTGGCCGGTCTCTGTGCCGCTTGGTTTACAGGTGTTGTGGCCATCGGAGGAGGATGTTACTGCCTCTACCTGAACATGAATCCCGATCCGGCTATCCTGAAGACAAATTTTGTTATTCCACATGCGGCAAAAGAGGTGTTACCTCTGGGAATAAACGTCGTGGTGACTTTCCTAAATGAAGCCATGGGTTACATTCATACCACAACCCTCCGATGGTCACTGCAATATGAAAATCGCCTCACATTTAACTCGAATCTCCGTCTGCTCTCGAGCTCCACGCGATCTACAGCAAACAAATGGCTATCTAATATCTCCTTCCTCTTCTGCATTATCCTGTCCTACGCCACGACTTCATTAATCTTCTTGGGATGGAATTCGGCTTTGACAGAGACTTTTTCAACTGGTCCTACCGAAAAAATTCCCGAGAATGAGATCAATGTGTCTGGAATTGCACTGATAGTCTTCGGCATCAGTCTTCTTGGCCAGGCGATCTTTTCAACCTGGGGTCTGGCGACAACTTTGGTGCCAACATGGTCTTCCAATCCCTTAGATACAGTATCGGCGTGTACCGATTCTTCAAATCCAAACCAATTAGTTCGCAGGAAAGATCGTTGTATGAAGTCTGTTCACCAAATTCAGGAAGACTCACATCCTAGCCAACCCAGAGCGAAGCAAGGGCCTGCATGCACTGCTCATCCTGAAGTCAAATGGATATTGGCCCTGTTATGGCTTCTGGTGCCACTTGGGGGTTTATGGGGAGGTGTGATTTATACGATGATTGTTAAAGGAAACAAAAACGGAGTTATGGGAAAGAGCTGGTCATTCCTCCCTCTCTTCACCGGGAATGTTCTACCCTCAGATGCATGCCCTGCAGCGAGATGTACAGACGGCACGTCCGTTCTCAACGTAGGCTGGACAGCTCGCTCTGGGACGTGGGGAACTATCGGGTCTATTTTTCTCATCGCCGTCTTCCAAGGGGGCCTGACCTTAGCCCTACACTGCGCTGAGCTTCTCGTTAATCTTTCTCGCGATGAGCAGATCTTCCGCATGGTGATTACACCGAAAGGCACGGATCCGCGTTATAACTCGATCATCGCGGCTTTCTCAAGCTGGCAGACCATCACCCTCTTCGGCTCTAAAGCAGCTGTGCACTGGTTATTTGGATTAAGCATTAATAACGATTACTACCTGGGCGTAAATAGTGAGTCTCTCCTAGAAGGTCCTCCTGTTTTCAAAGCCTTTCTTCTTTCCTCAAGATCCTAACTTCTTCAAGTGTACCCTGCCCAAATATTCTATTTTACCGCCTTCGCCCTCATGGTCGCTATCTTTGCCACATACGTCTCCCTGCACCGGCCTATCGGGCCTCTTCCAGCAACCTTTGGCCATCTCCAAACAATGGCAGATCTGATCGATGACTGGGACGACCGTATGTTCTGGGGCCACAAGGAAGACGGCAATCCAAACTATGCGGGGACGTCTAAAGAACGACTACCGATGCCCAAGATGGATGAACTTTACGGTGGCGTCCCATTTAAAACCAGGACGGAAAGCCTGATTAGCGGGATTAGTATGGAGCATTTGGCAGCTTCCTATGACATGCAATACAATGGCGGACTGTACAATAGCTGGTGAGCGTTTCTAACGGGTTCATGATTCATTGATTTGGTTGAATTTACCAGCATATAAGCAAGGCGTTTGGTTGCATGCATGGCATGTGGTTCGAAATTTTATAGGCTTGCTTTCTAAAGATGTATTCTTGAAGGTCATCTAACCGACATCGTGCATGTAGACAAGTAAATATTTAGAATTTGTCTGGTTAAACTCTGAAGAGTACGGGGCATAAATTCAGCTTTACAAAATTTACTAGAAAAATTAGAACGTACATAATACATTGCGTACTACTGACCCCGGGAGTGTAATATTTACGTGAGGTCCAACTTTGCACAAGACACATTTTCAACAAGCTCCCAACAAGGTCCGGACAAGCCCAGCCACCGTACACGCTTATGATGTCGACGTTATACAATACGCCTAAATGATATGTAAAAAGAGTAAGTACATCGAAAGTTCCAAATCCAGGACCCCAACGCCGACGCTCACAATCAAAGATAGGATTTCATCCAGAACCGCTGCCAGAACTCTGACCAGGTTCACCGCCTTGCTGCTCTCTTACTCTTTTCATCCTCTCCTCGGCAGCTTTCGCTAGAATCTCTCTCCTACTCATTCCTTGAGTTGCAGTTTGGCCCGTACTCTCCGCCCCGCCGGAGCTGCTCGCGCCAAGGACGAACTCTCCTCCGGTCCAACCGCCATGGTCATCGACCTCTTCTCCGCCCCCGTAAAACTCCTCCTCATTCCCCACTGTGTGCCCACCGCTCTTCCAGTCTGCAATCTCGACCTCTTTTTCTATCTGCTTGCACAAAGTCCAGAACTTGCTGTCGTGAGGGCCGTGTACGTTGTGTGCCAGCTCGTGACAGAGCGTCTTCCGAATTGTCTTGTAGTCTCTGTATCCGTCATACGCATCTGTGCGCAGCCTCAGCTCGATCACCTCTCCTTGGTTCCTATTCAAGCCGAGCGTCCTGGTTACACCTTCGTGGCTTGACTGCGTATGCTCTACAGGGTTCATCTCTGTAAGCAGTGGCACAGCGAACTTGTGCTTCCGCATGGCAGCTTTGATCCCTGCATCATCCTTCAATCTCTGCAGAAACTCTAGGGATTTTGAGGGGTTCGGTAGATAGGGCAACGGTCGCAAAGTGGTAAATGTATATTGGCTCTCTTCTTGTTCTTTCTTCCAATCATGGGTTTTATACGCTTGTACTTTTTGAAGAGGCCTGCTGCGACGAGTGATTCGCCGAGAGGCTTCTTCTTGAGCTCGCGATATTGAAGATGCTTCTTCAACAGTAGCGCCCATTAATGTTATCTTCTTATCGGCGATCGTAGAGAGCTCGAGATCGGGATCTTTGAATGGTGGTTTCAGAAGCCCCAATTTCGAGATCATGAGCTTTTGATTTGAGGGAGGAACTAGAAGGCTATCGGCGATTTCATCTGAGAGATCTGCTATCGTGGCATCTCGGGGGAAGGTGAAGGAATGGGGAGCGCCATGGTGAGTGAAGGTGATGGATAGTACATCTTGGCTGTCAGTAGACAAGGGGGTTTCTTGTGTATCACTCGCCATTATGATGATCACTGCAGATCAAGGGAGTGAAGGGACCAAGTCAACTCTTTATATTGAAAGATAACTGACATCTTTGGGTGATTACTTAGAAGTTTCCAGGCAATTACTTTGCTTCGTAATCGAGGCCGACCAACCGCTTGCCACACGATCGGCATTAGGGCGCCTATTCGCTTATGCCCGTGTGCAGGGGTTCAGCAAGATGAACAAGCGCCAGCCAGCCTTCTTTTAGAATTCGCGTCTGTTGCGTGTCCTCAACAATCGCATTTGGAAGCTCCTTGACTACAACCATCAAAATTCCCATTGCTTTCAACAACGACCGAGCTACTGAAACTCAGTAGCTACCCGCCCTTCCGCCTGTTCCGAGCTATTCTGTAGACGCTCAGGCGTTCAGCCAGCCTATCATGAATCTTTTCCGAATTTTGGGTAAACATCCTAGAATTGAGTACAGATGAATACCTCTAATCCGCAGTTTAGGAGATCTCTCCCACTTGGTGTCAATTTTGATATTATTACATAAAATGACCCAAACAAGCGTACGTAAACCGTCCTCTTAACTTCAGCTTTCGAAATACCAGCTTCGTCGACTGCCAACTAACGCATGGTCCAGTCTTGTTCCGGTATATCCTTTAAGTCGCAAGCACTCTACCTAATTGTTTACGTTACCCGCTATCTGGATCTCTTTTGGACTTTCACTGGCAGTGCCTATAATACCATCTTCAAGCTTCTTTTCCTTGCCTCATCCGGCTACACCATCTACCTGATGACCACCTCCTACAAACCGACTCACGACCCAAACATCGACACCTTCCGTGTCCAATACTTACTCGGTGGCTCCTTGATACTAGCTGTCATCTTCCCATACAAATACACACCGGCCGAAATCCTCTGGGCATTCTCAATTTGGCTAGAATCGGTGGCTATTCTACCCCAATTGTTCATGCTGCAGCGGACGGGAGAAGCTGAGACCATTACTACCCATTATTTGTTTGCGTTGGGCAGCTACCGCGCATTGTATATCCCGAACTGGATCTACAGATATGTTATGGAAGGCCATTGGGATGGTATTTCCGTCATGGCAGGACTCGTACAAACGGTGCTCTATTCCGATTTCTTCTGGATCTACTACACGAAGGTTATGAAAGGAAAGAAATTCGCGTTACCAGTTTAAACGTGCTGTCACACATCGATTAGAAAGGAATTTGTGTATGTGGAAGTGAGTATTATTGAGATAAAATTGCTTGGTGGTTCTCTGAGAATATACTTGGAGGGAGGAGATGGCGGGCATGGTTGGCGTTTGGCAGGGTTGGACCTCGATCCAACGGATGGTTCATTTTACCTTCCCAACTGTTTTGATGTACAGTATTTAAAACACATAGATTTGCAGACATCGATATCATGATCATAATCTGAGAAGTACATACTATAAAAGTCATTTTACTTTCTTGCATTCTTTGTAATGTACTCTACCCATATATACAGCCAACACCAGATGCAGAAACAAAAGGGAAATTCAGATTACAAGGTCACACCCCATAAGCGGCCTGCCCATGAGGATGCTCACTGCTATAGCCACTCGCCATGAAGTTGGTTTCTGGATTACCTGTCTCCTTTGCTGCCGAACATCTGGCCATTGTTGGCGAACTGTACAATAGTTAGCACATATATAAATATGTCGCGAAGGGAAATCTTGCCTTCTAGAAATAACATCGGTGAAGTAGAAATTCTCAATGACTTTTGTCAAGGCCTGTCCACTTGGTTTGCTGCCCTTATTTTGATCTACTAACTGCACTTTGCTCAACTGCTTTAACGCCACAGGTTCTACAACATCGTATCTGGCCAATGTAGGGCTAATCTCAACCATACGATCGCGGAGAGCTGCAACATCATCATATGGTAATGGTGCTCCAAGGAATTCACTGACGGCTCGGATGATCTTCCAGTCTGTGCGTGCCGCACCTGGTAGTGAGGTGGCAGCTCTGGTCATTTGTACTCGGCCTTCAGTGTTGACATATGTGCCGGCCTTTTCAGTGTAAGCAGCACCAGGAAGGACTACGTCGGCAATTTGGGCACCTCGGTCTCCATGATGACCTTGGTAGACTACGAAAGCATTCTTGGGAATGTCTTTCGCATCAAACTCATCTGCCCCCAAGAGCCAGATAAATTTAGGTGTAGTCTCTGCAACAGCAGCTGATGGAGTGGTAAATCCAACTTCATAAGCACCGGCCTTTGATGCAGCTCGCTGAAGAATATTAAACCCGTTCCATTCCTCTGTCAAAAAGTTTGTAGCATTCTTGTCCACGAAAGTTCCGACTATCTCGTAGATTGCCTTGGCATCAGCATGATCTGTCACACCAGAGCCAACAATGATCATTGGTTTCTTTGCGGCTTGGAGCTTCTTGCCGAATGGACCCGCGAGAGCCTTCTTAAGAGCAGCGGCATCGGTTCCTAGGTGTTCAAATTCGAAGGTTGATTTCCAGGTCTCACCAACAACCCCAATCTCAAGGTCAGATCGCATCCATTGCTTTCTAATACGAGCATTCAGACCAGCAGCTTCATGTCGAGGATTGCTACCAACGATGAGAATGGCATCAGCTTCCTCAATACCCCAGATTGTCGAGTTGAATAGGTAATTAGAACGAACGTCAATTCCGTGGGCGATTGGCTGGCTTCCAGAAGGTTGGTCAAGAGCCAGATTCTCTGAGCCAAGCTTGTTGGCCAAGTCTTTCATAGCAACCATCGATTCGACCTCAACAAGATCTCCGGCTATAGCCTTGAACTCATTGCCTTTAGGAGCAAAATCCTTATAAGCGGCGCCGATCACAGTCAAGGCTTGTTCCCAGGTAGCAGGGAGGAATTTTCCATCTTTCCGGATGAGAGGCATGGTGAGCCGTTGAGTTTTCAGTCCATCACAAGCAAATCTTGTCTTATCATTAATCCACTCTTCATTGACTTCATCATTGAGTCTTGGAAGAATTCGCATAACCTCAAGGCCTCTCGAATCTACTCGAATGTTTGATCCGAGACCATCCAGGACATCAATGGATTCAGTATGCTTCAACTCCCAAGGTCGTGCTCGGAACGCGTATGGTTTTGAGGTAAGTGCTCCAACAGGGCAGAGATCGATGACATTAGCGGACATCTCGGAATCAAGATTCTTCTCGAGGTAGGTTCCAATTTGCATATCGTTTCCGCGTCCAGTGGATCCAAGCTCGGGAGCTCCCGCAACGTCGTTTGCAAATCGAATACATCTGGTGCAGTGGATACATCGGTTCATTGAGGTCTTGATGAGGGGTCCGATATTTTTGTCTTCGGTCGCACGCTTGCCACCAATCTCGTGGAATCGTCCTCTGTCGGCTCCATAACGCATTGATTGATCTTGCAAATCGCACTCTCCTCCTTGATCACAAATCGGGCAGTCGAGGGGATGGTTGGCAAGCAGAAATTCCATAACTCCTTCCCGTGCCTTGTGTGCCAGGGGCGAATTCGTCTTGACAACCATTCCAGGCTGTACTGGCCACGCGCATGATGCTACTGGCTTCGGCGCTCTTTCTACCTCCACCAAACACATCCGACAATTTCCCGCAATCATAAGTTTTCTATTCTGAGTCAATATTCGTTTGATTACAAATTCGGCGCTGTACTCACTCATGATAGCAGTATCTATCGAACGATTAGCATGATGAGAAAACCTAGTTTTTCGGGGTTAGGCATACCTAGGAATCGTAACTCCAGCTTTCTCGCAAGCTTGAATCAGAGCGGAACCAGCTGTGGTAATTGTCAACATCGACCGTGTCATTCCTGCAATTTCCAAACATACCTTCTATCGAGACTTGCTTGCCATCTGAGCTGAATATTAGCCATCTGCCATGGTAACAACTGGTAAATTCAATGCGGCTTACCAACTGTAAGCTGGACCTCCGCCTGTCTCCTGTTCGAAGTTGCGAACGTTCTGGAGGCATTGCAGCTCTGCCTGCTCGTCCGGAGAGCCGATCGTGCCAGAGATTGCCTCAGCATGGTGCCCTCTAATCACCTAGACAGAAAACAAAGAAAACAATGCTGTACAAGCGACGGGGGCTAGCAATTGAGTCTTGATATCTTGACGTTCAGGAAGCTTGGAGGTTCTTCGGCAACATCACGCTAGTGTGGTCAGTTACTAAGCTAGAGTCATGATTGGTTGGCTACCTAGCTAGCTTCAGCTTTCATACAAAATAAAAATTTGGCGACAGGAAATCCTTCTTTTCTTTTCCAACTTTAAATTGTATTGAGCAATATATTGTGGGAAACTGGAGGCGCAATCAGGCTTTGGCCCGATTGTTGCTATTCTCTTTTCGAGACTTCCTCTATCTTATGCTCTAGAGCACGACTTTGGGCGCTGGAATGGATGCAAATGAGAGCTTTAGCTCGATGAATGCGCAACTTACCGCCGGCTGCTACATACTACGACACATGGTGAACCTGCTGATACTGTTAGATGGAAGAGGTGGAGCATCGAATGCCATAGAGTCCTGGTTACGGTGGATTTATCTTGCTGGGTGGAGGAAGTTTGGATCGATCCGTTAGGAGAAAGACCGATCCTCACCTGCCGACCTTTTCCTATCTGAAGTCTGAATTCATATACTGGTCCAGTAATAATGCCTCACTATAGCCGTTTCGAAGTTCTTGCTTCAGTGAGTGGGATGGTTTTTTATAAAATATCAGCGTGAAATGAAATCTTTGATCCTTGGAGATATATATTTTCATAGCGGCCTTATTATATGCCTTAGGCTGCGAGTACATACCTTGAAAGCGGTCAGGAACGGCAAACCATTCCATTTACAGCTTTGGAGCTCAACGCCACCCAGATTTGAGATCGAGCGTCTTCAGCAAGGATAGGACTATTTCCATTCTATTGCCGACCATTCCTTATGACATAGATTTTGTTTCCTCTTTATCAGATACTTTACCTTGTAATATTATTTATCCTCTTCCCGAGAAGGATATATCACTAGTCATCATTGTTTATGCTTCCGAAATTGATACCCAGACCTCTGGTACCCCGCATACGCCTCGCTCTAATGGCTGCTCATTTGTCAAATGGCACATCCTATGCGGGATTGCCACTTGCGGAAATTCCAAAGTCATGGACTTTCACATCTTCTCTCCCTCCAGATTCCAAATTTCCCACGCCGGCTGCTTCGCATAAAACATCTCGAGAGGACATAGAACCTCGGCAAGTCAAAGGGGCCTTGTTCACATGGGTTCGGCCAGAGGAGGCAAAAGAACCTGAACTGTTAGCTGTAAGCTCTACTGCATTGAAGGATTTAGGAATAAAGAATGGAGAGGAGAAGACGGAAGAGTTTAAGCAGACCGTTGCGGGCAATAGGCTGCTTGGATGGGATGAAGGGAAGGAGGAAGGAGGATATCCCTGGGCACAATGTTATGGCGGATGGCAATTTGGCTCTTGGGCTGGCCAGTTGGGCGATGGAAGAGCCATATCACTCTTTGAGACGACCAATCCGAGTTCAAAAATCCGCTACGAGTTACAGTTGAAAGGAGCGGGAATCACACCCTATTCTAGGTTCGCAGACGGCAAGGCAGTTTTAAGATCAAGCATTCGAGAGTTTGTTGTTTCAGAGGCCCTGAACGCTCTAAGAATCCCTTCAACTCGAGCGCTATCATTAACATTGCTACCCCATTCCAGAGTACGACGAGAAACAACCGAACCGGGTGCCATCGTGGCACGATTTGCCCAATCCTGGCTACGAATTGGAACATTTGATATACTTAGAGCCCGAGGCGATCGAGACCTGATCAGGAAACTCTGTACATATGTTGCCGAAAATGTTTTTGACGGGTGGGAATCTCTACCTGCCCGAAATCCTGGCGAAGAGGACAATCTCGGTGGTCCAGTAGGCACTGGCATCTTAAAAGATGCCATTGAAGGGCCGCCAGGGCTTGAAGAAAACCGATTTGCACGCCTCTACCGAGAGATTGTTCGCCGTAATGCGAAAACCGTGGCAGCATGGCAAGCATACGCATTCACAAATGGTGTCTTGAATACCGACAATACTTCAATATTTGGTTTATCCATTGATTTCGGTCCCTTCGCCTTTCTAGATAATTTTGATCCCGCTTATACTCCAAATCATGACGATCACATGCTGCGTTACTCATACCGTAATCAGCCGACGATCATCTGGTGGAACCTCGTCCGCCTAGGAGAATCACTTGGAGAGTTAATAGGCATCGGTGAAGAAGTAGACGCTGAAGAGTTTGTAGAGAAGGGAATAAAACAGGAAAAAGCTGACGATCTTATATCACGCGCCGAGGCTCTCATCGAAAGAGCTGGAGAAGAGTACAAAGCAGTTTTCCTGACAGAATACAAGCGCCTCATGACAGCACGGCTTGGGTTGAAAATACATAAGGAATCTGATTTCCAAGCTCTATTTAGTGAGCTACTTGATACGATGGAGGCGTTGGAGCTAGATTTCAACCAGTTCTTCAGAAAATTAAGTAATATCAAAGTGGGAGATTTAGAAACCGAAGCTCAGAGGAAGAAGGAAGCGGGTGTGTTTTTCCACCACGAAGGTGTAACTGGCATTGGAAACACGGAAGAATCAGCCACCAAACGAATATCGGACTGGTTGGAGAAATGGGCAGCGAGAGTATATGAGGATTGGGGGCCGACCGGCGAGGATGAGGCTAGACAATCAGAAATGAAGAAAGTTAATCCAAAGTTTATCCCGAAGTCGTGGATCTTGGACGAGCTTATCAGGAGAGTTGAGAAAGAAGGCGAGAGAGAAATCTTGGACAGGATTATGTATATGGCACTGAATCCCTTCGAAGAAAGCTGGGGATGGAATGAAAAGGAAGAGGAGAGGTTTTGTGGAGATGTGCCGAAGTCTGATAGAGCTATGCAGTGTTCTTGCAGTTCTTAGTCCTAGATACACCAAGTTTCATAACTTATATAGACCAATACCTTCCGATACATAGTCACCGAATGTCGCACACTTTAACCCCCCATACTAGGGGTCCTGATATATCCTATTTTATTGCTGCACAATATTGCTTCTGAACCCGAAGCAACTCAGCCTTGTTCTTCAATGTCAAGAAAGGATTCTCGTTCACCCTCTGATGGGACTCGTCAATTTGGGTGAGGCAGTGAGTCAGTAACAGTTCTCTCTTGTGTTTTGGAATGTTGAAATATTCTTGGCAAGGAAATGTTTTCAAAAGACATAACTTGCAAAGAAACCCTTGGTGCAGAGGAGCTAGCAATCACCATCATCTGGTTACCAATAACTAGCATCAGATTAGCGAGAATATATGAGTAAACCTTGAGCATTCTGCAACAATTAATTGTTAGATCGTGACAAGCCATACGCTAGTTCTCGGCTAAGGAATGACAAATAGGGGGGCCCAAAACTGTAAAGTAGGATAGTAGAAAATATCATGTTCCAAAGCTGGACTTCCGGAGGTTTATATGTGCGGGCTAAATAAATTAAAAGCGGCCAATGACGATTTCGGCGTAAATTTTAGGTAGCAACTCTCCCGCTGACGTTTGTTAACGGCGGCTTGTTCTTTTAGACTGCTATTGATCCACGTATAGGAAGCACTAGAGAGTCATGTAAGCTTGTACAGTTAACTAAGAAAAAGAGGACGCGTCAAGCGACTTATATGTTTTATCGAAATTTTACATATGGCCATTTTAACTTAAGAAAATTATTGATAACCTTATTATCTAGATATTCAAGCTTGCTCTGATCAAGAACCAGATTGTCTACGCTAACTGGGTAAGATCATTCTGGTTATTTTGGTTTATATATCCTTCTGTGAAGTCAGCTAGTGTATGTCGATTGCTTGTTCTCCCCCCTTATATCTAACACCTCACAATAACAAAGCGATCAGACTTTTGAGGCCCTTAAATTGATATATTTACTTAGTTAAGTAATTTATTTACCGATTATTTCTCATAACTACAAATCTGCAAATCTTATTCTTTACATAAAAAATATCTTTATAATTTTCATCATCCTCTACACCCTCCCATCTTCAAAATCACTAACATGACTTACTCTTTACCCCTGTTTCACTGGTACCTCCCTCTCCATCCAATAATATCCCACGTCCCCATACGGCTTCCACTCCTCTCTCACATTCCCACCCTCTATGTGAATCCGTTCTTTCCCCGCAAACCCGTGCCTCTCATACAACTTTCTCCCCGGCGTACTCGCCTCGACAAACATCTTCAACCCCAAACGATCTGCCTTGGCCGTTCCCCAAGCCAGCAATAGATTCCCGGCTCCTCTCCTGTGATGGCTCGGAGCCGTGAAGCAAATATCCAATAGGCCAAGAGGACCTTGGAGTCGCTCTCTTCGGAGGTTGTAACATTCCTCCATCACATACTCAACGTACTCTTGATCGCTAGCGCCTTTCCCAGCAAGTTCAACCCCATCCAGCGGCGGTTCGATCCAATTGACATCCACCTTATCGGGCCACCTATTGTCCCCCTCCCCTTTTTCTGCCGCCTCTTTCCAGAAAATCCACTTCGACCCGGCAATGATCTCTCCGGTCTCCTCGTCTGTGACTTTGAGCCACGTGACATCACCCTTCTGACTCCTCCAAGATTTCAGAGTCCTCTGCACTGCCTTCTCGAGGACGTCCTCTGTGGGTACATCCGGAGATGGGAAGAGGAGCACATGTTTTGCTTCATGAGGATGAAACGCTGAGAATTGTGCCCGGACTAAGCCGGGGATGTCAGATTCTGTTGCCAAAGAGAGATGGAGTGGCATTTTAAATGTTTACTGGATTGAAGGGAAATGGGTAATAAAAATGATTTAGTCGGTTATTTGTAATGATGATATATATATTTTTGAAGAATTGGTTGTACAAGAAGAGGTGTGAGTCAACGGCACACGGCAAAATGCCAATGGCCATTAGTGATTCTTTTCTTTCAGAGCAAGGATGGGGGTTGGATTAGCGGTCAAGGGAGTTTAAGAAAACAAGGATTGAACCGTATACAATTACGAGGCTAAAACAAAAGTGGTTTGAAGGATTTTATAATTCATGAGCACTGCAATATCTAGTTGCCCACGCTGGTACCCAACAAACCCATCCCCAATTATCTTCCACACTTGATTTCATATCTGCGTTGTTTTTTCATCCATTTTACCAAGTGCCCAGCCCTCTGTGATAGGAGGCTAAACTTTAAACGCAGAATGATAAACCTTTCATTCCACTCCCATTCCACCGCAACTCCATTTACAATCCATTCTTCCACACAGATATCAAACCACCATTCGATTTGAAAGCATAAAACGTAGAAAAAACGCAAATTTTGTTCCAGTCTCTTCATTCGCATGTTAAGATCAGAATCGCTGATTCGCCACCCAACTAAGGAAAAAGTCCGGCCATATTTCGTAACTTCTTGTTTCGTTTCAAATCCGTGGTCCTGGTGGTACAAGTTCGCAAAGAAAAAAAAGTTGTAAGCAGACATGATAATTGACTCAACCCGTCCATAGTTTTCAGCGTTTATTCTCGAATAGCAAAGAAAATCCCCTGGAAAGGACGGAAGATGCAATTTTTGACCCGTAAAGAAATGGAGATAGCAGACTCGTTGAAGAGAGTTTTTGATACAGCTAGGAAAGCCCAGTCTCGTCCAGCAGCCGTTTGGCCATCCTTTGCGAAATTATTGCACCGCTGTTGGTGCATCTCCACGACCACGATATCCACCGCGTCCACGTTGGCCATTTCCGCCGTAGCCACCTCGACCTCTGTAACCGCCACGGCCACGTCCGCGTCCACGATATCCACCACGATACCCATTATCGACACTGCCCTGGCCAAATGTCTCGAGGTTCTTCTTTTGTTCTTCACCGCGCCATTCTCGTCCACCAGGTCTCGTATTTCCGCCCTCCATACGCTCCTTAGCTTCGCTTGAAATGTTATCAAAAAATGAGGTGGACTTGTTGTATCCGGGAGCTGGGACAGTTTGTTCTGTAGGTGAAGCAACTGGTGGATTCTCGGCGAGAGGAGATCCAGCAATTGCCTCCTTGACCAAATCCTGCTTGCTGAATTTCGCATTTGACGATTCAAAGTCAAAGTCCGTATTCGGAACGTCAACAGCTTTAGTTGCAATATTTCGGGGGCCTCCTCTTCCACCACGGCCGCCTCTTCCTGGAGCAAAACCAGGGCCTCCTGGCTGTCTAGGGGCGCGAATTGGATCACTAGTTCTCATCTCATTCACCTTCTTCGTAAGATTGTCCACTGCATTTCCGTTTGTTTGGCCTGCCTGAGGCAATTTGGCCATTGCAGCGGCAACCGCCTCTGATGCCGCTTTAGCATTGTCCTTGAGACTAGCAGATGGATCGGCTGGCTTAGCAGTGGGTGGGACGTTGGTAGGTGCCGGCTGTACTGGCTTGGGAACAGCGGCACTTGGTAATGGAAGGGCCGGTTGAATACGGCCATTATTTTTAGGGCCTGTAGGGGCACTCTTTGCTGCAGGAACAGTTGGAGCAGATTGGGAGGTAGAAGGATTGACAGCAGCTTTGATTTCATTCGTAGAAGGCTTAGTGGCAATTGGTGGAGTGGGAGCCTTTTGAACTGCAGCAGCCGCCATTTCAGCAGGCTTAGCTAAGCTCTTTGGTTCAACTTGCTTGTCAGTTGATTGAGATTCGGGAGCACCGGCCTGTTTGCCAGCACCAGGACCAATTGGAGCTGGTTTCGATGGCTGACCTTGGCCTTGTTGCGGTGGCTGGAATTGACCTGGAGGCCCTGGTGGGAACCCATAGCCTGGGAATGGACCGGGTGGAAAGCCTTGTCCTGGGGGGTACCATCCCGGTGGGGCACCATAAGGCATTGGAGGAAACCCACCGGGACCTGGAGGACCTGGGGGACCTGGGGGACCTGGAGGGCCACCACGACCCCATCCGCCAGGTGGAGGGTAGAAAGGAGGGTATTGCGGCATATGGCCATAGGGAGGCACACCTGGAGGACTCGGGCCTTGATTTTGGTGTTGAGGGTTTGGCGGGGAAGCTTGATTTGGACGCTGAGGAGCGGGAGCTTGTGGCGCAGGTCGAGAACCGCTCTGTAAGATAGAGTACATCAGCAATCTATCTTCTCATCAAATGGGGAAGTACAATAGTATATCAGAAATGCTTATTAAATCAGAAGGAAGGCAACGGAAAATCTCCACATGGGTTTTGCGCTCTCGGAGAGTAAAATGGTTAACATCCGAAATTTTTCATCACAAAAGAAGCATCTGCACAGCGGTGAACTGTACACTGATGTGACAACCCTACCACGGAAGTACGCGCACTTACACCAAGAATAGCAGGGTCATTGGGAACCTGAGGCGGCTTGTTCTCTTTGCCCGTCGGCACCTCTTCGATTCTCAAATCCTTCACATCGCTGCCACGGAAGACGATGTACTCGTAGACGTTATCTGACGACGGGATCTCCTCCTCAGGATTGCCCTTTCGCCCCTCTGTGCCAAATGAAGTGACGTTCTCAAGGGCCACGGTCGAGGTTTCTGAATTGATTTCATGGAGGGTACCGACATATCTCCCGCCAGGTCAGCTTGCGCTCTTTGGTCACTTCCCCAATCCCAAACACATACCGAATGTCACTCCGTGATACGAGAGATATTCTCGCACTATTGTCGTAGACATGTTAGCATCTTCCGCTGGCCAATGTGGCCTCAGCCTTAAAACTAACCCTATGAATTCCGCCATGCTCTCGTGATACTGCGATCAGCTCACAGCCAGCTAAGGATCGAATGGGTGTAAGGGGAAGAAGGAGAAGGGGGGCGATGAATATGTCGGAGTGCGCAAGGGTTGGTGTGTTGTGTTCTGAAGGAAAATGTTGGTTGCGGATGGCAGAGGAAATGGAGAGAGTTTGTGTGATATTTCCTTCAGGCAAGACTAAGGCAAAGGCAAAGCAAAAAGGCTGGGAAGGAAGGAGCGAGGGAGGGTTGGCGCTCTTGCTCGGCTCGCGTAGAACGGCAACCTGATTCGTCCCACAACGCAACTTGGACAACTTCAGCCTTACCCGATATTCCTCCAGACTTCAGCCGAGTTACATCGTCACCACAACAGCAGCAATGGCGGCAGAACCAATTTCAACGGGCGATCACACTGACATCTTCAGCCAGCTGGAAACGTATCCATGGGATGCAGACAAAGAATACCAGGTAAGAATGCCCCAGTTTGCCTCACCCTTTCCATCAGCCTCGGCATGTGCCCCGCCAGACTGTACATCAAACATAGTTACAGACATGAACCCTTCTAACCAAAACATAGATCGGCCTCTCAGCCATTCTCGGCCCAAATCCCTCTCCGTCCCAAATCCAGGAGCTGACTCTCAGGGCCCAATGTTTCTACCTCTCACGCAAGAAGTCTGTCCCCATCGACTTCGACGCTTATAAGGCCTACCTGGCAGCCAAGTCGAAGTCTGAACCAAATCCCTCCTCTCAAACCGCATCCACCCTCACCACAGCTCCAATTGAAGTGCTGAATGACAAAGCCGAATCATCTAAAGCCGCCGCCCCTCCTTCCATCGATGCCTCGTCTACAGACGTTGCGGACGGCCCACCTTATCCTGTCACTTTCGCTCAAATCGTCGAGATGATCAAGTCCGGGGTCGACATTCCTGGCATCAAACAGATCCCCCCAACTGTTCTCACCGGCCAAGAATCCGTCTCTGTAGCACCTAAGCGTCGCAAGCCCTGGGAGAAGGATGTCCCCGATGAAGTGATTGCAGGACTAGCTGGGGGCACATTCGGAGATCAGAGAGATGTATATATCACTCAGGAGTTGCCTGAAGATTGAGCTGCTAGACATTTAAATGAATCGACTGCATGTATTATGGGGGACTGGCGTTGCGTCGACTTAATTTGCTTATAACGAATTTATGAATGAAATAGAGGTGTTCATGGTGGGAGAATGAACAATTAGATGGCCTGGTGTCGGATTGCGTGGATATGCCATGCAACATCGGTTCTACAGCCCTTCCAGTCTCAAATAATCTAGCCTAGATGCTGAATAAATAAAAGCGTTCATTTCAAATAAGAAAGTCTACGATTCTGAATTTCTACTGTCTAAATGTTTACACTCTACCGAATCGAATCATAATTTGAATCAAGCATGTGCCAATTAATAAGAAAATTTTGTATTCTGTAATGACTGACTAAATTAAAAAGCTTTTCTGTTGGTTTTCTTTTCTACAATGGCCCAGGCACGAAGGAGCATCTTAGCATAATACCGCTCGCGTTTTACTCCATGAAGCCTGCCATAGCAGAATAAATGCAGATTTACCTCTCATAAGCGCCGATATTATGACAACACGACAAAATGACGCCGCATTTTATACATCCACACAAAGGCTGCAATGCAGTCAGTTGAGCTGAAATAGAAAGGCTGCCATGGGCAACGATGACTATGCCATGACAACTTAATGCAAAAGCCGTAACCATGATGTGTCCAAAGCGCCGAGGACAGGAAATGTCTTCAGCGTAGGATGACCGTAATGGTAGAATAGTTTGCCGCAGAAAATGTTGATAAAAAACAGAAAGAAGATATCGTAGGTGGATGTCGAAGGTAAACAACCTTTGGTGGCTAACAAGGAAACAAACAACGCCTAAGGTGACTTTCTCTGGATGTGAGTACAGCCAAGTTAATGACATCCGTAGATATGAACGACCAAAAGCAGACGGAGAGACAGAGCCTGTTCGAATATGTCATATCGTTATTCTCGTTCCATAATATTGTCTCAAGTAAAGATCGTGAGGTGAACCAAGACACTGGAAGCAAATAGACAAAGCAGACAGAGCAGAATTTAGTAACGCCGCTTAGCGATAAGTACTACCAAAGCGTGGATTCTGCTGAGGACCCATGCGGGGATTGGGAAGACCGATGGCAGGGCCAACACCAGGACCAGGGCGAGTTTGAATGGCAGGATTGGTGCAGAGCATTCCGACTCGAGAACCAAACTTGGATCCGCGCAGAGAGACCATGTGCTTTCGGATGTGCTGGGCAACAATCTCGCGATGCTGAGGATTGGAGTGAGTGAGAATGTATTGAATAAGGTAATTGCCGTATTGATCACTGGCGATGTCAATCAATGGAATACGAGGACGATCGAGACGACCCTCGCAGACACGGTCAAGATAGCGGCCGAGAAAATCAACACCGCCAATCTTGAGGCACTTCTCAACAACTTTGGAAGCAAATTGATCCATGCTATACTCAGAAGCATAGCGGATGACATGATCAATGGCTCTGCTGCGATCGGCTGGGGCGCCATGCTCGCAAATGTGTTGAATGCACCAATTGCCAAATTGGCCGTGAGCAACAATATCGATACTTGCAAGGACTTCTTCAATGCAAGGGCGCTAGAAATTTTAGCAGTGTTCAAACAGTGGCGTTTAATAACGTACCTTATCCTCTTCGAGACAGTTCTCGAAGATATTCTGAACGACCAAGCTACCAGTCTCGCCTAGAGCAACTTCATGCCACATGCCACGAAGAGCTTCATTGACATACTTCATGATCTGAGGTGGAGATTCAGTCCAGCGAAGTTCAAAAAGTTTCTGCCAGACATGGCAAGCATAACGATGAATAACGGTCTCAGGGATACGACGAAGAAGTTCATGGACCATGATTGCTTTGTAATCCTCCGGGACAGAGTCAAAAGCCTTCTGGACAACATGGCAGCCGAACGCGTCCATGGAGAGATTCAAGGTATTACCTCGAATAGCTTCAGCAATCTTAATAACTTGTTCAGGAGTTCCGTGCTCGAAGCAACGTTGAACCAAGAAATTTCCAAAGCGGTTAACCATGAGTGGGTAGGCTTGAGCGACAATACCTTCGACAATATCATACTTTTGCTCCGTTGTACCGACCTTGAGCTTTTGTTGAAGGAAGATAGAGGCCTGCTGATCATTGTTACAGACAATCTTATCAACAATATACTTCCAGTTGCAATTGACGGTTCGGTCAAGGAGACGGCGGTAGTTCAATGGCTCGGTGGTAGGCAAGTATGTTTGACCTTCGGTTGCGACAGCCTATCTCATCGTTAGCAGCAGTCAAGTTAGGAGGGATAGATCATTCTTTACATCGCCTTTCCATCCAGCATTGGAAGAGGTAAACTCAGGTGCATGTGGAGAAAGCGGAGTTCCAATTGGCTGAGGTTGATATCCACCATACATATTACCACCCATAGTCATACCAGGGTTCATTCCCATACTAACTGAGCCAGCCATAGCTGGAATTCCACCAGCCATGCCACCAACTGAGCTGTATGGGGTGGAGCTGGGAGTGTAGCCATCAATTGAACTACTGCTGCTAGCATATGGGAATGAGCTACCACTGCTGCGGTTGTTGTAACGACCTCCGAAAGCGTTGCGTCGAGCAGCAGGGGGGGCCATCAAGAGCTCTGGATCCTGCATCATGCGATCATTGCGGAATCCATTCATGGGAGGGCCAGGATAACCCATTGGTCCGTCGACATAAGTCTGACTGAAACTACGGTTCATCCATTGAGCTGTGGCAAGAGGATCCGAAGGTTGAAATGCTGGCACAGCGCCTTGTAGCCCACCACCTTGGATAGCACCGCCAAAAGCAGGTTTGGCATTGTTGCCCCAGATAGCACGAGAACGATTGAAGCCACTGGCGGAGAGTGCTTCACTAGTATCTGAATGAGCATCATCTTGACCAACCCAAGACGTGTCTCGTTGAATTTGAGGACGAATTGTTGGAGGAAGGTGACCAAGATGATCATCAGGCAGGTGGGTTAAAGGGTACTCGACCTCTGACGCGGCACCGATAGCTTGATCAACGGTATGAGTTGTGATTCGATTTTGCGCAAGTTCTTGATCCATACGAGCAATCTTGCCCTTGGCAGCCTCGAGCTCAGCTTTCAATCGAGCAACCTCCTCAACACTGAGAGCAGCAGTAATGTCATTTCCAGAAACACTTGGAGGGCCGGTGGTTGGAACTGAGCTGTCGTTGTCGAATAGTTCAGTGGCTTGTATGACAGCCATGGAAGCACCGACACTAGAGCCATATTCGACAGTACGGGCGAATGCAGCATTGTCGTCGGTGGTCTTCAGAGCATCATGTTGCTTGTTCAAGACAGCTTGTTGCTCAGAGAGCTTGGCAAGGAGCTTGTCCATTGGACTGACTTCGGCGGAAGTGGAGTCGTGACTGATCTTGATCTTCTGTAAATATCAGGAGTTGCTAGAGAAGATGGTAATGATCCGGTGAAGTATAATTACTGACCTTTGGTCCGACTTGATTCCCAAGCTTGTTGGATGCCAATGCAGTTGTAGATTTCTTCAGAGAAGAAGAATTGTCCTATATTAGGTTCGTCAGAAGATGAGAGGTGTAGATATTATTTCTTATATTGTGGATGTTCAGGACAGGAGTATTGTTATCGAGAGGGAAAAAAAATCTAATTTGAGTGAAAGTTGTATAGTGTTTGGGGTGAGAAGGTGAGGGTTATATGATGGGAGGCGCGATATACGCGACTTGGGAGGATATGAAAAGAAGAAAAACGCGAAGAATTGAAGTTGACGACTATTATGGAATTCGACTTACCCACTGGCCCATCAATTTATCCTCAGACGAGCTGGTGTTCTCTTGGGAGACACTTCTGCTGGCTACGGGCCGGCGAAGGGTTGGAGACCCAGTAGGAGCGGCGCCAGGCATATTGCTCAATCTGATGATAATATCTCTGTGAAGTTAACAGCCAAAGACAGGTAATGCTGTACTTTTGCCGAGTTCGAATGAGGTTGCCTCGCAGGTATCTCGAACGCGTAGGAGATGGAACTGTATGTAGAGGAAGAAGGAAAGAGAAAGAAAGGTGAGATCAACAGGACAGATACGAGGCGTAGCTCAGGTTTCCTAGATGAAGAAGGCGCATTCGAGGTGTACTAACCACGAGAAAGCCGAGTTTTGTCTTAAAGTTTCTTGGGAACTTCGCTGAAGTGGAGGAGGAAAGGTTAAATGGAAGATTCGAAGGAAGGGCAGTCCTTCAGCACGAAGATGAGATAGGATGGGATGTGACTAGTGAGTGATTGAGATCTGTTTCTAAGAGACGTAAAAGTGAATATGATGGGTGAGAGCCTATAACAGGGCCCCAAAACCATGCGAAGACAGGCCGGAATATCAAGACATAGAAGACAGAAAAGGCACAAGAGGTTGAATTTGATTCTCGATATCCTATGAGAAAATAAACGAGCCTATAGCAATATACTATTTTGGCCTCTGGTTTCCAGAGGGGAGCGACAACTATGTTCCGCTCCTTCTCTGAATAGAGTGTAGCCCAAGTCTACCGCTTCTTCTCTTCTACAGCTATAAAGATCAATTTGCAGCACAATTGATCGGCAAGAAGACGAGTAGAATACTCCCAGTGCTCAATTGATTCTTAATTACTGATCTCTCAAATCCCAAGCCCACAGAGAGAGATGAAAATCTGGCAGCAGAATCAACCAAGGCATAGCCAAAGGTATTGCAGACCAAAGAAGCAACTGCTTCTATAATCCACCATTTGTGAAATCATAGACAAGAAATTCAGCTCAAAGATTGGCTTGCACTATGAGAAGATGTATGCCATGGTTGAACGCATTGCATTCTACTGTCTGGTATTTGAGAATAACTTTCTGCTTTTCCGACAGCCGTTTGAGGACCAATGCACTTCTAAGTCCCCCGCTAAACGCCAACGTTCTACAAACTAGTAGTATATTATACAAATCCCTCTTTTTTATACATGTAGTCTCTAGTTTATCGCTTCTTCTTCTTCTTGGCATCCTTCGATTCTGTTCCCTCAGTCAGTACCAAGCAAAAATATGAAGACCAGATCAAAATCATACCTTCTGCTGACCTCTTCTTCTTCGGAGCACCCTTCCCCTTTGCCTTAAGACTAAACAATTGGTTAGAATTGAGGTTATGTTATGCTGTCAAGAGGCAATTGATATGCATACACTGTAAGATCTTCCAGTCGATCCTCCTCTTCGTCATTTTCTCCCTCCCAGTCTTGCCCCATTGCCCTCTCGAGATCCTTGTACGTTACAACTCTCCGTGGATAGTATGCAGCCAACGCAGGGCCTTTTAACCGTTGTTTCAAGACTTTATTCCCCAGACGGAGATTCTCTGGGTTGAAGGTCGTGGAAAAGATTTTGGATTGCATCTGACTCCATCAGTATTCCCATAACCGACTCGTAATCACCGTAATAATAAATACCTTCATAAGATCCAGTATTCGCGATCGTGGAACAGACATGTTTGTTGTAATTGCCCCAAGATTTAGCTTGTTGTGTGCTCAGAAAAATTGAGATGCTGCTGAGATGCGGTCCACGCGATGCGATCCACGGGATGAGATCCACAGAATGGGTTCCACAGAATGGGTTCCATGGGATGGGTTCCACGAAGCGACAGACGCCGGTATTACATAATCCGACCATATCAACTCCCGACAAATCGAGAACTTCATCCTTTCCTCTTACAATCCAGGCTTATTTAGTAAATTGCCATGGACAGAATTTTTAATAGGCACAAGAGGAAACATAATTCTCAGGATGATGGCTCGGAGCGGGACCACAAACACAAAAAGCACAATGTAAGTCTTTCCCAAGTAGGGCTCCATGAACAACAGCTCATCTACATGTAGACCAGTCATTCTCCCGTGCCTGGCTTCTCGAGTACACTGGTATCTCTTCCACCGAATATGAAGTCTAGTTTTGAGATCCCTGAGAGGATACCCAAGACCGCAAAGGCTCAAAAGTTGGGCAACCTTCTCCGGGCCTTAAATGAGACTCTAGAGGAAGACGAATTGGACGAGACGCTGAGCCTAGTCGGAGATGAAACCCTGAACAGATGTTTAGATCTTCGAACAGCTTTACGGAAACACCAATTCATAGTAGATGTCGCGGCAAGCAAACCACCTCCAACACCACAACGAATGTCAATGTCACATGATTTCTTCCAGCCAAACAATCCTAAATCGATGTCAGCCATGTCCCTCACGCCATGGAGATCTTCAACTATTCCTCTCATGATCCCACCTCTCCCTGAAGTCCTTGATCCCACTCTCGAAGCATCGGCATTTATTCATGTCGGCTGTGGCAGCGGCAAACCCACCGACTTAAGTTACGAACGTCTTGAATGGGTTGGCGACGCTTACCTCTATCTCACATCAACTCTTCTCATCTCACAAACATTCCCATCACTCCTCCCAGGAAAGTGCTCACAGCTTCGTGAAAGACTAGTCAAGAACGTTACACTGGCCGAATTCTCGCGCCAGTATGGTTTCGACAAGCGTGCGCAATTGCCTGATAGATATGAATTTGGAACGCAAAACTCGGGACATCAGCCGGAACACACTAAAATTATGGGAGATATATTTGAGGCGTACGTTGCAGCTATCGTCCTCTCCGATCCAGTGGACGGCGTGAAGAGAGTCTCAGAATGGTTGAAGGACTTGTGGGGCATGACGATTGCAAAGGAAATCTTAAACGAGGAGAGGGCTGGGTTGAAACTGGACAGCCCGCTATGGCGACTGAGGGGCAATGCAGAGCCTGTTCAGAGTATTACTTCCACGACCCAGGCTCTACCCCTGAATTCCAAGGATCAACTTGTAAGGTTGATTGGAGCCAAAGGCGTGAAATTGACCTATAAAGATGCAGCACCCGAGAAGAAAGACCCCAAAAATAAACTCCCTCTCTTTACCGTTGGTGTTTATCTTGACGGATGGGGAGAGAAAGATAAAATGTTAGGATCAGGTAGAGCAAATGGGAAAAAGGATGCCGGCATGAAAGCGGCCGAGATGGCGTTGGCGAACAAGAAATTGATGAAGGTTTATATCGAGCGAAAGAAAATCTTCGAGGAACAGATGGATTTAGAGAGGGAAGCATTAGATAAGCATGAAGGCTCAAGTCCTTGATCGGATTGGTATTGCCCAATTAACTCTCTTGTAATAGTATAATATAATACTAAATGTCAGACTTATACCATACAGTAATGACGGACATCTTGAATAAGTCATATTTTTTCTATGCACGCTCTGAACACTCAAAGCGAGTTGTAGATGGAGTCTGGTCCTCATAAATCATCCATCGCCCCGGCTATGGAGGCTCTCCACATGTCAACCATAATGCTCCGTACGGCGTACCGACGGAGCTGAACCACTACCACAGGCATCCTGGAACGTCAACACAAACCCCTGAATCATCCATCTTTCAGGCCCCACCATTCCTTTTCTTACGTCCCCCATCTCTTCTTTCTGGCATCTTATCTCGCTTTGCCACGACAGTACTGTAATCCCCCATGCCGTGTAGAGAAACCCGAAAGCCCACCCAATCTACATTCATATATAGTAGTTCCGTCTATCTCCAAACGTACAACCAACGAACCGTCTCGTCAACTTTCTTCCACGAATCCGGGGAAGATCATCCAGGCCAGAGGGGAGAACATACAGCACAGTACCCGCACCCAATCGGCCCAAATTCCGCATAGATTTCGACTCCACATCCCTGCCACCACAACCGCAAAGACCGAGGCATCACATCGCATCGCGCGACACGCAGTACAGCACTGGCACTCACGATGTGCATGTGCATAATACATTAATTTCCAGTCGCATCCCGCTCGACCCCACGACTTTTCTTTATCCTTCTATTACTCGAATCGCTTTTGCCATTCTGCTCTTTGTACAATAGTGTGTATCTATGTGTTCTTCCTTGTAGAGAGACTGCGTTTTCGAAGAGGTTTTCGCCGTCGTGCGTGACTCGCAGCGAGAGAGAGAGAGAGATAAAGATGGCCGACTCTGTAGGTGCGTATACCTCCTGCCCAATGCCCCCCGATACCTTCTTTGGAAGAGAGGGAGTGACTGATCGGTGTCTGGTGTCCAAAACAGATAGGGTATTCGTGCACGCTCTCAACACGGTCAAGAAGATTCCCAAGACAGGAGCCTCGCGGCCCCCTCCCTCGGACAGACTCCGGCTCTATGGATTATACAAACAAGCCATGGAGGGGGATGTGGATGGGGTAATGGAACGGCCGTTGAGCCTGGAGGAGGGTGGTGTGGGAGATAGGGACGAGGTGAAGAAAGAGAGAGATAAGTACGATGCGTGGGATGCCCAGAAGGGTATTAGCAGGACCGAGGCAAAGAGGAGATATATCGAGGCGCTCATTGAGACTATGCATCGGTATGCTAGTACCACGGCGTAAGTTCTCTCTTTGACCGTATCTTACATTTCGAGTTGGAAGGTTTCCGAATTTGACCGGGCTAATCAATGATGGGATAGTGATGCGCGGGCCTTAGTAGACGAACTCGAATTTGTTTGGGACCAGATCAAAAACAACAGTGCCTCATCCTCTGGATCCTCTCCCGGCCATGGAGGAGGCGATGTCCCCTCTTACACGACACAACCACGGACATTCCAGGCGCCGTTATCTGGAGATGATGGACCAATGCGAGTGTTGAGCCCCATGAGCCAAGACGATGAAGCAGAGATGCGATCCGAGAGACGGGGTTATGAAGATGAATATGACCGCGATGAAGAGTTTGATAATGGGGAGAAGAAGGATAAGAAAAATACCAAACGATGGAGGAGTACAGTGGAAAGGGCACTGGTCAAGATGACGGCGGAGATTGCAGCGCTGAGAGAGCAGATATCTACAGGGAGGGAGTATCAGGGCAAGAGAAGGAGATCAATTTGGAGATGGTTGTCATGGCTGATATGGGTCATGGTAAAACACTTCTTGGTGGATATCGTGGTGTTGGGAATCGTGTTATTGTGGTTAAGAAAGAAGAAGGATAGGAGAATTGAAGATCTGGTGAGAGAAGCTTTAAAGATTGGAAGGGAGTACGCCAGAAAAATATTACCAGCCAGATGAACTAGCAATGGTCAAGACACAGCAATTCACGAGGCATCCGCACCAGATCTAGCATATCACCCACACCAAAACACGAGTTATCACTTATGTATAAAGTACGAACACTACCCGAAACTACGAGCCTGGCATAGTAGGAATCTGATCAGCTCCGTCAATAGCTGCGATCCATTTCACCCTATTTCCGGCAAAGAGCTCTCCTTTGGGCAAATTATGGCTAGGCCATTCAGGATCATCCAGAACTCCTGCCTTGAGTACAACAGCGTTAGGAAAAGATGGGCCGGTCCGAAACAATGTCGTGCCGCAGTCACCACAGAAATGAGACGTAATTGTGTTGCCACTGTCTCCGATCTTGGAAATCTCTTTTGGTTTACCTAAATATTGTCAGAAATCCGACTCAGGGATAGAAGAGCGGGAGAGGATAGAGAGGATAAATGAAGGAGCGTGACTTACCAGATTCAACCTTGAAGTTCGTTTCGGGGATTATGAGGTTATTGCTAAAGCTCGCTCCGCCGATCTTTCTGCAGTCGAGGCAATGGCATAAGACGTGGGATTCAGGCTCGCCGGTATAATCCAACCGGATCTAGAAGTAGACAAGAGAGAGCGATCAGTATATATATCCAACCTTTCTCGAGCTAATTGAAAATCAGACCGATGTGGCTTACTTACATTGTTGCAGAAGCAGCCTCCTTTAGGCATGATGAATAATTCGATTTATGGAATGGAATACTAAGTGAAGTGAATTTATTTTGTAAGTAGAGAAGATAGCGAGATTTTAACACACAAGTAATTAAGAACTTCGACAGCTAGCAAACGTCTATATATGTATATCCCATCTTCACGACTTGCCCGGAAGCACAAAACCACCTTTTCTTTTACTCCCTTAACCTGCCGAAACCCCGAGTCAAATCCCGCCCCTGCTTGAAAAACATAATTTATTTGGTGAAGGTACGGAAGTAAGAAGTAATATACTGAAACAAGGAGCGGGATTTGAGTGAGGAAATCCGCTATTTTTTGAATATATAATCATGGAAACCGATTCCAAATTCTCACCCAGTCAAAGTTAGGCGACGCTAACCCTCAACTGCATATTATGGTGTAGACCTCGAAGGCTCCTTTGCTCCGAACTGCAGAATGTCCACTTTAGAGAACCGGTATTATTCGAAGACAATAAAGCGATTACGAAACTATTTCTGCGCAAAAGACAAAATAGGAGATTGTGATGTTTATTGGAATGTTGTTTTGTCTTCTGCCACCGACGCCTGAACAAAAGGGAGGAAGGCAGTCGCGATGGACCCCGCGTCAACATTCCTGGAATGCATGATCAAATCAAATCCCAGCAGCCAAAAGCAAAAATAAATAAACTGCCACATCAAACATGACACTCTAAATTTCGCACCAGCATCTACAACAACATAAGCTCGAGAAGATGAGAAGAGCCTATTACGACATGTCTTGAATTTTACAACTAAGAGGACAAGACTAAATCCGTCGATCGTTTTACCCTACCAAGACAACATTCCTCAGAATAGTGAAAACCACAGGCGTTTGTTTGTTTGCTTAACTCCTTCGAATTCAACATCGAAGCACAACATCGAAAATAGATCTACCTCAATTCAGAATGGCGAACTCTCTTTCTAACAAAGATGAGCCTGTAAGTCCCCTTTCTCTATTTTATCCCATCCTCACGTGATATATCCCCTCCCCCCTTCTCTTCTAGCTCAGCCTGAATCCTTCGACATGCTGATCCTAACCAATAGACAACTCCAACTCGACGAGACGGAATCCCCAAATCTTCATTCTCTCTCGCCCCAGCTATATTCTTCCCGTCCAAGTGTATACCTCCCTCTACACCAATCCCACAAGTTGAAAGATTGCACAAGATCGTAGAAAATGTGGCGAAACAGCAAGAAGCCGTTAGAGGCAACATGGTTGCTCTAATTCAGCAAAGAGCAAATACTCTTATTGCAAACGCCCAAGCAGAACTCGATGCTTTGGAAGATAATGCTGACGGCATGGAAAAACGGGTTGGATATGAGAAGGAAGAGAGGCAAAGAGCGAGGAGGGAAATAGACGACCTAATAGTGAAGCTAAAGGCGCCAATGAAGGAGGGGGTGAAGAGTGGATATTACGAATTCAAGTCTCCTTTGCCTAAACTGGCCACAGGTTTACGTCTGCACCAGAGTGAAGACGTTGAAATGAGCAACTGTGGAACGAACACCTCTCCAACACGCCCGTCAAGAATTAGACTCAGAACTCATCACCAAATCCGCTCAACACTTTCCACCGATCTCAGACGACTAATTAATCGCTCTGTCTCCGAACTCACTGCTTACGACAAACACGCCCAAAGCATCGTCGACTACTACAAACAGGCCCTAGCACGGCGCGGATCCAGGTCGGGCGGTGTACAATTCGCTTTTCCTAGAGATGGAGGACTTGTTTCCAGCCCTACGGCTATAAGCCCCAGGTCCATTATGGCGGCGACTACAGGTTCACCGCTCCATTGTACTCCCACGAAGCAGATTTTGGGCGGGCGACATGACGAGCCTCCCGGAAATGGGATCCCCAAGAATCGGAGTGAGCAGAGCCCGAGTGACATTAGTGCGATTAGGCGTCTGTCGACCGGTATGCCGGTTTGTGTCGTGGAGAAAAAGACACTAGAAAGGAGAGGAGAAAGACTAGAAGATCTGGTGAGGAGAGGAACAAAATGATTCTTGGAGGAGAGGGTATTCCCAAAAGGCGAGTGAGGGATAGGTACAAGGAATATTTTTCACTGGAGTTAATGGTCGCAAGGGCGCGAGGGAGATTGCGTTATGTTCTTGCTTTGCCAGAACCTAAAAAAATATCAACCAAGGGAAAAAGATGCGAAATGGTCAAGTGAAGGAGTTTTCTTTCTGTTTCTTCCTGAACTTTTGCGAAAAATACCCCATTATCAAGATTATCTATTAAAATTGTACATGTTTCTCTATACTACAAAGTTCAGATCCACTCAAAGGCTCTGGATTATTGCATTCATATCCAAGTCGACGAGGTTCCCCATTAGAAACATTAACATTATTCGGAGATGTACCATTAAAAATTATCCCCCCCTCTTCACCAGCTCTCAAAACGTCAAAATCCACTTCTTTCTTTTCTTCTTTCTTAGTTTCTTCAGCTCTAGCCCCCTCCGGGCCGGGCCGTTAATCCCCCATAATTTCTCCTTTTTTCAAATCTCCACTTCAATGAAACTCAAAAAAAGCATACTTTACCCACACTAGGAACCAGGCACCATAAGCGCCAGAACTTACACAAACAGGCGGTATCAACGTCATCGCGATCTCAAAAAGTCATAAAAACTTCGTAAAATTCATACTCCGCATACGAATTCTTTTGTGTATCTTATCGATACCGTCATATCATATCATATCATATCATATCGTGACATAAAATATATCTACCCCTCTTTTCTTCTCTCTCCTCTCCTCTTCATTTCTTCCTCTCTGCCACTCTCTTCTGCTTTTGAGAATATTCTTTCTGTTTCCAAAGGATTCTGAAAAGAAAACATGCTCATCCTGTCTGTCCTCTCTTTTTGGTAATAAATAAAAACGCCTTTTTTCCCACTCCCCATTCCCAATTCCACCTGTAGTGAGGTTACCGCAAACCGCTAGAGGGGCGGGTGAGAGCGGCCGGAGCTTCCGTTTCTATACCAACATGCCAAACTAAAATACGCAAGGGAGTAATATATCAAACACGCACACCTGTATGTAAAATCCCATACAGTTATGAGCTAACCTTTCCACCTTTCTTGAATGGCCTGCTTGTCTTTTTTCTTTTCTTCTTTTTGACCAGGACAGGTTTGTGGAGACTGCCAATTATTCATTCACCACATCTCTAATGCTCCACCTCCACTCCTCTCCGCCCCGGTCAAGATTCTCCCCAACCCACATCTCACATTTCCTCCTCCACCTCTCCTCCTCCTCTCTCTGTCTCCGGACGAACTCAGGCCCAACATCAAACTCCTCACCCACCAACCACTCATCCTTTAAGCCTTCACTCTTTCTACCTCCAGTGGCACCAATTAACTCATCGCCCTCCTTCGGTGGAGCATCTTCCAAATCCGGCACGTCCTTAAAGACATCTTCTTCCTCATCAAAGGCATCAAACCCATCCATAGTATCGCCGGCCTCACTCTTATTATTTTGTGACTGTCCGGAGGGCAGTTTCAACCAGCACATGCGCACTGGATCGAACACCATGCCACCTACAACTTGGACGTTTTGGGAGGAGTTGACATTTTGGATCAGGGCTGGGCGTGGTGTGCTATTTTCTTTCTCGCGATAGATTTGATTTACATCTTTTTCGCGGAACATGTGAGATGGAACTGAGGTCGTGGATGGGGAGGATGTGGGCGCATCAAACGGAGACAGGTCGTTCTCATTTCCTTCCCATCGATATGTATCGGGGTTGTATAACATGCCTTTGACAGCTGAAGTGAAGTCAATAAGATTTGTGAGGAGAAGTGGGGTCGTGTAGCTTACATTTTGAAGTTTGGAAAGACCCCAACGGTTTTATGAGCTGAGGTTTTTGTGGTGGGCCTTTGCTTCTCTTTGGCTTCACTGGTTGAGCGTGTACGGCACTCAAACCAGTAGTCGCTGAGACCTTGGCCTTCCACTGGTTTGTTAAGGTTGCGAGGGGAGCTCCTTGGGATGAAGGAGCACGTTGTGTAAGAGTATGCTCCCTTGCCATGCGACTAGCATTTGTATCACGTGCAAACCGGGGCAAATCATCCCTTCCTCTGGCTGGAGAATAAGGCGTCAGTGGAGCTGGAGTGTTCGTTCGCGACGGTAGGATGTCTTGGTGGATCTTATTCCGAAGGGATGATTGTTTTGGCGGACCACGACCGATTGGCTCTTTCATAAACTTTTGCTCCGAATCACGAGACGTAGGCAGGTCATCAAAGCCATCCAATTCGAATCCGTCTCCAAAGTGCCTTCTTCGAACAGGTTTGGTTAATTGCCGCTTGGAAGCCGCTTCTCGAGCTAGTGCTTCGGCACCCTTCCGTCGAGGACTGGGCGACCTCATTGTTGACCTTGACACAGCCCGCGATGACGGGCGAAGTTCAAGACTGGTGGTTGATGATTCGGAATCATGACGACGAAAATGGCGGGAAGTTTTAATGGTAACATGATGTGATTGGGATTGAGATGCGCCAGCGGGAAGAAAGGGTAGAGGATTCTTTCTGGCATGAGACATGCTGGATTCTGCTCCAGAGCGATCTCGTTCGATGGGGGTTTTGGGCCGAGTCACCGAAGTTGGTCGGCCACTCTCTGTACGAGATGGCGGTCTCTCATAACGTGATCCAATTGGCTTTGCGGGTGACTGAGGGTAAGATCGCATAGTTGGCATGGACCGCTTCAGCTTCAATAGCTGAGCACTAGTTGTAGTAGGCTCATTGCGAAGAGCGGTGATAGATGGTTTCGATGCGAGATCCCGTCGACGTGGCGTTGAAGGGGGTAAAGAGTGTACAGAGGTTGGTGTGGCAGGTGTCGGAATACTTGAAATGGATGATTGTGTCGAGTGACCTCCAAGTCTTGATTGGGGTCTGCGATTGCGATTTATGATAGGTCCGCCACTCTCTGAAACAGGTTCAAGAGTCGATGGGACTCGTTCGTGGCCACCGAGTGGCCGAGGAAGTCTTGAACCACCAGTTGAAGACGTCGTGGGTTTATTGGTGAAGGTTAATGTCACCGCTGTCTTCGGTCGCGTTGGGCTCGTTTGTCGAGTAGTTTTTAACTTGATATTGCGGTTAAGAGTGAGCTTGCTTGAATCAAATACATCTCCATCTCCAAGCTCAAGGCCAGAGAGGAAATCTTCCTTGACGTCAACTCGTTTCGCAGCTTCCTTTTCGCTAGGCTGATGATCTGGGGAAGGATCTTGTTGCCTTCTTTTGAGAATGTCATCAAAGTGGAGAGGACCAGTCGGTAGCACTAGACCGTCAAGGCCTTCATCCTCGCTCTCAACGGTTAATGAACTAGAAACGCTAGGGCTTAAAGCAGAGACTTCAGAACTTCGATTCGACCGCCCATCTCGTCTGGTTCCGCCATGTCTCGTACCCAGACTACCACCTTCTCCCCACCCATCCATATCCTCATGAATACTGATTGGTGTCTTTGGAATTTCCTTGCGAGCAGAAAGTCTGAGGGGTTCGTCATTTGATGGAAGCTGGAAATCCTTTTCAAAGTCGTCGTCTTGGTCTGTAGATTGTTCTCCTTTTTGGGGAGTAGGAGGTGTAACGAGAGGTATGAGCTTCGGGACCTGTCGACTCTTTGATACTTTGATTGTTGCTCCGCCATCTCCGAAGAAATCATCATCTTCTTGGTCGCGGAATCGCTCAAGAAGATTTGTAGAAGCGGGCTTGGGCCTCACTTCAGGTCGTGGGCTAATGTTGAATGCTGGCGCGGGTTGTAACTGTTTCGCTGGGCTTACTTGGGTTGATCCGGGTCCACTGACTTGCCTTAACGCATCTGGAAAATTTGAACCATCTGGTTTTTTAATCTTCAGTCCGCCGTCGCCTGGCAGTTGGAGATCTCCATCATCCCAGTCGTCTTGTATTATTTTCTTTATTTTTCTTCCACCTAGTCTTTTTATCGTTCCACCCATTAATGCAGAGGGGGGTACATTGGGCGGTATCGGAATTCCAGCTCGAGTGGCTGTTTCTATGGCATCTATTGTTGATTTCTCGTCATAACCGGGGAGATGAACGTGCCGTTCTTCATCTCCTAGGTTGGAATCAAAGGATCGCCCTGACAAGCGTGATGACACAGAATCTCGGGGATTGGAGCCCACGGTGGTTGCTAAAGACGCGCTTCGAAAAGTAAAATCGTCTCCACCTATGTCCAAGTCCTCGTCGTCCCAGCTCTCAATTACCTCCTGCGGCGCCGCCTTGCGCGGCTTCAATGTCAATTGGTCCATCTCGTCGTCGCGTTTTGCTGTTGGCCTTAATAGTATTGATCCAGGATAAAGATTTCCTTTTGAAAGCTCAAATGGAGGATCTTATAAAAGCTCTACCACAAAAGGTAACATCGATCACGGAGAGATCAAGTTCGTAAAGTCATCGTTCTCAGTGCCTGGAATGTCGCAAATACCGTGCCGTACGAGTACAGGATTGATGGGAGGGTCGGATGGACGGTTGTCTGATTGCGCTCGTGGATGCTGAAGTATGGGTTCGTTTGCTGGCGGTGTTCTCGATCTCCACCGCCGGTCGCGTGTTTCCTCCCAGCGCACACCGGACAAGCAGATGTCCGGCAAGTCGTCCGATATGAACAAATGCTGGGTCGTTCGTTGTCTTGGAACGTGAGTGGTAATAAAGAAAAAGTGGCCGTGGGGTCGAATGGATGGTCGACGATGGCTGGGTGGTGAGATGCAGTCGGATTGCAGGTGGCTGGGCGTTGGGACTTGGGAGCCTTGAACCTTGATTTTGGGGGGAAAAGCTCGCTAAGCTTAGGCGCATCACATGACCTGAGCCGACGTCCCTCCGAGCGCGTTTTTTCGCGTCACGACCGCGAATCTTCTTTGTCCAACGCGATCATCAACATCCTCAAACCGCTTCCGCCACCGCCGCCCCACCAGATCAATTAACTCTGATATCACAACCAAGTTAAGACGAGGGTATGAATCCGGGAATCTCAATTTTCACAGATTGAGCTCCTCCAATTTGGAACGTGAAACGAAACGTCCCCTTCAACGGATCATCATAATACCTGGCCTGCTATGGACGCGGCCGTCTTAAGGCTTCCCCGCATCGACCACAAGGACGGCGAAACCCAATTTGTGCTTGTGCACGTCTCCTCCGAAGGCCGCCACCCCTTGGATCTGAAGCTGATTGGAACAGAGAATACAACTGTCTTCTCCGTCTCATGTAAGGTAGCCACACGATCGTCCCGCCTCGGGTCAACCCTGGGCCTTCATTTTCATGCGTTAATCCGGGGACTAATCAAATTTCGGTCATTTAGTGAAGCATAATCATACTTCCTCGCTCAAAGCAAAAAATTCTTCGATCAATCAGGAAGAATGGGAGAACATACTTGCAACCCTTCTACGGGGAACGCCGCCGGAGGAAGGGCATGCCGTAACCACGGAGGGTGTTGAGGCTGTTGTAAAAATAGAAAACGACTCCTCTTTCATAATTACTATACAGAAGAGAATCGAAGGGATCACGGTACGTAACGTATGATCCGTTGAACAATCACGGCTAATGGGCAAACAGCAACGGCTTGGAACAATTACACTCCCTGCCAACGAGGATGAGGAGGTTGACATTTTCGAATGGTGTGGTCTATCTATCAAGGCGAAGGAGGCGTCAACTTGCGAGGCACAAGCTCTGAAAGCTAGCCTTATCCAGAAGGAGGACGACGTTGCTAAGCTAAGTAAAAGCCTTGCGGAGCTCGTCGACTTGAAGAATGAAAACGAAACCCAATTGCTAGAGAAGTTCTCATTGCTACTCAATGAGAAGAAACTCAAGATCCGGGATCAACAACGGCTTCTAGCAACAGCCAATGTTGATCCCAACAAACTTAAAGCTATCGAGGAAAGCCGAGGCGTGAGATCACATTCCGCAGGGCCTTCTCGCACGGGAAAGCGAAAGGCTACAGGAAACGATCAGGCAGAGAGTGATGATGAATCTGATGGCGGTGGCTTTGAGAAGATGGAAGTCGACCAGGTTGCCAATGATTCAGAACAAGACCAGGCCCAAACGCCCGACGAGTCTACTGCAGACGAGGCCGAGTCAGAAGAGGAACCGGCGGCTCCACCTCCAAAGAAGACGGTCAATAATTCCAGCGAGGATCGAAGAGCAAAACCTTCAACTTCAACGACTGCCCCAGAACACGACCTCCCACCAAAACGAGAATTACCATTTGCAAAGAAACGAGCCCCAGTAAAGCCCGTCGTTCCAGTCGACGGGTCAGCCACCGAATCTGATGACGATGAATTATGATATCTATGACAGAAATGAAATTACGATTTTGATACAGACACAATTTATCCGACCTCTTGACATGCGATTTTAGTGTACGCGGAAGAGCGTGTAATCTTGCCTTAACTAACCGTCTAAGTGGATCCAGAGCAATCACATTTTGATTTCCTCTTTGTCATCTTGGCAAGCCTTGGCGCCGAGGGAAATATGATTTCAAACAGCATCAAAATTCAGCGTGACACTAAAGTAAAATCCCTTGCCAAATTTCTTTAGCATGGGAATCTGAAGAAGCTTCTGCTATTTCACCCCATCCCCAGGTTCGATAGCACACGTGATTCTTTTAAGATTATATTCCCCCTTCTCAATCTCCATAGCACTATAGTCCTTGTCATTCCTAATATCACCCAAATGATATTGAGGAGATATATCTTTCGAGATTATTCTTCTAATATATCTTACCACCCTTCACTTTACTAAATGTGTGGCGGCCGCTCAAGCCTCCGGCTCCACCACGCCATGCCGTACCCTTGCTCCCCTAGTCCTGAGATGTTGCGGCTGAAGCCACGAAGGCGTTATTGAAATTATTTATTTTTACTTTTTTCCTCCTTCTGTACAGAGTATTTCTTTTTCCCTGTTTAACCGTTGAATTTCAACCACAAGGGGAAAAGCCTCCCCAAGACGCAAATTTCTAAGTCACTGTCAGAGCTAAGAATCACAGTTCAGTAAGCTGATCCTTGTGCTCTGACCTTGTGGTTGAACTCTTTTCTTTTGACAGCAGGGATATACCTTGGATGTATTATTAGGTTTGTCGATACCTACGCCGTCCGTTACGCGATTCTAGAGATGTGAAAGAGTGGGAGTTAAAAAGGGTCTGGAACGAGATTCTCTGATGCCCAGGAGATTGAGATTTCGAGTGAGAGTCCATGATGCTTTTACTGGTTAGAATTCTGCCGGAAAGATTAAAATTTACAGACAAGATTTGGGATTGTATTGTTTTTTTGAACGCCAGACTTCATCAGTATTTTACAATACAGGTAGGTAGCTCATAGACCATGCGCCCCATGTTCAAATTTCTAAATGGAAGTTTCACTTTTCCAGCATCCATCTTGTCAAAGCAAACGTATCATCTTCAAGTTAGGCATTAATCGCTTCCTCCCAAAATCACTGCCCCTGGGGTGGCTGGGGCCATTTATCTAGCAAAGCGCTCGAACCTAACAAGTCAAAACTACGCTTACTCTGACCCGGGACGTCGAGCTCCAGGTCATACGTCCCGGGCCACAAAATCGAATTCCCCGTGTTATCGACCCGGCTCAAACTTCCGATCTTCACCTCAAGCTTCACGCTCCTGCTCTCTCCCGGTTTCATTCCTCGGAGGCGTTTATACGAGATGAGCTGCTTGTGAGGGTAAGGTGCCAGGCCGAAGGAGCCTGAGAGGAAGAGAAGCGCGACGAAATCGCTAGTTTGACTTGTCGAGGTACCTGTGTTGGTCACCGTGATAGGTATTGACGGGAAGCGACATAAGTCTAGATAAGTCTCGTTGCATGACGAGAGGAGTGAGGAGATATTATATTGCGTAGAGGTATTATCGGCTGTCGAGAAAGCCGCTGTGAAATTGGTGTAGTGCAGTCCATATCCGAAGGGCAAAACGGACTCATTGTACCATTTGTACGTCCGTCCTGGGTTTTTAGCGCTGGGCCGGAGAGACATGTCAGTCATTGGGACCGCGTTGACATAATTAGCTGGATATTGAGTTACTGGCAGACGGCCAGCTGGAGGTGTCACTCCTGTTAAGACATCGAAAACCGCAGGCCCGCCGTCTTGGCCTGGATATCCTGCCCAAAGAATAGCAGAAATGTTGCTGTTCATGAGGAGCGGCGTGTTGTCTACCTGATCTCCGATCTGGACGACAATGCAAGGTTTCGCAGAGGAGCATATTTGAGAAATGAAAGCCAGCTGAGAAGACGGCCAAGAGATGGACAATCGATCCTTTCCTTCTGCTTCTACGCCCAAGTCGATACCGCCGAAATAGATAACAATGTCAGAACTATTCACTGCAGCAAGGGCGTCTTTGGTAAGGCTGTCGGCTGTATCATTATATGAGGGGCCTTGTGCATAGTTTACTTTCATTCCGAGTTGTTGGGCAGCGTAGCGGGGACTGTGCATGTAAGGAGGGATTCCATTGTAGTTCCCCAGCATTTGATGAGTTCCATCTGCCCACATTCCAATCATTGCCACCGTAGTACCGTTCTTGAGCGTCAGTGGAAGAGTCCCGCTATTCTTGAGCAAAACCATCCCGTCCGCTGCAGATTGACGGGCAAGTTTTTGGGAGGACGGTGTGTTCACATCATCCCATGAGAGAGAGCGATACGGATTTCCTGCTGCTGGGTCGAAATATCCTAATCGAACCAAAGCCTCGTACTGTCTAGTAAGAGCCCGATCAATGACTGCTTCGGTGAGAAGAGATTGATTGTACGCTCCGGCCACATCTGTTTTAACGCTGTACTCACAAACATTATCCGTTCCCGCCGTGTAAGCTACGCCTGCAGCCTGAGCTGCAGTTTTGGTATAATTGTGGACTAAATCAATGCTCGAAACCGCATCGCAGTCGCTTACAACGTATTGGTTGTCTGTTGTCCAATTCCAGTGCCCGCGCAAAATAGTTTCCAGCAAATATGTATTAGCACAACTAGGTATTCCATTGACCGAATTATAAGAGCACATAATGGATCCGACTTTTGAGTCCCGAGAACATTGTTGAAAAGGTGGCAAATAATACTCGACTAAGTCCTGAGTGGTCACTTTTGCGTCAAAACCGTACCGAGGATTTCCTTCCCAATTTTCTAGGTCATACGCAGCAAAATGCTTGCAGGTTGCAACGACTTTCTTGGTGGGCATAGATTTATCGTCTTCCAAACCACGTAGCAAGTGTTTGACGTATCCTTGGATCCTAAAGGGGTCTTCCCCAGGAGTTTCCATTCCTCGACCCCATCTAGGATCTTTATAGGGATTAATATTAGGGGTCCAGAAATCAAGGCCTGCGCTTCCTGCATTACTAAATGCGCGAGCTTCTGTACTGATAATAGTGGCAATAGATTCTATCATGCTATCGTCAAATGCGGCGGAAAGACTAATGGGATTTGCGAACGAAGTTGCATAAGAAAAATTTCCCGAGGATGCAAAGGCAACTCCAGGAGATTTGGCTACACCATGGAGAGCCTCACTCCACCATTCATAAGGGTGAAGTCCTATTCTTTCCGCCCCAAGACTGGTGCTAGAGAATTATTAGAAATTTACTGAATCATAATTGAGAGAATTGCCGCACTCTACTAGATTTACCAGTTTTTCCGTCATATTCATCGCAGCTACGATGGCAGCAGCTCGCTCTGTTGGCGTTGCCGATGTGTTGCAGACAAGATTAGAGGCCAGCAATTGAGGACCATGAACACAGTCTGGATAGACTGTGGCGCCCCATACTGGCCAGACAAAAAACAGAAAGGCGGTTGCCAACATACTTGTGATTATGTTGGATTATTGAAGCGGATACAATCCCATGAATAGATAACTCGAAAAGAAAAGGTTCACTCACCACAATCAACGCGCGATATTCCAGACACCTTGACTCTTTATATGTATGATGCGTTTCCCTTGAAGGGAATTCTCGGCACAGCCTGCGAGATCATTTGGCCGAGTACCATAGGCAAAGGATCCATCATTTTATCCAAGGGGCTTGAGAATGGAGCCTTAGACGAGAACAGCAAATATCCATCCCATTATAAGAGCTGTGTTTGAAAACTTGAACCTTGCACCCGATACGCCTCACCCGTCTTCTATTCTATTGGTTTGACCGC
This sequence comes from Haplographium delicatum, assembly GCA_037952705.1. Taxonomy (NCBI): domain Eukaryota; kingdom Fungi; phylum Ascomycota; class Leotiomycetes; order Helotiales; family Hyaloscyphaceae; genus Haplographium; species Haplographium delicatum. The sequence continues at coordinate 125,499 of JAPZPC010000031.1, forward strand.
CACTGACCCATGTGGGATTGACCTTGTATTAAAAAATGCCAGCCAAACGACTCAAACTTCACCGGCAATGCAAAAACCAGCTTCTCAAGTGTCATATCTTGTAGCGTTAAAAGAGGAGTGAGGAAAGGATCTAAATTGCTCTTCAACAGGGATAACTTTAGCCGCGGGAGACTGCCAATTTGCTCTTTCAAGTCCTCTTTTCTTTTGGCTGCGCAGATGTACGAAATATCCTAGAAAAGAATTTTTGTGACTATGAAAATGGATCTTAGAAACGCTTGGCATGTTATGACTTCTGATGAGGTTGGCGTATAGCTCGTATTTTAGAGTAGTTTTGCGTGATCGCTTCAAGACCACTGAGTCTTCATACGGTTGCATAAAGCATATATAGGCATAGTTCTTACTGTAGACACATGAAACAGTGTATAGAGAGATATATCAGCTTGAAAATCATACTGTTCAAGAACAAAGCCAGAAACCCGGAAGTCTTACGGGGAGACCCACGCGAATAAGCACTAGCCTTACCTTTAAAGAAATCCTCGTCGGCCTCACAGCAACATCTGGAGCAGCCATCACATCAAAATCCTCTGCATTCCTTTACATCTGGAGGCTGGCGATATTGCAACAAACCTCAGCTGCGCGGCATTCAATTAGACCGAACGGTGAACAAGATATCAGCAACGGTTCGGGCCGGGCACGCACGACGATTGGTGGAACAAAAACCAACAAATCTGTGCCTCATTTTCGTTCCCCTCATAAGAATGAACATGATGTTGCAATAGTGTTTTAGCGCCGAACTTAATTCGTACAAGATATTGGAACTAGAGACCAGAACAAATCGGGGATATATCGACATTTGAGTTTGGATGGAGCCGGCACATGACGAGGGCACGGTTAGATCTGCGGGTAAGTTGCACAAAAGAAAATTGCAAGTGGACAATGAGGCTGATGAAGTGCGCTGGTGCGGAACTAGCGGAAGCCCTGGGGACCACCGACAAGGAGCCAATTCTTTCACACCGCGAGAATGCTGCCGGAGGTCAAGATCTCGGCATCCCTTCCGACCTGGCACGGACAGGGGCGTCTCATTCTCGATTTCAAGATGCCGACATAGAGATGGGCGGGATGATGGGCTCGACTCCGTCTCAACCTTCGGGCTCGATAGCCCCGAAAGGACAGGATGCTCCACCAAGCACTCCCAGTGACACGGCTTTATCTGTAGGTTTCTTATTCCGAAGGCAATCAACTCAAAATAGATGCGACTGACGGTTACTAGGTGGATGTCGATAGCGATAGAGATAATATAGATAATGATTCTGCACTTGGTGATATCAGCGTTTAGTAAGTCGACAACACCGTTTGCACGATATCTTTTGATAGACCATGTTTTGACCAGGAGTTGCGCAGCACCACTTCATCATCTGTGAGATCAAGTGTTTATAACTTCGTCCAGGAAAATGGACGGACATATCATGCCTATCGAGAAGGGAGTAAGTGTTTCATCATGACCTAGAGGAAGCCTTTATTGATAACATTTCAGAATATTATTTACCAAATGATGAGGTTTGCATCTATCCAACATCATTTAGTTGATTGGTACGGTATACTAACATGTAAAACTTACAGATGGAGCAGGATCGTTTAGGTAATGTGATTTGAGAGACCTGTGAGCAGAAAGACTAAAATATCTACAGATCTTCAACATCATTTATTTTTATTGACCCTTGATGGAGAGCTGTATAATGCTCCGATTAAAGATCTACCTGGCGGTCTGAATCATGTACTTGACATCGGGACCGGCACCGGAATTTGGGCTATGGAATTTGGTATGACCCATTCAAGATCTCTTCACAGGGATGGGATCTAATTAGACAACAGCCCTTCAATTTCCCTCTGCAACTATCACCGGCACAGATTTAAGCCCCATACAACCAGATTAGTATGTTGGCCCCTCTGTCCTCTCCTTCCGTACATGACTGCCTTCTGCTCTACCCCGTCCATAGAACTAACTCCTCAGCGTTCCGTCAAATTGCTATTTCGAAGTCGACGACGCGGAAGACCCCTGGCTTTACCCTCATAAATTCGACTACATCCATGGCCGCGCCCTCGCCACCTGTTTCAAATCCCACATCACTGTCATAAACTCGGCATTCAACTTCACGCGGCCGGGGGGGTATTTCGAACTCCAAGACTGTCTTGTCCCCTTCCGCTGCCTCGACAACTCAATGGCTGGCACCACGTTGAAAAGATGGCAAGATCTCATCATGGAAGGGACAGCGAAACTAGGGAAGGATTGGACAAGAGTAAGGAAATATAAGGAGTATCTCGAAGATGCCGGTTTTGTTGATATTGTGGAACAAAAGTTTGAGTGGCCTGTAGGGACGTGGGCCAAAGGGGAGAGGATGAAGTTGCTAGGTTCCTGGTACAGAGAGGATCTGCTGACGGGTCTGTATGGTTTTACGGTGGCGGTGTTGACAAGGGCACTGGGCATGAGCGTAAATGATGTGGAATTACTTCTGGTGGGGGTAAGAGAGGATATTAGGAGCAATAAAATCCATGCTTATGTTCCGGTGTAAGTCCTGATTGACCACTCTTGGAATCGGCAGCTAACATCGAGGTAGGAGAGTTGTTTATGGTCGGAAACCTTCATGATCCTAAGTTTCTTATGTGAGGGGTGGGCGTACGGGATATTGAGGTTCTCACGTATTATTTACCAACTTGGGCTTAATACTTGGATATAGTTATTAAAGGAAGCGTCAGCTGGAAACTCGAATTCGATGAATTCTTATGACGAACAGGTTTATCACTCACTAAAGCCTAAGAGCTTTGTATTTCAATTTGCGATCTAATGTTTAGGAAATACAATTTCTTTTGTAGAATCTGACACTATGGGTATAAACTCAAGCCTCCTAGTCAATCTCCGCAATTCACGCTATGAGGCACTTCTTCCATCCTTATAGGCGACAATTACCTTCTTTTTCAACCCTTTATGTTCATGAACCTAGACGAAAGGGAGTAAATAAGATTTGATAACAGTTTGAGATATTGCCAATTTGTATCTTTATTCTAGCGATTTACGAGATTCATTCAACTTTTGCCCCTCTTTGTCCGTGTAAATCTATTTTCGCTTCAGTAGGAGCACGGTGCTAGTTAATCACGCAAGATTGACTTAAACACTCCAACGTAACGAATTGCAAATTTAGAATTCAAACTGCTCAAATTCTCTTTGAAGGCATATGCAAGTTATGATTTCAAGTTTAAGCCAATAGACATGTAGGTGTAGTTTCATAGAGGAGTTAGCAAGTCGCAGCTGGTCGCTTGTGCCATAGCTCGAGAATAGCCCGAGAAAATGATAACCCGGGAATCAATTTCTTAGACCTGTTCAAGGAATACAAAATTAAACGTTACCCCGAAGTCAGGCCAAGAGACGGTGCACGAAAAAATCCAAAGAAACCGGAATATTCTTTCACTTTCAAACCCAGCAATGACCCTATTGCTTCTATTTATAGGCACGTAGGAAACTCAATTTCACTCAACAACTGCAGTACAACCTTTCAGATTCACTTCAAAGATGCACAAGAGACGACTTTCCATACATTAACACAAGCATAGTCTCCTAAATTGTCTTTAAAGAAGGCAAAGAACACAGTTTCGTCCAACAAACTCGCTTACGAATTCTCAACTTCTCTTCAAAGAAAAAAACCATCCATCTAGGCCTTCAAGCCTGATCAAAACCATCATGCCACGCTACTCTCGTATCTTTCATCCGCCAACCTATGCTGACCAAGAATACGGCCTCCTTCTGGCCTCCGAATATCCCACTGGGTTCACCCGACTTGCCTTCAACGACCAAAGCCTCGTCATCGACATCTGCGGGGTGATCACGAAAGCCAACACTCCAGAGGCGATGGGCGCATATGGAATTTGGTTTGGTAAGGGATCCAAATGGAACAGAGCTGCAAAATTGCCAGCATCCGTCTCGATTAATAACCAGGTCGGTGAATCACTCGCTTATTTTATCTCCGCCCCTTAGACGAAAAGGGGCACAAAACAATGAACCCAGATTCTAACTATCGTCAAGGCGGCTGAGTTGCATGCTGCTTATACTGCGCTAAAAGCTATCAGCAAAGGCTCCGTTACATCTGCTATCGATTTAGTTGTTGTCAAAATCGGTTCAACGTTTATCCCAAAAGGAATCGATCAGATAATTTGGCTCTGGGAGGAAAACAACTATCGAAATGCCCTGGGAAACAAGGCTTCTCATGCGGAACAGTGGAAGGAACTACATAGGTGCTGCTTGGAGCTGGAAGGTAAAGGTATTAAGGTGAAGTTCTGGAGAGTGAAGAGAAGTGAAAATGGCGCGGTTGAGGATTTGGCGAGGGACGCTTTTAAGACGAAGGATGCTTCTGCTGATCAATCCGTTACCAAATATCAGCCCCGGGAGGAGTATGGTAATGGCACTGGAAACTAAAAGAAGAAGAAGGCAATAACAGATGATACCCGGACTCTTTCAGCTGAATAGGAATAGCGACATCGTGGCCACAGGGTGGATGAAAGTGCTTATTAGGTAAAGGATGATAATGAGGTGATTAAATTTCAGCTTAGTCTTTCGAATGAATCAGAGCCTTTTTCCCAGTAACTTCAATTTGTTTGCACACAGCCCCGATGACTGCAGATATCACATCGGCTCCTCTCTCGAGTCTTTCTGTCTCCTTCCATCCAGGAACATGGCAAAAGACAACCTTTGTATCGAGTTTTCTTTTCCGGCAAGTTACGAGGCTTTCGTAATATATGAATCCACAAAGATAACTTCCAGGCTCCAGATGTGACAATACTTCCACATGTGTCTTCCTCTTAGACATTGAACCGATCTCAGCAACTTCCCCTTCCAGCGTCCTCGGAGTAGAGTCCATGTCATTTACGACACTCCTGACATCACTCACAACCTGCTTCACATTTACTGTACTCTCCAGCCCTATAGGTGCATCCTTCCACATGCCTTTTCCTTCCCCATCCTTTAAATCTCTGACTGTCCTCCCCTTGTCGTCAGGACCCAAATAATACCCTTCCTCTGCCTCTCGATTACTCCCCCAGCTACAGGTAAATCGCTCATTGAATGCTCTTTCTTCCACGCCGTAAAATTCCCATCCATCAGCCATCCCTAAGTGCACAAACGCATCTACGGAGTCTTGGTACTCGTCGTATAAGGACTGGACGAAAGTCCTTACGTAGCCATACTCAGTGCAGACGTACTTATCTGAACCAGAGGTAGGGTTCAGGATACGGATGGGGAGAGAGGTGGTATTTAATGGATGAGATACAGGAAGGGTGGCGGGGAGGTGTTGTGTTATCAGGTGGGACGTGTTGAGGAGGTGACGGCCCCCGAGGCGATCAGGAAAGGGCTGAATATATTTGTTAGATAATAACATGGAGCAGTATCCGGGTTACAAATATTCTAAAGGATCTCGGGATTATATGAGATAGACGAAAGACTTACTCCAAATCCAGTCACTAGAACTGTGTATTCATTTCGGCTTTTGAGCGAGGAGGACGACATTATTGGTGTCTCCTCAACTTGAGAGGCAGATGAAATTTTAAATGGCTGATCTGGCCCGCCTCCCATATTAGGAGATGTAATGTCAATTTTACGTATATCTTTCTGAAATACGAAGGATTTAAAGGAAACCGTACTGAGTTATATGAAATGAAATGTGTTTTGTGATGTCCGAGGTTGAAGCGAACCAACACATGACGACACAGGGTTTCACGACTTCACGTGATCGTGATGAAATGAATATATTAAACATGATAGTAGTTGAATCGAAACTGGTGATTTTGGAATATGGCAGTGAGTGATGACGTAGTTATCACTCTGTTGATATGCTAGAAAGAGGAATGAAGACCAGGTTTGGAATATAAAACTGCGAGGAAAATGAGAAAGCGAGTCTGAAATAGAACATCTCATTTCTACCTTAAGTAGTTTTACTCTTTTTCTCCTTCCCATTTACGGCTTTCTTGCTTCTATCCGCTTCACCTTTATTCGCTTTCGGATCAATCCCCTTTTTTCGTAACATGGATTTCCTTGCTCTTTCCATATAGATCTCATCTTCTTCCTCGTCCCAACCACCAAACTCATCTTCGTTATCTTCCTCTGTCTCTGGTATAGGTCTCTTATCCACATCTAATCCATCAGCTTCATCTCTCTTAACCCCGATGCCGTTACTTTCTCCGCTACCTTTAGGTGATGGGCCAGTCTTCTTGAATTTCGAGACGAAAAATCCATCAACATTGTAAGCATGTGGATAATAACGACGAGTCATTTTGAGACTCTTGTCAAAGGTCTTGCCCATATATGCGGTAAAGCCTTCTTTTCCAAAAACAAGGCCAGTTTCAACAAGTTTGACATTTGGTCGTTTTGTTAACGCGTATTGAACAACTTGCTCGTTTTCCTCCACTGTGACTGAACAAGTTGAGTAGACGAGATATCCACCAGTTTTGCTCGCGTGGTCCACCGAATCAATGGCAGCAAGGAGTAATTGTTTCTGTAAATGAGGGAGCATGAGGAAATCTTTCTCCGTCTTATTGGTCTTCACACTTGGGTCCTTGGCAATAACTCCAGTTCCAGAGCAAGGGGCATCTAACAGTACCCTATCAAAACCTCCAATGACCTTGGGGAATTCTCGGGCATCATAGTTGCATACGATGACGTTTTTTGCGCCTAGACGGTGGATGTTACCAATTAAACCCTTGGCACGAGCTTTGTTGCTATCGTTGGCGAAGATAGAGCCTGTGTTTTTCATAAGCGCTGCAATATGTGTTGTTTTACCACCAGGAGCGGCGGCCATATCAAGAACTCGTTCATTTTCTTGTGGTGCTAATGCCATCACAGGTAGGAAAGAGGACGCTGCTTGTAAAATGTAATGACCCGCAAGATATTCAGGAGTTGCTCCCAATGGAACTGCACTCTCGAAAATTTGCAATCCAACTTTTGACCATTTACCGACTGGCTCGAGGGTGACGCCACGGTTGATTAAAGCTTGAGCTAAATCTCGTCTGTGTGTCCGAAGTGTGTTCGTACGAATGACAACAGGGCGATGAGTTTCGTTTGCTTCAAAAAAGGCAAATGCTTCTTTTGGAGGGAAGAGATTAAACAACTTCTCAGCTAGGTATTCCGAGTAGCCATAGTATGCACAAATATCCTTAATCAATTGCGCAGTATACTCTGCTCTTGAGCGGCCTTCTTCCGCAAGATTCGAGAAATCGTCTAATACTCGCACAGTATCGTTTATCCTTGTTCGAAGTAGTTGTAAGTCGGGTGCCAATAATGCATTGGTCTTAACACCGCTTTGCTCATCATCTTCATCATCCAGAATGTGTGGCCTATCCCCAGCAATATTAGTCTGCATAGCAGCCTCTTGTAACTCTGCCTCTGCATCTGCAGCCTCTTCCGCCATCTGCTCATCTAGTTTCCTCGTCAAACCGGCAATATTCGCAGCTGTCAGCTTTTCCTCTGCATCGGACTCGTCTTCGTCTTCTGAAAATATAGCTTTGTGCTGATGATCCTCGTCGGAATCATAAACTTCGCTCCCCGAACCTAGAAAATCATCTCCCAATCCCTCTTCCTCGTCTGACACAGACAAATCATCGAATTCATCATTCATCAAATCCGCGGCATCAGAATCTTCTTCTATTTCCTCATCAGATAGAGGTAATGGCACTGCTTCCGGGTTTTTTGACTTTTTCAACGATTTTTTTGGTGCAGGTAAAGAGTTTGTAAAGGCTCCTTGTGATCCAGCCATTGAGGGAAAGTTCTTCTTTCCTTTAATTTTGTCCTCTCCATTCGTCCGTCTCTTTTTCGGCGCACTGGCATACTGCAGACTCTCTGCTCTCGATTCCGTAACAGACATACCAGCTTTGCGCTTGAGATTCGTAAAATGGGCTTCGTCAAGTGGCTCCGGAGGCCCTTGTTTCTTCATACGACGTCCCACCCCCATTGTGCAGGAACTTATTCAAACTGCTGGGAGATAATTCGAGGATTGAAGCAAAATGCGTTGAAGCTTGTCTACGTTGGAAACTTTTTTTGGAGGAAAATTACTGATAAGGTTTAGTGCGGTTTAGCGCCCTTTATCGAGGTCGGCGGCGGGCCCTGATTCTCCGGCCTGCTGCCAAGATATTTCAATGAGCTTTCGCTTGTCTGTCTACTGACTGACATATTGGAACACTTCTCCCCAAATCTTAATATTTTCGCCTTCCACCTTCCTGCTTAGATACAGAGAAGACATTTAAGATGTCTGAATTAGCATTTGTCAAGTCATTCCTCACAACGCTTGACTCAAGGCCTACCAAGCTGTCAGCAGACCATGTAGAGGATCCAAAGACATATCCTGCGCGGAGCGCTGTATGACCTCTCCATAGCCTCTTGCGAGTTTGAGTATTATGCTGACAAACACACTCTAATAGTATATCCTCCCAAAGATGTCTCGCCCCCTACAAAAGAAACAAAAACTTGTCCCAGGTGAAGAACGATCTGTAACTGTATCACTCAAATCCCTCCGCAATCCACCCCTCGATGTCACACTCTCGTCACAACCGCTCTCCACATCCATCCTACAATTAAAAGAAGCCTTATCCTCAAATACTTCTATCCCTGCCTCCAAACTGCGATTATTGTACAACAAGAAACCTGTGCCCGATAGCAAGGTGTTAAAGGATATTATTGGAGAGGAAGGGGAAGGGAAGGTCGAGTTTGCAGTCATGGTTATGGGTGGTGCCGCAGCGCTAAAGAAGAGTGATAATGAAGAGGTTGAACCGAAGGTCGCAGTGGGGGAGAGCGGAAAGGAGATGCTTGCGACGGAGGAGTTTTGGGGCGATCTGAAAGGTTATTTGGTGCAGAGGTTGAAGGATGAGGCAGAGGGAGAGCGGGTTTGGGGGCTTTTCAAGAATGCTGTTGATTCAGAGAAATGATTTGCAAGTCAAATAATGTGGTTCTGACATTTGAGCATGGCGTTAGGGCAGTGGAAAAATTGGTGGGATACACAAGATGATCGACGCTAAGAATATTAGAGGTTGACAATTTAAGTGGAGAAATTGTCCAAGAATCAAGTTTTGATGCCTTCGTGGCTGTTTTCTTACATGGCATAAGAACTCAACCATGTCACCATTGTCGTCCTCCAAACGAAGTGAGGTTCAACTAAGAATCAACCACTCTACTGTGAATATCCACTCGAGTGAGTGAACTACATCAATGAAACCCCACATTTGCTCCCCCGTACCACTCTACCATTCCCCTAATGCCTATCTGGGTTTGCTGTGTGCTTGAAGAACAATGTCTATTTCCCCTTGTCGAACTTGGAGAGAATAGATGAGTACTCAAGATCTTCTGCGTCGTTGGCCTGGATTTCGGCAGCGACACCGGTTAAAGAGTTTTTGATAGCATCCTTGGATGAAGCGTACACCATCTTAGACTACATCAATGTTAGAGTATAATTCAACCCATAGGTATGACGGCGCTTGCCTTAATTTTAGCAGTATCTGAGGACCACGAAATGAATGTGATCTTGCTTCTATAAAACGATTAACTGTATTCTACCGAAATCTGAACATATCATACCTCTTCCCATCATCTACTTCGTAACTGAAGTCATAGACAGCGTATCTTGGATCAGCGGGGTTCTGTTCAATTTATTAAACTGGTCATTTCGCCAAACATTCAGGAAGCCATACATCGACAAGGATCTTGCGGAAATCTTCCCAGTTGGCATTTTCGCTGGATTCAGCAACAACGATCTCTTTTAAATCATCCCTTAACTTGAAAATGATGTACTTGAGCTTCTTTCCAAGCTTCAGCTCGTTAAACTTGAGGAGGCATTCGGGGCTGATGTTTACACTATCACCACCATCACGTCAGCTTGTGGCCTTGCTATTTGATTTAAGTTGCTCAAGACATAGATTGTGGAAGAATCGAAAAGTATGCACGCGAGCGTAGCAAAAGGCATCTCGAGTTTGTCGGCCAATTTGTATAATGGAGGGGTTGACATGGTGGAACTGACCCTGACTTTGACTATTTGCGACGCAAATTAGTAAGTTTCGTCTTATACTTGTTGACGGAAGATAAACATACCATGATGATGTTGGCTGTTGTGCGCAAAGGCGTGCTGGATCGATAGGCCTGCCAGCAAACATTCTAGGTCAGCACTGATTCCCAGGCGAAGCAGATAGGTGAAAAGGTCTTCAGTAATTATTGGAGTATGGTAGCAGTCAAACTCACAAAGACAGGAGATGGTCTCTTCACTAGATATGGTTTCTCAAATCTTATGTGGAAGAGAGAAGAGCGGTGGGGTGTTTATCTTTGGTATTGATTTCGTTGCTTTGCGAACGGGTGCCCAGGTCTGGTGGGGTGCTTCTCTCACGTGATTTAGCTTCGTTTCGACAAAGCCGCAGCGCACCACATCAATCCCATTCATAGGCAGCCATTTTTGAATGTCTATTGTTGGAAAATACGAAGCCCGAGGCAGCAGCTTTGCAAAAATTATCCTGACAAGGTCATCGTGTCTAATTAATCACGCAAAATGAGGACTATGGTACAAGGATAGTGGCAAAATGCCACGTACTTTCAAAGTTTTGAGATGTTTTTGGCTTATTATTTTACATAATCTCCCTTTCTAAAATAGCACATCGCTCTGCAATGCCAAGTGTAAGACAACGAACGAAGAGGACTGAGCGGGGTGAGTATTATACAACATTATAGACAGCCGTGTAAGATCGTTGCAGAAGCTCGTGAGCACTGGCAAGAGTGAGGCGTGCTAGTTATTTTACATCATTCAGTGTACTTTTCACATCATACCTCCCATACCTCCCATTCCTAAGATACGTTAGTCAATGCAGATGCAAGGGAATAAAGAAATACTAACCTCCCATTCCTCCCATGGCAGCTGGTGGTCCCTTCTCTTCCGGAGCCTCAACAATTGCTACCTCAGTAGTTCCAAGAAGCGAGGCAACACCACTTGCATCAACCAGTCCGGTACGAACAACCTTGAACGGGTCAACGATACCAGCAGCGATCATATCAACGTATTCTCCGTTGGCGCTATCATAACCCTTGTTGAAATCTGCTCCAAACTCATCCATAAGCTTTCCCACAACGACAGAGCCCTCTATTCCAGCATTCTCAACAATCATGCGTGCAGGTTTAGTGATGGCACTCTTGATAATGCTGACACCAAGTTGTTGATCAAAGTTCGTAGGTTTAACGCCGCCAAGAGCTTGGCTGGCTGCCTTGAGGAGAGCAGTTCCGCCACCCGGAAGGATGCCTTCTTCAACAGCAGCACGAGTGGCATTGAGAGCATCAACAAATCGATCTTTCTTTTCTCCGACTTCAACCTCTGATGACCCACCGACCTTGATAACGGCGACGCCACCAGAAAGCTTAGCAAGTCGCTCTTGGAGCTTCTCTTTTTCATAATCGGATGTAGTGGGGTCGTTCATAACACCTCGGATTTGTTCACAGCGTTGGCTGATAGCATCCTTGCTTCCTTCACCATTCAAGATGATGGTATCCTCTTTTGTGATGGTGATTGAACCTGTAGAACCGAACATGTCCGGTGTGGCCTTCTCCAATTTGATATCGAGTTCATCGGTAAAGACAGTGGCGTTAGTTAGTATACCGAGATCACCAAGGATTGACTTTCTGTTGTCGCCGAAACCTGGAGCCTTTACAGCAGCAACCTGGAGCTGCCCACGAAGCTTGTTCAAGATGCAAACAGCGAGAGCCTCTCCATCAATATCCTCAGCGATGATGACCAAAGGCCTTCGAAGCTGTGTGGAAGCTTCAAGAGCAGGAATGATATCTTGAACAGCGGAAATTTTCTTCTCTGAGAGAAGAATCAAGGGCTTCTCAAATTCAACCTTTTGTGATTTGGTATCGGTGATGAAGTAAGGGGAAACGAATCCGCGATCGAATCTCATACCCTCGGTAACATCAAGTTCATCTTCCATTGTCTTGCCCTCCTTAACAGTTATAACGCCTTCCTTTCCAACCTTCTCCATTGCGCTGGCAATTAACTTGCCAATGTGAGTATCACCATTAGCACTAATAGTGGCGACCTGTGCAATCTCTTCACTGGTAGTGATATCACGCTTATTCTTCTGCAAGAACTCTACCACAGCATCAACGGCGGCCTGGGTGCCTCGACGAAGATCCATGGGATTACATCCTGCTGCGACATTCTTCACAGTTTCGGAAAAGATAGCTCGCGCAAGGACAGTAGCAGTTGTGGTTCCATCACCAGCAGTCTCGTTGGTCTTCGAGGCGACATCTTGGATCAGTCGGGCACCGAGATTCTCGAATTTATCCTTGAGAGTGATAGCTTTGGCCACAGTGACACCATCTGTGAAAGCTATCAGCCCGAGCCAACAAAAATAGGAGATTAAAACAAACCCTTGGTAATCTTTGGTGATCCATAACTTGATTCTATCAAAACATTACGTCCTTTTGGCCCCAATGTCGTAGCTACAGCCTTTGCTAAAGTTTCGACACCTGCAAGGAGAGATGCTCGTCCTTCAACACCGAATTTTAACTCCTGTTATCGAGACAACTCCATTAGCGTCTATTTGGACACAAGTCCAAGCTAAAATGTTCATAAATTATGGCATACTGCTAAAATCGACTTACCTTATGTGCAAATCGCAACTGATGAGCATTGAAGCCAGCAGAAGTGACTGGGCGAAGTCTGGAGGATGACGACCGGCCGAGGGCTGAAGCACGGGAACCTAAAGCGCGCTGCATCTCTAAGGACTTTTAATGAATAATGTGGAGGGAAAGGTACAACTACAAAGAAAGAGGAAGCTCTGGGAAGATTTGAGCGAGTTTTGACAACTTGTGTGAAGAGATTGGATGCAAAACAAAGATGGTCGCTTGGGCCAAGAATCTCAAAAAATAATTTCTGGGGTCGAAGCTCCTAGAACAGCACTGGTAATTAGCGTATTTTCGGCCCGAAGTTTATCCGGCCTCAACCTCAACCCGTCTATTGGCGATCTCTATACTTCCTATATTGTCAGCACTCAGAATGCTACACCAGTTCCATGATTTTCTCGTGTGAAGTTCGATTATACCTTTGCTTCTCTGCTGTATGATACCTTTTTACACCCTAATTGCTATTCCGTGGGCGTATTACCAACAGATCATTTGAGTAAAAGTCTGTAAGTGGAATAGCTGCCTACTTTATTCGTCCTATCCTTTAACTCGCGGAGTGCTCTTGACAAGCAGATATCAGTCTCTTAATCCGTAAATAAGAACCGAAAATAAACATAACAATGCTGCGTGCTAGCACGGATGTCATCCTCAACTAAACGGTTTTACGGTAACATTGTTTTTATGTACTGGATCTCATTGGATTTCATGCATATTTATTACTTTGCCTACATATAAACCGAACTACTTCGAATTACAAGTACATGCATATGAAATGACCAAAGAAGTCATCTTACCAGCAGAACGTCTTTGCAGGCTGGCAAGTGCAAGAGTCGAAAGACTGTAGCAATGAGAATCTGCGATAGTAATGCTAGTATTAGCTACTATTTTTTTGAAATTTACGTTGTAGGAAGCAGATTGAATGTAAGCCAATGTAACTACTGGGAAACCAAGAGAGACAGTTTACTCTCGGCTTGTTTAGCTGTACATAAAACGAGTTTTGGATGTGTACTTAGCTACACCGTGGACCGCTCTGGTTGAGGCAGTCGACCGAAATGGGTCTAGTTTCTTTCCCACCTTTGAAGTTTCACTTTAACATATGCCTCTGACCCACAATGCCTTGTTCACGCTCACGCTGTCCCACTATTCTCCAAATACCAAGCATAAATTCTATCATCAGAGACATCAATTGCTTGAGATACTCCTCAATTAAGTCTCTGATATAGTGCTTCATGTGCCATACGATAAATACATTGAATTGCTCTCTCTTTCAGCCGCACCTCCAGGTGACAACGGACCTTGTCCAGAAGTCAAGGCAAAGTCTAGAAGTGACATATCACTATATTTATTATTTTCTTTGACTTTACCAAACTTTCTTCCTTATTCTGGATGTCCCTTTTCCGCGGCTTTACTTGTACTCTTCCAGTTACTTCAGGCAAGTTGAGTCTAAGTCCCAAATCCGATCATGGAGTCACCGGCTTACACTTTTACCGCTAAGACTTTTGAGCCGAACAAAGGAAAAGGTACGTGATTATATGAATACTTCTAGATTTGACGTGTCCGAACTGATGATACTTAGATATGGTGACTCCTAATGTGACTAGACGATTTGCCTCAGTAAGGTCGAGTCTTTCTACCATGGAACGCTTCCATCCTCTAGTGGATTCCTCATAATATCACTAGATACAGCATGATATGAAAGAAAGCCGAATATTGCGCTAAAGTACGCGTTTTTTGACCAGAGGCAATGCTATATTCCCCGCTTAGGAGTTCTATACAGAATCGAAAAGTATCTGCGCACGTTAAAGCAAATCATAATCTCGAAACACTCCGATCGCCGTTCTCTCTTTGAATTTTATAATAGGTGATTCAAAAGTTTACGTGACTAATATCTATGGACCCATCAACTTGATCAATGGCTCATCTCAGTTTAAAGGCAAATCAAAGTTTTGAAACCAGGAGAGGATTTTGATATATCGGTAATGGCTACAAGCTATTTATCAAAGTGTCACGAACACGACAAGTTATTGCAACAAACTATATTTTTGCCGCTGGCCGTCTCCGAAGTTCTTATAGAAGCAGGATGTCATGTCCCCTTTTTGAGCTGAACACCATGGGTGGATGGCTATATTCTCTTCGGCCGAGCCCAAGACTCGCAATAAAAGGCGGACACAAAAATCACTGCTTTTTGTCGACCAAGCCACGGGAGCATAAAATTTAAAACCAAGGATACTAGAGAGAAGAGCAGATATGAGGTCGCCTCTCTAGATGGTTATATTCTTAAATATCGACAGCTGGATTGTGCTTCTAGCTTTGAGGAGCCGCTTATCGCAATCACCATTCGATTTCATCGAATAGGTTTAGAAAAGGTGAAAACAACTTACATCTATCGTCAATTAACCACCTCTCTTAGTAAATTTATAATGGTTTCCTCATCTTCAAACTCTTGCAATCACAAGTCGTCAGAAGCTATCTCCAGTTGAGGATATATATCAACGGCAGTAGCAACAGTGGTATATACCCTCTGTCCACTGTTTTAGACATTCAACTATGGACGCCGAAGAACCGCTGCGACCGATACTATATGTCACCAAGGCCGGAAATCAGATATTTTGGATGCTTCTGTGCTTTTGTTCTACAGCCACCCATTATTTAAAGAGGAATTGCGTCTTGTTTAATTCGCATTGACAGGATTACCGAACCGCCGAAATCACCAATGAAGTCCTCCGATCCTGCCCTGATCAACAGACAAATTTTATAAGAAGAATCCCTAAAGGATACATCGTTCATTCATTGAGAGAAACGCTGAAATTCAGAACCATATCTTGCCAAACCGCACTGCAAACAACATTTATGTGTTTGTTCTGCGATATTATGAAATAAGTGAACTAAGTTGAATGCTGAATCAGCAGTCGATTGTTGTTCATATTTCTGGTGTTGTCAAAGAGGGGCAACAAGGTTTCAGACCAAGTGCAACGAATCGAAAAGTTACTTGTACCCAAACCCAAACCTCGAACACCAACAACAGGTGGAATTCGTTATCGAAAATCGAAGTTGAATCTCAGTGTTAAATTGGCCAAGAACGGTATTGAGCAAAGGATCCGAAGATCAAAATTTTTTGTTATAAAACATAATCAAGAATTGAAGATTGTTGGATCATTGAAAGACAAAGGTCAGATCAATGGCGATTTGGTGAGCAGAATCGCTGCTGCCGAAATTTGTGACAGACGATTAGATGCCTGAGAAGAACATTTCGTTCGATGCGTCATTCACATGCTGCTCATCATAAAGGCCTTGTCGGTAGTATGCAGAAACATGAGAGTTTTGCAAGGACGCTGGTGGAAAACGATCTACTTGATAGTCAACACCTAAGAACTCGGGCTGGCTAGAATTTTGAGAGATTCTTCCAGAATTATGCATGAGAGCGCTTGTATTGGGAAATGGTTCGAAGCGCCGGTTGCGGCCGGATTGCTGCTGGTAAACCATATGGCTATCAACATTCGCTGCGCCAGAATGCGCCAAATAAGAGTTGTAACCATTTTGGACAGTCTTTTCAGAGTGTCAGTCAAAAATTCGATCCTCATTTGAAAACTTACTAGGAAATTTTGGGACTTACCTGATCAATGAATGGATTCTCGTTGAAAGAGAGGAAGGAAGGAGGTGCTGGACTAATTTGGCTTGAGAGATTACGTGGTGCAACATGATCAAGAGGAGATTCAAGTCCCATATCACCAAACCTATTGTCAAGGAGTCCTGCATGCGCTCCATAGTCCTTATTAGAGATTGTGCGTCTGTTTGCATGGTCCTTTCGGTATTTAGAGCCGTTGATCTTTGGATCAAGTCCTGTCGCCCAAGCCTGATTGAATTGCTCTAAAGAGCCATGTTCCTCGGGACCTTGATAACTCAAGTCGTATCGGCCATTTTGGATCTCATGTTCAAATTCGTCGTCATTAAAGAACCCTCTCACGTCGTCATCGTCCTCATCATTTAGCTCATCGTCTGCATCAAATTCATCAGCATCAGCACTCGAGTCAACCACCTCATTCTCAAGATCGCGCATATCAAGATCAGGAGATACACCAAAACTTCCAGAAGGGAATTCTGCAAGCTTATATGGTGGTAATTGCAACTTGACAACTAGGCTTATCTCGGCTTCTGAGGAGCTTTCATTGATAGGGGTATCGCAAGCCGATTGCATCGACGACTCCAACAACTCATCATCACTCAAGGGCTCATTTTCAATCTTCCGAAACTGTTTTCTAGACCTCACTCTTTGCTTCTCAGGCCTACCAGTAGGGAAGTAATCGTCGTCTGAGTCAAGATCTGAACGGCCATAAGCTGCATTCTCACTCCCTTTACCACTTTTAGCTACTTCAGTGGTCTCACGTTCATGGCTATTCTCAACCTTTTTGACATTAGTATAATCCACTCATTTCTTCGCCAACTGCGGATTCTAGGATGTTGCTACTACTTACCTGTCGTTGGTTCTTGTTGCCTCCTCGTTTGACACTAGGAGCCCTTGGCTGCTTTGGCTTTCTCTGCGGAGTTTTTGGGTCCTGTTGGGCTTTTGAAACCTCCTTCTCAGTTTGAATTTCGGCGCTTTGTTCTCCCTTTAACTTCTTTGGCTCCTTCAGAACGAGTCTCTCCCTCCAAGGACCGATCACCTTCTTCACTTCTTGGGGAATTCGGACTTTTCGAACATCGCTACGCTTTAAGGCTGGTATGGATGAATCTTTGTTCTTGTGTCGATCATATTTTCCAGAACCAAGGGCCATCCCAGGAACTTTTAAACTCTCCTTTCGATCGATTATGTCCTCATCCCAGCGAACAACACGAGTTCGGAAATCCTTAGGGTCCAGGCTATTCTCGGTCGCCTCATCACGGATAAACCCACGAATGGATGGATCCTCCTTGACACCTGGCTTTCCCAAAAACGGTGGTACCATATGGCCTTCGAGAAGAAGCAAATCCTTCATCTTCATTAACATCTGAGTGGCACATGGACCACTTGATCCGGGGCGCAGACGATGTACAATATCATCCCATGGCAGAGTAATATTTTGTCGATGGCATTCATATTGAATGGAAAGCAGTAGCTTTTCCATCATTCGCGGACCTGAACAAAGATAAAGTCAGCTATGGCATCATCGAAGAGACAAACATTGAATAGAAAAACCTTGTTAGATTTCGAGAAATGGAGGGTATACTTACGGTGCCACATTACCAATTTACGTCCCTTAATGCGGCCGTTTGGGTCAGGAGGGCCAAGTATCTTCTTCTTCGACTTGATGATGTTGTTCAATGCCTTAGGGACACTTGGATGATCAGGACCAATGATATCGTGAGGTCCCTCATCATCAGACTCATCAACATCCGCCATATCAGTATCGAGATCATCACTATTCTCTGCTGAGTAAACCTCTTTTGAGTTATTCTTGACATTGGGAGATTTCTTTTTAGTAGGGGTGCGGCGACGGCGGCGAATGCTTTCTGAGCCGGCAATTACTGGCTTCGCAATTTTATCAGGCGATAGCTTGGCCTTGTTCGATTTGGTGACCGATGAGGATTTTACACTACCGCCTGGCTTTGATATAGCGGTTGGGCTATGCTCTTGTGGTGCTAAGCTGGAGGGAAGTGGTCGAGTGAAACCTCCACTCTTCTTAGTCGATGAGGACATTGCAGACGCTCTGTCTCTAGGAAGCGGAGTTCGCGGTGGCATCCTGACACCCACCACAGACCTTCGTATATCGTTTCAGAATAAGGAACTGTTGTTTCGGCTGGCTTTGTTGCTTTGTTGTGGTGTCTGTCAGTGAATAAAAAATGTTAGTTCTTGCTGCAATAAGTCTGGGCACAGTCAAAAAGAACTACAGCAAATGTCGAAAGAGAAACTTGGAGTCAACTTGATAAGAAGATTGGATCTTTCTGCCAAGGAGTTCAAGGAAGGAAAATAGCAAAGAAAGATTCTGTCCCGTTAATGAAAAACAATCGTGGCAGACATTAGACGGATATTCATAATCCTACAAAAGGGATATCGCGATACATCTTGGGTTTCAGCGATGGTACTAGAGGTGCTAAGAGAGGGGGAATATGGATGTCTTTTTGAAAGCCACATTCAACAAAATATGAAAACGGTGGTATGAATGAACTGACTATATAGCCTTGATATTGTCTGTGGGATTGATGACATAATGTGTTGAGGATAGGGAAAAGCTGAAGAGAAACTGAGGCTCCGCCATCGCCATTTCTATTGCTGTCATGACGACTCTGTGAGGCAGGCTCTGCAGATGCCAAAACAAGGATGGACAAAGCTCAGCTCTTTGCTTTATCGAGGATATGCTAGAGACATGACAGGAGGTGCGTAGTCAGGGTATAGATCTATGGATGATGCTATTGTTATCGCGAAAAAACCCCACCTCGACACTTCGAGCAGGGACAAGACCAGTTCTATACACCTGCAGGAACTTCTCCTGATTTGAGTGTACGGGATGGAGATCAGAAACTCACACTCTCCACACCAGGAACTCTGAGGATAGGAGGGGTGTTGCAATAGAGGTGCTTTGAATATGGTGATGGTGACGCGATAGGAACACTGGAAGTAGAGGGTATGCCCTCAGAACAACCAGAAACATCAAAACGCGGCAGAAAGTTGAAGCGTACCTGAGATTGTGATGAGCAGAGCCAGATTGATTCTAGGCAATCAGAGAGATGGATCGGAAGTGTTGAAAGGTGACTCTCTCAAGATCGTTGATGGTGTTGTGAAAGACTATAGACAATAGGAAGGTTGAGGGAAAAGTGAACAAGTTCCCTACCGAGGTGCTATAGTAACGACCACGCCTTTATCACGTTTTTCTTTTTTGGCGCTAAGCCCTTATTCTGGATAGAAATGTATCAACAACAAAGCCATGATATATGAGGATTCACGTTAGATTATTATTGGTGTGTAGGTGGTTGTGGGTTTATTGCTCTATTGTAAGGCTATCGTCGGACTGTTCTTTTCCCTCTGGCAGCTCATGGCCGTGTTCTTTAAGGGCGATATCTAATATTCAGTTTCAAGGCCTGCTTCATTTCAAGCATCGGGTTCCTGAGCGAAGACAAGCAGGCTTCGTACATACTGGATTACAAAATTTCTTTCATCCTTTGGACAACGAGATATGCCGCCGGCACGTACGATCTCAAGGACGAAACAAATTCAATATACAAGATACTGGAGAGGGCTTCTGCATTACTTTTCAATTCTAAGCGTGGTTAGAAATAGGGTTTAAGCCACACAAGAGCTTGAGTAGCGGCTTTGAGGACTCTTGGAAAACATTTCCATATTCAATGCCGGATGAATAGATATCTTCTAGCTAAAGGGAGATCATTTCCGTGCTTCTCTGTTGCTTTGGCGGCGGCGCCAGACCACAAGGCTGACGGCTACAAAAAATGCTTGTCTATACTGGCTCTTGTTCATTTACTACAGGCACATGGGTCAACGGTACCATAGCATGGTGCATCCGATTCTCAATATTTAGTTCTACCTCTATGTCATGCTTTACCTCCAATATGTTGCTTCTGTTCATGCGATCGAGCTTTGGAAGGTGGCTCCATTCCGTATATTGATGAGTCGTCCGAGATCCCCACCCCGGCTTGGTGTGCGTATGCCCGTCCGCCGCCGAACATGAGCTCGCCGCCGGTAGAACTGGTGAATGGTCGTTGGATCAAATAGTCATCTTGGTTTATATTCTGTCTTTATCTCCCACGAATCCATATGAGAAGTCGAGTGGTGGGTTTGAGCTGTCTGCTTTCATGGACGAAGGCGGGATGAGACTCTTATCTCGCCGCGGTCGTTTATATTTGGGTCCTCACTGATTTACTGAATACAGTGCGCTTTGACGCGTGCGATTTCACCCACCTAAAACAAACCCCAAAACAATGCCTTCCATCACCCGTCCTCTCAATCTCAACCACTAAAAGGTTTCCCCTCAAATATATGTGGATGCTACCGATCTTTATCCCCTCAAGGAGGGAGAAAAGGAAAACTTGGCGATGAAAATAGTGGTCAAACCAGCATTCTTCAACAATGGCCAAAGATCGAAGTTGGTATTGACTGTATTCTCAAGGCAGAAGACATCAATTTATGAAAATGTCTAAATTCTTCAAACGCTGAGTCAGATCTATCCGCTATACGGAAAATTCAGGCTGAAATGCTTCTTCTTCTGAAAGGATTCTCAAATTTGCTTGGAAATGTAAGGTTACTAAGAACATTGCTAATTATTTCAGGTAGAACTCAATCTCCCCGATACTTCAATCCAGCCTTGTACCATTCGAAAAGTCGAGCAATGCTATGTTACATGTATTAACTTATCACTGAAACTGTTTTTATTCAACAATGACCGGGCTGTCGGAATGGCCTGGATCATCGGCGGAATATTGAAGCATGGTTTGATATTGAAGATTCGGATTCTCAGATGTTGAGATGCTATTCAAGTCGACAGAGGAGTATGGGACAGAGAAGTAGTCGCCCTGCTGAGCACCCATTCCATATGCACGGGCCGTAGGTGCAACGTACTCAGAAATACCACCTCCATAATCAGAGCCAAAATTTTGATCTCTGCTAATACAAGGCTCTCCAAATTGAGAAGAATTGTCGTAATATTGCATCAGATTCGCTGCTTCGCTGATACTGAGTTGTCCTTGGCGTTCTTCCAACTTGATCATGTTCGCCGGATCTGGCTTGATATTTATGTTTCCAATGTATTCATCATCATCTCCGTTGGATTTTTCGTCAAGGAAAGCATCGGCTTTGCGCTTCTTCGAGAAAGATATACCAGGCTCACGGCTCTCCGACTTGACGGTTCTAGAGGGAGCAGGCTTAATGCTGGCTGCATTGGGGGCAATACCGTGAGATCGCATCATGCGTTCATAGCGTTTGGCACTGTGAAGAATATCAGATTCGATTTAAGAGATCGGTGAGGATATGAAGGAGATCAGATAAGAGAAGAAATAAGAGTAAAATCGCTTACGCTGCGCCCTTGCTGACAATCTTGCACTCTTTTGCAACTTGGCCGAAGTCGACCTGCAAGAGAATAAGAATATATTCTGAGGTATTTTTTACTTTGAACACACCTTGCCATTGTTACTGTAACGAATGCAACTGATGAGGAATTTAAACTGCTCTTCGTTGGAAGCTGGAGCCATTTTGAGATCTTGGCTGGGTGTTGAATGCTGATTTGATCCAGGTCGGATCCAGAGGTCGGTTAAAGAGGACAGAAGAAAGGGTTGTTGGGACTTAAACAGATATGGGTTGGATGATGAAATGGCACCGAAAGTTGTCTGCTGAAGGAGGATACGTCCCGACTTTAAGGGATACGACTGCTTTTGAGTCATTCGCTACGATACTGTCATTCAAAGTCGGGGTGCAAATTTCTAGCAGGTTACCGAAAAGCTTTCAATATGGCTTTTAGGCTTTTAAAGAAAGTGATAATTAGCAACGAGATACGGATCTGCGAACAACTCAATCAAGCCTTTTGTTCAAGGCTCATGGAATCACAATTTCAAATGCAGTTGAAAGCTGGAGATAGAGAAAGCCCTACTTTCTTATTTTAAAAAAAACCCTGCAGTCTGGCATGTGGCCAGTGGTGATGCAAATACCCATGGGGAAACAATCTACCCGGTACATGAATGAGGCTCGTCTTCCTAAGAAAGATACAGCTACCAACCATGCGTAACCCCGAATTGTGAAAGAACCCTTCGGAAAGCATCAATAATTGCGCAATAATAAAGAAGACGTCTAAATATCCACCAGTCACAAGACCACTGAAAAAACCCGTTGAAACCTTGACTCGAACTCATGTTGGCCAAGCGAGGTTTGAAAAGCAGAATTGCATTTAAACTGTAGAAACACCAATAGTTAGCAATTGCTCAAGAAAGATATGTATATGACGAAAAGTACCATTTTCCAAGCTTCTGAGGAGTTTCCAGTATTGCTTGGAGGTGTATAGAATGGTTCTCAGGGCATAGCAGGCTTAAGGAGTTGGAGGTGGAACTCCGTCATACGCTTCAGTTGGGAAGGCGTAATGGTTATCGTTTCTCCAAACGAGCCAAGCCTCGAGAGAAATCTTACGTTCTTTGGCCCACAGAATGTCCTCGTGAGTGTACACGAATTCCTCACCATTCGGGAGAGCGTACCTGAGGTAGGTTACAGGGCCAGAGGGATTTCCGTTATTGGTTACAGAAAGAGAATCATTCAACTTGCCATTGTCTTCGTCCATATTAATGGTGTCATCATCCTCAAGCTTAAGCTCCTCCGGCTTCATCTCTTCACCAGAGGCATTCTCCTCTTTGGCATCGTCTTCCATGACTTCGTCCTGAATGACTTCGCCCGCCATGATTTCGTCCTCTTGGGCATCGTCACCTGCGGTCTCCTCCTTGGCCTTGCCCTTGCCATTGCGGCCTTTGGCAGTGACCTTCTTTGGAGCGTTTGATTTACCTACACCTTTCTTACCAACTGTCTTGGCGGTACCCTTCTTGTTGGCAGCAGGCTTAGTTGCGGCTTTCTTGACCTGGGATGTGCTAATTTCAGCCTCATCAGCCTCCTCATTATCACTTCCCTCAGAATTAAGAGCCTTTCCCTTGTTCTTTGAGACTGGAGCAGCCTTGGCAGACTTATTCTTTGCTTTAGTAGTCTTGGCATTGGACTCTGCACCATCCTCACTCTCAACATCGTCATCAAAATTGTTTGTTTGGCGAATCTTCTCAAAGAGCTTCTTGCAGGATGAACGTGCGTTCTTGCCATACTTCTGGCCACACATATTGGCAACCTTGTCGAAGTCGATCTAGAGATAGAGTTAGTATTGTGGAAGTCCACATTTATGAAAGAAAAGTAAAGAAATATAGCCGGTGTGTCTTTTCAAGTAGATGGTCCAAATTTGGACTCACAAAGCTCTTTGCCCACTTTCAGAATGCCGCTGGTAGCTGATGTAACAT
Organism: Haplographium delicatum; assembly: GCA_037952705.1. Lineage (NCBI taxonomy): Eukaryota > Fungi > Ascomycota > Leotiomycetes > Helotiales > Hyaloscyphaceae > Haplographium > Haplographium delicatum. The sequence continues at coordinate 149,146 of JAPZPC010000031.1, forward strand.
ATCGCACGCTTCAACTTTATATGTTGAAAGATAAAATGAAAAGTGGCCTTCAGCTATCACTGGAAGCTGATAGATAATAGAGCAAAAAGAGAAGATTTGTAGAGATTAGACAAGAGCTTTACAATCAAAAGATCTCGTCGAGGCAAATTTACAGCAGAAAATAAAGCAAAAAGCAGTGCAAATAGGTGGGGGCGTTCGAGACAGATAATTGATCTCTAGGAGATGGAACTTACGCTTGGAACCTCACCCAAGAGGGATACTACAGCAGCCAACATCTGAGTCTCCTTTGAAGTCAGAGTAAGGGACAGGATATTATCACTAGTTTCTCCTCCATTGGAGGCACTTGTCTTCGCAGTCTTGGGAGGCATGTTGCAAGTTGAGATGTTTCTGCATTCATACCGCGTCAGTTTTGTGGTCACGATCTAAAACCAAGGTGGATATTTTAAACTTACTTTGTAAGGAAGATCTTGTGCAAGATTTTAATAAGGGTTGAGACCTTCAAAGATATGTTCTCTCAGCGCAGAATGAGTTTCTGTTGTGTCGTAGGCTGACGAGGTGCGTGTGAAGTTGTTGTAGAAAGAGAGTGGAATAACAGGAACCGGCTTGGATTATATCTACACACGCTCGCTTTTCTTGCTTAGCGAGAACAATCCCTAGGCGCTAGTCGCTAGAATTGATTAAAGGAATACTGTAAACTAGAATATATATATGAATTTGCCTACCTACAAAGCTGTTTGAAATCCACAAGGCTCATTCTGTTTAGAAAACGATACATATCACATCTTCGAAATGCTTTTGCACAACTTTTGATAGAAATTATCATTACTTTGGCTAATTGCTCAACCTCAGCGGCTCTTCTTTAGAAATCTTCCACGTGATGATAACTATCAAGCCTGGTCAGGGACTTTCTTCTCAAGTGAGCCAGACACATCCACAGGGTGGCCCCAAAGAATAAAATTGCAAATATACACTTTAGTGTCTACAAATTCTCCCTCACCGCAAATTTGAGGCTCATTGTTTATGCCATATGTTTCTGATTTATTCTCTATGTACCACAAAGCAAGGAGCCTGCAGAAGAAGAAGCTTTCAAAGCCATGATATCAAGACCAAATTCCCCATGCCAATTCGTAACTCATGAAAGGCAACCCGAAGAAAATCAACGCTTCTCAAGAATCAAAGAAATTTAGATGTGCAGCTCAAACCCAATTCGCAGCAACAAGAAACTACTACTTTAGAGATAAAGGTAGCTCTAATGCTGACCCTGAAACAACGGACAGTCACAAGAATGTTAAAAAGAGCAACCTGGAATCTTGGTGACATTTAGGAGCCTAAGCTTCATCACAGGTGACATGCTCATATTTCACAGGAGCCTTCTGAAGAGCCAAAGAAGAACCACCGGTAGCATGGCCCTCAGAATTGTCGGATTTCATGTCGTCATCATCCTCATCCTCAACATCCCTAACGGTGGTCTTTGAAAGGGCCTTCTTAAGAGCTCTACCAGCCTTCTTAGTAGGAGTTGGAGTGGCCTTGGACTTTGTGACTCTGTTGGAGCTGGGAGTCTTCGGACCAGGAGAAAAACCAGCAGAGCTACCCTCTCCAGCGCTCTTGACCCCAGCAGAAATATTCAAATTGTACTTCTTCTTGATGGAAGTGATGCGATTTTGGACAGATCGATGCGTCTTGTAGCCAAGGGCTGCAGCGACAATAGTGGGATCAATCTGTGAGACACTGAGTGTTAGCTGTAGGAGCATAATGAAGCTGAAAGTTTCAATAGAGATCAATGAGATTGTATAGCTATCTTTTTCTGAAGAGTCATAATCCACGATAAGAGGTCATAATATATAGAGCGAAATAGAGGATAAAGAAAACAGTGAAAAATATTTGCCCTGAAATCACCGAGTAGAGTTTGAGAGGAGCTGGAAACAGAAAGATGTACATAGTTAGAACAAAATTGATAGCCAGTCATATATGCCTTGGTTTCCAAAAGAATGTTTTCGGCAAGCAAGGCCAGGAAAATATTCTGCTCAGATTGCTGATGAGCTTCAGTACGACGAAAGCCAAGTGCAAGAATGTGAAAACATACCAATGATATTTCGCCTAAAAATCTGACGAAAATTTATAGAGGAATATAAAGAGGAGGGAGTGTTGTCGACGACAAGACTGGACAGATGACGAAAGCACACCCGACGAAAGCACGGTACAGGAATGTAAAAGAAGTGCCGCTGAAGTTAGGTTCAAAAACCTTACCGAAGCATAATAAAAGAGTTTGAAATAGTGCTGGTAAGCTAAATACCAAATCCGTCGAAAGCATTATATATAAAAGTGAAAGAAGCGAAAGAAAATGCCTATTGAACTTACTTGGAGTTGGCCACCAGCACCGTTCTGAATGCTAGCCATAATGAAATCAATGTCACCTTGAGGTATCTTGCTGCCAGTATCCTCATTTCCGTCATTGGGGGAGGCCTTGGGGGCGGCTTCGGCATCAGACATTCTCGATTATTGATGAAGGTTCTTTGTTCGATCTAAAAACTTGCATCAGATGCTGAGCTCTCGAAACTCTATTAGAAAGAATACAATTGCAAGATACTTACTTTTGATATTTTGGAATAGTTAACCTTGCTGGTTAACTGTTTTGATGCTGAGAAGTGGCTGCGCTGCAACTGTGGTTCCGAAAAGTTTGTGTTGTGGGGGGGAAAGTTTTGTTAGAAATTCTCTTGAAGCCCAGAATGTATACTGCTTCAAAAGAGCCGAATGGGCCACGTGCTACTATTTTATCAAGTACCCACTGCTTTTTTCCTATTTCAAGCGATAATACCCCACGATATTAGATTATCTGCCGAAGGCCATGAAAATCGAGAATTTGGTCTCAAGCTTCTGGTTAGTGAAGTTTAATAGCTAGCAGAGGATATACTAGTCAAGACTCTTGAGAAGGGAAATTATTTCCAGAGTCAACTGTGTAGAGTTTTTCCACTCCTATAGCCAAAATTTTATTTTATAGAATGGTTATGTTTTACTTTGTAAGATTACGTCCGGTGGTAAAAGGTTTCGATCTACAAGGTCATATGGAAGGCACAAAGGTGAGAAGACAAGAAGAAGCATTTCATATTTTCTTTTGCTAAATGGATTCATTCCGAATCTGATTCTATGATAACTTGCGTGTCTGAAGTAAGCTGCCAATGTCTTGCTCTCATCCTTTTCTCATCATAGCTGCCTCAAAAATTTTAAGTTGACTAAGATCTTCATGAGTCAGACGGCTTAAAACTAAGACGATAGGAATCGAAACTTACAAGATGCTTGAGAACGAGAATGAAAATCAACTAGTTATACTTGGGATTGTCATCATCATCGCAATCCTCGACTTGAGGGGGCTGGTAAGGGATTATACGGCCATTACAAACAATTATAGTAGGCTCCTTGCCGTTAACTGTCATTGGCTTCTTGACGAAGGGAGTCTTGGTGACCTTAGACGGAGCGATGTTGGTGCTGCTGCCCGACTTCTTTCCAGGAGTGGAAGATTTGGAGTTCGGTGTCCTAGGAGCGGAAGCCTTGAGAGCAGCGAGGCCACCATCCTCGTTCTTGGAAGCCATCTTCTTCTTAATCTGATGGAAGCGAACCCTAGCAACATTTCCATTAAGCATGCCCATCGACTCAGCGATGACATCCCAATCAACCTGTAATGATTCTTGTTAGCTTGCTGCCACGAGGGTGAATACCTTGCGATAGAGGAAACGAGCCTTTACTGTGACTGTAAATACAGACGAAAGTAACACTCGACGAAAGAAATACGCCATTACATTGACAACATGACAACAAAAGTGAAGTGAACGTATGATATTCGACAGGACGAGAGCTATTACTCACATCAAGCTTGCCCTTGAGATTGTTCAAGACATGATAAAGAAGCAAAGCGTCCTTTGGGGTGGCATCGGAAGATTTGGGAGTAACCTCGTCGGCCATGCTAAGAAGGTCAGAGATAACTCTAAGAAATGATTTTGAAAAAAAAAAGAGTATTGGAGGTAGGCTTACGCGTCGTCGATTGATGGAGAATTGCTTTTGAGTCTATGTTTGGAGGTAAGCAAATATTTTACGGAGGATAGAAACTCTCGAGAAGCCTCTAGAAGGGATGGAACAATCTGTACTCACAATAGAAAGGACTTTTGTAAGAGAGCAAGGCCAGTTGGGTTGTGTTCTCTAAATTGGTTGTTGTTGAAGGTGGAAGAAACCAGAGGAGGTGAGGGCCGTGGAGGAGGGTTTTATATTGTCGACCATTCTCCTAGAATGTTCTCTAACTCCCTGCGGCGCACCAAGGAGGTAAAAATGCCCCAAATCTCTGCAGTGAATTTACTCGAAGTTGCTCTGCCAAAGATTCATAATAAATCCGCTCTATTGTGTTCTCAAGCATTTCACTTTTAGAAATCTGGCCTCAGCTTCTGGGAAAATGGATGCAAACAGTAGCATCTTATGCTATTTCTTTACAAACTCCGGCTCTTTTTCATTTTTTGTGGATTGAAATGATCGTTAAGGGAATTTTAGTATCTTCTTTTCTAAGTATTGATTGATACCTAAGAAATTATTTTTAGGAGAATATCAGCCAGCAACAGGGGCTCGCTTAGTTCACTGTTGACTAAGAAGAGTTGGTACTATAGACAGTAATAATTCTTAGAGTGTGGGAAAAGGTATGAAAAGGTCTTGAAAACATGCACAGCTGAATTACATTTCTTAAAATATTAGCGGAAAACTAGGAGGATCTTTAGGCGATATATGCAATGGTCAAGCTAAGATCTTTTCACTTTCTTGTACAGTAGCTTAACTGCAAAACAGCTGTCTGTTCCAGGTATCCGCATTAAGGATCAAATGAGAACACAATTTTTTCAAAGTGGATATAAAGATTCAATGAAGCCCTAACATACTTAGAAGCGATAATGGATGGCAAGATAACAAGAAACTTGAAGAAAAAACCTGTTCTGTTATGCCAAGCTGGCACATAATGCAATGCTAATGGCAAGTACTGTTATCCTACACAGACTAAGGATTTTCTCTATTCTTCTTTGAGATTCAGCGCTCTTTAAAATGGTTCTTAACGCTGATAACAATTTGTTAACTGGATTATATTCCCGACTCGACAAGACGAAATTTAATAGAGAACAAATCGAGAAAGCTCATGTATCCGGTGGGGTTCCCTCATCTTGTTGGCTGAAGCCCGATCTTAAACCCAAGTCAGACCTACGCAGGCTATGTGTGCCATGACATCGTAACCAATAATCATACAACTGTCCTGTTGAATACATGATCACTGCCAGTGTCGCGGGAGCCAAAGCGAGCCCCTGAGTTCGGCTAAATTGCTCTATTGGGGATGGACTGAGCTCCTGTAAACTGGCTAATGTCCATGATCTTGTGAAGCCTTTTAGGGTCTTAAATAGAGATTAAGTAAGATAGAGACATGTATAACCAAGATATAAATAAAATGTCTGCAACATGGGAAAAAGGTAGCCAACCCATTGTTGCCCCCTTGCCTCCAATTAAATGAGGATATCCTAAAAGGTTAAACTTCGGGAGAACGGTGATACCTTCTTCCGATGTCGGGAGTTAATAATTTCGACCTCCGACGTCTCGATATATTCTCTTTCAGAGTAATTGGAACGTTCCCTCGACATGTCAATTGGCTATGAATGGGTATCAATTAGTGATTGAGATCCCTCCCTTACACTCATGATGGGCTGGCCTCACAAAGTAAAAAACCAGAGTGGAGGAGTTGCGAGCAGAAGATATTGGGTGCAGAGAATGACAAAGTCGATATCTACAAGTGCAGAGTGTCAAGTGAAAACGCTTAATGAGAATCATTTTTAAGTTTCCAGATTATGGACGAAGAGACAAATGGTCCTTCGCAAGCTGCAATGCGCCTTAGCCAGCCGTGTGTATGAGAGACCGCAACGCCCCGCAACGCCATACGTCTGGGAAATTCCGAAAAGAAAAACAAATATCAACGCCCGAGAGTTATGCTGTAGTCTTGAGCTCAAGTGCTGCTGAAGAAACTCCGAAAATCGGACGAGTTCATGATTGAAAAATCTGGAGGAGGAGTCGAAACTGAACGAAATGCATCAATCTGGCCACTGGAAATACCAGAGATGCAAGACTTAATCAAGCTGATTAAGCTTCGTAAAGACTGGAGCAATGTTAGCTATCTATATTTAATCATGAGGAGTAGAGTGTATACTCTTCGAGCTCCAAATCGACGACGTCGCGGCCATCCTCCAGCTTGAAAATTCGTGCAGACTGGTCGAAACCATCTTCTTGGCCCTCTTCCTTTTTAGTCTCTGCCTTACTCATGCCGGTGCGCTTGCGCTTATTTGCCGGGCCTTCCTGATCGTCTTCGTCATTTCCATAGAATTTTTTCCCCTTGGGAGCCTTGTCAGGTTTAGCTTTAGTCTTGCGTCCCTTATCAGGAATGGCTGAGGCCATATCAGCGCCGCCAACCTCCTTCTTGTGCTCCCGACGAATTTTTTGGAAGTGCTGACTAAATGACGTTAGCCTTAAGGTGCTGAAGTAAGGGGCAAGGGGGCATGGGTTGACGCTACGGTGGCAGATTTCGAGTCTTGAGATAAACAGCCTCCAAAGATGAAAAAAAAAAAGGGTCATCAATTCGTCACCATGCTGGTTTTTGGATATCGCAGAGACCTAGAAAATGAAATAATCTGTACCTACCGGCATGCCTCGGGGGAGCACTCATGACCCTGGATAGCCATTTGTTCGGAGATAGCAGGCCAGAGGATCTGCTTCAACTCCGAACGTTCGATGATTGCCAGCAACAAATCCCTGTCAGCCTTGTTATCCCACTGGGAAGGCATTTTAGCTTCGGCGATAAGGAAGAGTCTCCGACTTAAGCAAAAGCAAGTGTGGCTCGGATATGCAGTGTATTGTGCCAAGTTGGCTGTTGTGGATAAGTGGAGGGTTGGTCAACGGGGGATAGGGTGAGATGGTTTCGACTCGTAGAGAAGGCGGGAGAAAAAGATTCCATGGCTTGGGGGATTGTACTCCATTGAGCGACACCCGCCACATTCACTACAAATTCACTACGAAGGTACGTCTTGCATCTAGATTCTTCCATTCTACTTGCTGTACTACAGAGCGCTCTCAGTTTTGCGGACCCTCGGCTATCTATCTTTACAGGAGTCGTATCCCCCAAAGATGAGGCTGTCTGACAACGGGCCGCTAAACCCAGCAGATGCCTATCACTTCTCTATCTATACGTGCGAACTGAGCAGTTGAGTCATAACTTCCCCGCCTTTGCATAAATTGGTGGTATTCATGCACCCTCTTCCCCCTCTTCACCGTTCTTTTTCCCATCTTGTTACACAGGCCCGATAAGTACAGTACAGTATGTGGGTGGCCGGCAGCTGGTGTGCGCGCCAGGGTCAATGACTCCCTGCAAGGTACGGAGCCACCGCCGCGGGAGCGTCCCGATTTTCCCAGCGGCCGAAAGCAGGAAGGATAGTTACATCTTTGTTTTCTTTTGATTTGTTTTTCATCTTTGTGTGTGTCGCTGCTTTTGTTCTCGCGTGTGGTTTGTGGTTTGTGGTTTGTGGTTTGCGTTTTGCGATGCGCATCGCGTCGCACGTTCGGATGTTCCTCCAGCCCCTGCTAGTGCTATGCGAGCACTTACTCCGTACAGTAGTTCTACTGCCTTGGTCGTAGTATCTCCTCCATACTCGTAGCGCGTTTCGCGCCTGACCACGCCATCGAATCAATTTGCAGCCACTCCTGACTTTCCCAGCAGCCGGTTGCCCTGATCAACAGTTCCTGGGAGCAACAACATCATATTCCAGGCAGCAGTGACAACGTCATGGCTCTATCTCTCTCTTTCTTCGCGGGCAAAAGCGGCCTGAGCAGCTGAAAGTGTCAGCCCACCAATCCCGTGCCACGAGCCTGCATGTTCTTGTCTATCCCATGCAGAGAGCACACAAGCTAGAGAGAAAGATCGCTCATTCTCTCAGCCATCTTGCATGAAAATTAAATCTTTGTGAGCGAGAAAGAGAGATCCATTGAGGGCTCCTCCTGATTGCCGTTCCTTGTAACGCTGCCCCAGCCATTTTCCAAGCCATTTGCGTGAGCCAGAAAGTTATTTCTATCTCTGTCCCCTCACCGATTCTCACAGCTTTTTGCCCTCTGATTTCACACCGCTGGTTTCATTTACTTGATATTCTCCTTGCGTTGTGCCTCCGATTCAAATTACTGCAATTACTTCTCCACTGCTTGGCTCATATCTTGTATTTCTACACGGCCTTGAAGTACTGAGCCTTTCGCACTTGAATTGAGTCTTAGTTCTCGCATCGTACTCGAAAATTCTCATTCACATTCCCATTCAACACAGGTCCGGAAAAAGGGTGTCCAACTTGGAGAGTTTTCGCCGAATTCGAACTATGCCAAACGACGGAGCCATCACCCGACTCCTCTACGCAATTCTCAGTCAGAAAAATCTCAAAGACGTGAGTCACAGTTTATATACCCCGCCCCCTTTTCCCTGCCCCTCATGTTCACATTTCTTGGCTTTGCCACTTTCCCAGCCCCCTTATTTTTTTGCATCCAAGGCACGACCCAGCCCTACCAGCCACATACCCCACTAATGCCACTCTTCTAGATTGACTGGAACAAAGTCGCCCATGACCCTATCCTCTCACAAGAAATCACCAATGGCCATGCGGCGCGGATGCGGTACTCGCGCTTCAAAAGGCAGATGGAAGGCACCACTTCCGTACGCCGACCTCGAAACCCGAACACACCTAACCGGACGAGAGTAGAGAAGAATAAGAGCCCGAGAAAAGTCAAAGAGCGAAGGAACTCAGATGATAATGAGAAAGTGAAGCTTGAGAGCATGCAGGATAGTGGGAGCAGACAAGGCACCGAGGAGGTGGAAGGCCCGTTGACCATCAAGACCGAAGCCGGCTATGGTGGTTCGGGTAGCGATAGCCGAGGTACCCCAGTTACCCTACCTACTACTCCACATGCATATCGTGAAGCCTCTGTGAGTCCCAGTCCTGGCGCGAGCCAGAGTTTTGGGACTCATGCCGAGCTAAGCGAGATGGATGATATGATGGCCAGCTTTGGGATGGAGAGGGAGGAGAATTTGTATCACCCGATGCTTGGCGAAGGACATGACTATGGCATACAGATAGGGATCACTGATCCATTTGAGACCCTTTGGGAGCAGCAACAGGTCCAAGGTCATGCACGTGATAGTGAGCTACGGGCTGGTGACAGCAGCGTGCTGGTCAAGACCGAGCCCAGATGGGAGGAGGCTTATCGCCATAATTGAGCCAAGGGCAGCACAAATGAGGTGGGAGGATAAAATCAGATTGTCACATGGCGTCTAGGTGGGATTCATACTTTGGGAAACATTAGTAATTTCTTCTGTGTCTTGGAGTTCTTGATGAAGTATGAAAACATAGAATGAAAATGGCTTTAGAAGTGAGTATCAATTTATGGTAATAATTTGTACAATTTCTCTACGGTTCTCAGTTTACTTTATTGTATGGAGAGTCTAAATAAATATATGTAAATGATCCTTAATAACTACTACTCTCTTATCTCTCTATTTAGCGCAAACTGATTATACTATTCTCATGATTCAACTTTTCGAAAATACAATCTTTTCCGTTTCTATCATGAAGCCCAAGGCTTCCCAGATATTCCTAGCTTCTCAAATTCTTTGATCTCAATAAAACCATCACCAAGGCACTAAGTATATATCCTATTTAAACATCAAAAGGAGCTCGGGACGTCACATGTGATCTCGCTTATAAGAAAACTCAGTAAAGGGGGCGAAGGTAAATGCATATTTCAGACAATTCTTCTCGAGGCAAAATGCACTTGCTCAAGCATGATTGCATCCAAATTATGTCCAGCATGCAGTTTTAATCTGCCTCGAATGCGGCGTACAGTTAGAGTAAAATTCTATTCCTTAGATTTGCTAACAGGGGGTTACGTAAGCTATGGAGAATCGATGCGCAAAAAAAAAACATACAACAGTAGGTATTCGCTGGTGGTCACCCACCCAACTACTAATCTACCGATCTGAGGCTTGTGTATGGCAGAGCGGACGGGATGCCCAATTCTCCTCAGTCTGTGGTCGTATGTGAAAGAATAAGAGTCTAATTTAACATATATTGGCTTTCTCCAATCGTGCTTGTTATCAAGTACATTCGTGCCGTAGTCGACAGTCCCTTGGTATCTGATACTTTATCTAAACCAAAAAAAATTCAGCATAGAATGGTATCCTTTCTATTCTAAGTATTGTAATCTTGCACAGTTGAAAAACTTCGCTATTTTAGGCTCCGTGTCCCTGACCTACGGAACTAGTACGAAGGAAACGCATATTGATAACTCTTGAAGAACTTGTTTGGGCCTGGTGTGATTTCCACACTTCTGCCTCTTAATATTAAGGGCGTCGGCCTTTAAGAGGTGCAAATCTATCTTTTCTAGGACATTTCAGCAATAGAATCTCAGGATACAGCTCTCGATACTTTCTCAGCCTCCTAATGACAAATGCGACAGAAGCTTGCCAATAGAACAAAGAGATATCAGTACAGCACCCAAAGCAGAAAATATAAGTAAAAGAGGGTTAAAGCCGATTCGGTAACCCTTTTCCGCATATAAAGGCCATTCATACCTGCCTGCGGCACAGCGACAATATTTACTTTATTAAGACGTGATCTTACATCCGATATGTTCTGCATAGATTATCGCTAGATACGTGCCACTTTACTGCAGATTCGCCTTTCAAAATTGAAGCTGATTCGTCAAACACATTCTTTAATGTATATTCGAGATATTAAAACGGTTTCTGTCCGACGACCGCTAAGTATCTGGGCCATTTGCAAATCTCAGCTTAACTAAGAAAACAAAATCTTGAGACTTTTGAAGGAGTGGGACTTAGCCCAGCTTGAGCAGTTGTGTATCTCTAGAGGCTCAACTAGCGGTGTCGATCATTGATTGGTATTATATGATTTTTCATATATTCAATTATTTTTGCTTGGATTGCAATACTGACAACGCAAAAAGATATGGGGATATAATTGACCGTGCTGACGGCTGGCGATTAGCCGAATTGGTCGGGGTGTGTTATATTTAAGTTCTGCTCACCCTCCTCTAACTTTTTTAATTCCTTTACACTGCAATAGTTTCTGGATTTTTCTTTTTCTTCCTATTTCAGTCTTGCTATTCAAGGAAAGCGGGCTTTTTTGTATTCATTTTCTCCTATACTGCCAGAATGCTCAAAATTTTCTTCTCCCGTGACCAGGCATGATATCGGCAGTATCTAATCATCCATGCGACGCGATACACAACTGGACTGAGCACAAAATGAACCCCGGGCTGCCAAGTATGGCGAATACTGAATCTATTGGCAGTGTTTTTTGGCTGTACCAAGCACGAGGAGGTAATAGAAAAATTGTGAGTTTATTGGCAACTACGCAAGAGACAAAAGGGCCTTCCAAATCGGCAATAGATTGAACCCATTCAGAATCTGTCTGTTTCCACTAGACTCCAGTGGAGACTAGACTTTCCCGGTGCGCAACTTCTCCAAGTATATTGGTTATCTCGAGAATTTATTTGCTCTACAACATCCTTGGCTGCAGCTGCGTAGTTTGCCTGCACGTTGCCTGTGTTCTATCATCATCTGTCATTAATTTTGCCCCGCATTCTAACGTTCGAAACTCGTTTTGCCGACCCTTGCCGTTTGTATCCAGTTGATCAACAGTTTTGATCGCGCGGCAAGAGGGCGGGAGGGCAGAAACACAAGATAAGGGTGCAATATATAGTACGCCAATTTGCGATTGGATTTGCGCCAAGTGCTCGCCAGGGTTAATAAGGAATGTTCTTGTCTGCAGTGCAGATTCCACCCCGCTTTAGGAAGCTGGACATGTTGATGGCCACAAAAGTTGGTGGAGTATCGCGAGAATTCCGTATCTAGTAACTGGTGATCTTAATCGTGATCACTTGAACGGAGTCTTGGAAGTTATACGTGGAGGTTGCCGTCCATTAAAGTCATTTTCTCTCGAACATTCTCAGATAGGGAGGTGAGATAAGACATTTACCTCCCGAATTTTGCAAGGTTGCACAGTCGAATATAATGCGGCATCCCGGGATATGTTGGAACAATATAAATTTATCCGGCCCAGGTAGGGTTGGCTGTGTCCAAGTTCCTTGTACTTAAGACTAAGTGGGCATTACGATAGTTTGCACGCCCTGCCATGTCCTCTGCAATGGAGACCAAAGTCAGTCCCAAAATGGAGGAAATCCTTTCAGATTCTTCTCATTTCGACCCGCTAGAATTTTCTGAGAAGAGAGATGCGAATTTCGAAATCAATGCAGTGGATTCGACAGACACATCTTCGGATGTCCCAGGCGCGAAGCTTATCGTCCCTGACGAGGATGATGAGTTCATCGATCCCCGTCTCAAGGACTACCCGATTCCACTTGTTGCGTGAGTATTACTTTTCTTCTGCGAATTTTTGAAAGCACAATTGGAAGTGCTTGAATTGTACACACTACCTTGAGTTTTCAATTAAGCAATGCTGACCATCTCCGCAGAAAGACAGTCGACCTCCATAATGACGATACGTATGCACTCCTTTGACACGAACAAGAGAAAAGACAGCTAATCAAGCTCAGCGAGCCAATTCTTACATTCAGATTCTGGGCACTATCCACCTTTTGGGTAGTTGTTGGATGTGGAATTTCTTCATTCTACTACTTCAAGCCTTACTTCATGTATCTGACCAGCTATGCAATCCAGTTGCTATCCTGGGGTATGGGTGCAGCGATGGCGCACTATCTGCCAAAACGTACTTTCAATACTTTTGGTTGGAAGTGGAGTTTTAATTCAGCTCCATGGAATGCGAAGGAACATGCCTTAATCGTTGTGGCTTATTGGGGAAGTGTAAGAGCAATAGAGATCTCGTTGAGAAAATATCTATCCCTAACTTTGGATAGTGTTACACAGCGTATGGCCTCGGACCCTTATCTGCAATGGAACTGTACTATGGCAAAAAATTGAATCCTGGGTGGGGAATCCTTTTTCTCATCACAACCCAGATGATTGGATATGGTTTCGCCGGCCTGTTCCGTGATATCTTGGTGCGCCCACCTAAAATCTATTATCCTGGAGTCCTACCCAATGTCGCGCTATTCAATGCGATGCATAAGAATCCCACTGTGACAAAGAACTCACTCAAATTCTTTTGCTATGTTGCTGTTGCGGCCTTCGTTTGGGAATGGTTCCCTCAACTGATATTTCCACTCCTGAGCTCCTTGCCATTCCTTTGCTATTTCGGTCATGGAAATTGGATTGCATATATCCTGGGATCGGGTTATTACGGTTTTGTAAGTTATTTTCACAGATGTTCTTAAAACAAAAGCTGACCAAACCATAGGGTTTACTAGATATCAGCCTTGATTGGAATTTCATCGCCTTCTGGCAACCAATGTATACACCATTGTGGGCCAACGCTAACCAGTTCCTCGGTGCAATGGCCTTGTGTTGGTTCATATATCCTATAATGTATTTCATGAACGTCATGAACGCCAAATCCTTCGCTCCCATGTCAACTGGAACGTGGGACTCTACCGGCGGTACCTACAACATCTCCAGGATACTCAACTCAGATCATACATTGAACCAAACTGCGCTCGACGCTTACTCAATGCCCCAGTGGTCGGCATCTTACGTCATGTACTTCTTCTGCGGGTTTGCTGCTTCCACTGGTGCTATGCTGTACGCTATTCTATGGTATGGCAAATCTGCGTATCGGGGACTCAAGGAAGGCTGGCAAAATCGACGAAGTAATTATAATGACCCATACCTTAGACTCATGGAGCATCTGCCCCGTGTTCCACACTGGTGGTATGGCCTGCTCCTCCTCCTCTCCGCTGGTCTCGCTATTGGTCAACTTTACGCAGCAGAAATGCAACTTCCATGGTGGTGAGTCTCTTTCAAAACCGTGAACAAAGTATCTTCATGCTGATAAATCTCTCTAGGGGATTCATTGTTATCTCCGCCGTATCTTGTATTTTGACATTTCCCAATGGAATACTTTGGGGTATCGCCAATATGCAGGTCGGCATGCAATTCCTTAGTGAGGTCCTCGCCGGGGCCATGTTCCCAGGGAAGCCTTTCGCCGTTCTCACATGTATGGTGTATGGTCGCCAGATCCTTGAGCAGAACCTGAACCTCATCTCCGATTACAAATTCGGTTTTTACATGAAAATTCCTGAGAAGGAAATGTTCATTGGACAAATCTACGGCACGCTCTTAGGCCCATTTATCAACTACGCAATGATGAGTAAGTCTCCACTGTTCTCTATAAATTTCAATCTACAGCAATAAACTGATATTGTGTAGGGTTCATCATCGACCACGAAGGCCCGAAACTCACTGGCGAAGTCGTGTCTCAGGCATGGAATGCACTCAAGACAAAGAACTTCTACTCGCAATCTGTTCTCTGGGGCGTTTTGGGCCCCAAAGTCTTCTTCGGAGCCGGCTCCAAATACTCTTGGGTCTACTACGGGTTTTTCGTCGGGCCAATTTGTGTCGCCATTACATTCATGATCCACAAATGGAAACCGCACTGGAAAATTGAGCAGCGCTTCAATCCAGTTATAATATTCTCGGGTGGTGTTTGGTTCCCCGTTTACCAAACCGCTAACCTCCTGACGTCTTCTGCCTTCTCGGCATTCTTGTAAGTTCATCTCTCCCTCCCCCTGTGCTGTTTCTCGCCGAGAGAGTAAAACATTTTGACTCATGAGGATTTATAGCATGGGATACGTCTACCGTTACCATCCCGTCTGGTTTAGAAAGTACAACTACCTCCTGGGCGTCGGACTTGACTGCGGCACACAACTCATGCAGACCGTCCTGGTCTTCGGCATCAATTTGCCAAACGCCGCATTTCCAAACTGGTGGGGAAATAATGTAAACGCGGTTGATCGCTGCTTCCCACCTGCTAGCCTGCCGGCTGCTGCTGCACCATAGTATCCAGGCAGGGACGGACGGTACCCGGGCGATTTGTTGTGTAAACGAGTAGGAACTGTGTCTCCTTTGCAGGCCTTTGATATTTGAATCTTTTAATTTATGATGAACATGATATGATGATATGTTATTGAAGATAGTAATTGCATACGTTCTATAATTCCTCTCTAAATGAAAACTTGATCCTTGATAGATTCCTTTCAGCTGCCATGTTTTTAAATAAGAGTTAAACTAGTCCTGTGGAGAGGAAGAGAAAATATCCTACAGGAGAAGCCGAAAATCGGGTTTTCACGCCAATATTTATTTATGAACCTACAATGAAGTGCCTTACTGTGAATATTTCCTTTAATGGTTCAAATCCGCCTTACATTAGTCTCCCAATATAAGCCACTACTGAATGCTGCTTTTACCTCAGTCCCTTGACCGGCCAGCCAAAAACCTTGCAGTTTTTGCCGCTCCTCTTGGCGTGTGGCGCATTTTCTTTTGTGCGACAGTGCGATTGGTTGTGTGCCTCTCAGCTTTAAGCCTCCTTGGATACTTCACCTTTTTGCTGATTACTTGTGTGCTTTTTTCAACTGTCTGGGATTCTTTGCATATTTCACCTTTTTGCTGATTGGTAGTGTGCCTTTCTCCGCTTCGGAAGCTCTTGCATACTTCACCATTTTTGCTGATTACTTGTATGCTTTTCTCAACTGTCTGGGATTCTTCGCATATTTCACCTTTTTGCTGATTGGCAGTGTGCCTTTCTCCACTTCGGGAGCTCTTACATACTTCACCCTTTTCGCTGATTGGCGGTGTGCCTTTCTCAACTTTGGGGCCTCTTGCATATTTCACCCTTTTGCTGATTGGCAGTGTGTTTTTCTCAATTGTCTGAGCTCCTCACATACTTCAACTTTCGTTATGATTTGTGTGATTTTCTCACCTTCCTGATTGGGTGGCAGAACCTTTTTCAGTCTTGACTCGCGGCCTCGAGTTAAGTCTATAAGTTTTCTCCCTCTTTCACTTTATTTTGACTTTTTTCCCTCATTATTCTATTTATTGATTACTTCACTTGATGCGCCCGGTATCTCGATTTCGCTCCAGCTGGCAACAGTAATAAAATGTCTACTCCCTTGTCACTTCACATTCGAGCATCAGCAAATGTAAACAGTCGCAGCCGGGTATGGAATGAAATCAAAACAGATGTCTATCGAATGTATATCTTGGAAAAAAAGTCTCTGAAAAAGGTCAAGGCCGCGTTTAAGGAAAGTCATGGAATCAAAGTAACGTCTGTCGGAATCTCGACACCTATCTCGAGTATCAAGTGCTTATATAAAATCTAGCTCTAGACAGTGGAAAAACAAACTTGAAAAATGGAAGTTTAAAAAGAACAGGAATTCACGGGTAATCAGCGGTCCATTGCTCATTGAATCTTCTCTAAAAACTTTTAGAAAATCTACGAGGAATCAGTTTCATGCCCATCACTAGTAGTCGAATTGTCCGTCTACTCTTCGACCCAGCCCAACTCAGCTGATTATCTTCAATCTGGCACAGAAAGTTCTCTCTCTTCCAAGACTAGCATGGCAAAAGCCCAATCCATCTCGAAAGTCGAAGAATATAGGTCCGATGAAAGTTTACCTTGGATCCACTTATGGAACAACCGCTCTTTTTCTGACCAGACTGACGACTATGACGCTGTCCTGGCCAAGTGCCGGCAGAGATTAGGCAAATTTTCAAAGTTAGACCTTTTCACCAAAGATTCAGAGTTCATGGATCTTTCTGATGGTCACAATTACCTGAATGACCTTTACGGTGTTGGCAAGCACCTCTTCCTGGATCCTTCCCCCACAATAGATAATGAGGAAGAGGATGAACCTTCTGAGGCAAGCAATTTGAAGGACGTATTAGATCATACCTTAATGCTTGCTGTGTATCAGAACCAGTATGGAAAGTTTGACCAGCTAACCTTGGCGCAAGAATTCAAGTTAGCCAGGGCAGCTGAGAGATATGGCGATTTTGGTGAGGCGGAATATCATTGTCGTATAATTCTACGCAACTCGCACTCAGTCTGGGTTCAAGCATTCCTCGGAATGATACAAGCCAGGAATCCTAGCCTGTATGAATCAACATATCGTCTGTCTGCTGCTCTTTCTTTGTTTATCATCCAATTCCATTTGCTGCCCATCAATCGAAACGCATGTCATTTCAACAGCATCGAAGATCTATTCATAGAATTATCCACTCAAAGCGACGAGGATTGGAATTCCTTAGAATCATGCCTTTATCAAATGTTGGACTCAATCAACGATGCCATCCATACAGGAACCATTAATGAAATCTCCCCTCAACTTTTCATCCACGGCCTTTCTTTCGCCCGCGAATGCCTGGTTCTTGGAATGGTCACACCAGCAAAGACCATCTATGACACTCTGCTTGCGCACTGTTGCGATCATCTCGACCCTATTCTTCACGGGATTGAAATGGCAAAAGCTCACCAGGAATATGGGCGTCTTCTGAGACAAGAGGAGGAATGGACATTGAGTGCCAAAGAATTACTTTTGGCTTGTGAAGTGGCAATGAATTCAGGAACACGGGATGACCGGGCTGAACAGCTTCTTGCCCTTTTGAAAAGTGACTCTGATAGCCTCCTTCCACACCTTGCCTTTGAGCCTAACGAAGGAAGTGATCTGGCAGGAAAAATCGGAGACATTAGAAACATGTTAAATCGCTACCAACAACAACATTTCCCTTCCATTCGAGACAATTCGGATATCCTTGAAGATTTACATCTCGATGGACTTCTCTTGCCCAGCCCGCCCCTATCCTCACCGCTCCTATCCTCAGCCAACTTTGAGCTTGCGGATGAAGCATATATCTCGACAAATACTGGACCAACACAAAAAGACCCGGACAAAAGTTCAACAACGAGCTCGAGCATGGATAGCAGCAGGCAGAATGGGGTAACGTATCCGTATGCAAGTTCTAGCGCGACTTGTGTAAGCAATTCGGTGTATTTCAGTATGTTCCTATAGTCTCGTAATTTCCGAATGTCAACGTGCCTGCTCCAACATATCAATCGTCAAGCTACAGAATTGGATATCGCGAGAACGCGGATGGCTACCACTGGTAGCTAATTCGATAAAATACTTTCCTTTTCAGGCTAGCACTTTTCTTGTTAAAGGGTATTGAAGATTTACTTATAGAACCAAAACCAATTGAAATTTGTACCAAAACCTGCCCCCAATCTAGCCTATTACTCCTACTCACTCTACTCCCCCTTCTGTCCCAGGAATATATCAAGGGCAAGGAGGAGGGAAGCTGGTTTTGCAAGCCAGAATTCTTCTAGCTGGCAATGAATCGGTCACAATACATGCGTGGATGGCATTAAATATTATAAGAAACTATCCGATTTACCGAAACCCGAGGACATACAACTATTGTTACCGAGAATTGATCCATAACACCTATTGCAACAAGACCTCTAGTATATGCCCTGAATCCCTCGCTTCACCTTGCATTATTCCTTGAACAAAGCACCAACCGACCAAGATATACTTTAAGCAAGAGTTATCATTGGATGCCGTCTTCTTGGGTCTAAGGGCAAGTGGAAATCGACAGCCTGGTACAACGCAAATCAAGTCCCCTACCGCTACCTCCGGTGGCCCGGTACAAAAGAATTCTCGTTTTGTCATGAATGCTTTCCACCCATCCAATCGCATTCCAATTGTCCGATGGTACATGTTGCTGTTAATCTTCACCAAGTCTGCTTGGGTAGAACTGGATTGCAGCCATTTTAACCATTCGTTGAAATATTTGCGATATTCTGGTCCCGCTGTAACGTCTTCAATATCCAGACCAAAGATCAAATTCCAGGCTATCATATCCAACCAAGACTCCTGCGACACGTTATATGGCAGTTTCTGTTTCAATGACAGAACCTCCTCCATTGCCGTCTTTTGCTCGATCACGGAGCAGGAGTTGAATTTGGCGCAACTCACGTCTACCAGATCAAAAAACCGAACCTGAAGATAAAGTTGACTTGGTATTACAATTGTCGGTGGTACTGCAATAGGTCCACCAGTGCTCCAGGAAGCTCTATCACACGGAACGAAAGGTTCCTCATAAGAATGGTAACGTAGATCTGGAACCCAACTTGGCAAATTGGAAGATTGTGGTCTGAATCCAACACCGCTTAGAGCTAGCAAGTCAACAGATGTTCCGTGGCATAATATTGCGATTGCTGACTTAATATAGACGTCCTCAACTGAAGCGCTATAGTCTGGATTGGGTATTGGTATATCGTTGCCTCCTATGCCCCGAAATGCAAACACCTTGTCGCGAGGATCTGTCGCTTTACAATGCAGAGCCGCCTGAAGCAGTATTTCATACCGCACTGCAGGAAAATCGTGGTATTCGTCTCGTATAAAAATCAACCTAGTCACACAATATAAGCCACGTCTAGCGTCGCTCTCGTCATCGTAATCCTCCCAGCGTTCGAAAAACTTCCACAATGCAAAGACACATAAACGGAAATTGTCGAATGCTGTGCGGTCACTTCCACACGCCATCAAGACGTTATTACTAAGTGTGACTTCTTGAATGACCCACACACGTTGAAAATAAGATCGCTCTAGTATTTTAAAAAGGGACTCAAGCCCTGAGAGGTCTCCCTCTAAGTCCCAATCGTCAGGCCAAGAAAGTGCCTTTTTTGACTCCATAAATCGAAATGCCTCTTGAGTGTCCGTGTTACTCTCCCCTAGCCATAACATGACCCGTTCCGCACATGAGTAAACCTGTCCCATCAAACGGACCTGAGATGATTTCTCGACCATGTCATTTTGGTTGATACAAATGGCATCTACCCACAGGGTGAAAGACTTATGGTTCTCCCGCAATGAGTCGAATAACGTCGATAGCGTAAGACTTAGGGATATTGATTGGCCATCAGAAAATCTGATTCTGCTCACGGGTTCTTGATTCTCCCAAGCGTATGATATGGCAGTGTATTCTTGCCTACAATCGTCAATGCAGACGACATGGAATTTACACACAACCTCAGGGCTTGAAGAGTCTTGGCATACTTCCAGAAGTCGAATATAGTTGCCTTCTGGAAGTGGGTCATAGGTCAGTTCCATACCTCTTTTGGCTGGTCATGGGATATTGCCACGGTTATGTCACATTGTGTGTAGATATAAGGATTAAAAGCATTGTGAATAGTTGCCTATTCATAAATGCTTAGTCATGATTTCGAATTGGGACAGTCCATTTTTAACGTGTGATGCGTGCAGAGCAACGAAATACAGGAGCACACTTGGAAGACTCAGGCGAACAGAGTGATATCCAGGCCAAAGATCCCATAATATGAGAGTCTGCTCTGCATTTCAATAGAATGTATATTTATGCTATGTACCAGCGCCAGTCCTGACGCCAACCGTGACCCGTACTCTAAGAACGCCCATCATAAATACGTTAGGTCTTGAGAATATTCACGAGTTATTGCTCTGTCACCTTCCGCCCATCCAGCCTCCTTCCTAGACCGTCACCTGGTTCCCGTTTTTTCTCTTCCTCTTTTTCCTTTCCTTTCTCTGAATCTCCTTTCCGCTTAACACCTCCTCTAAGAGTCTGACCTTGCCCTGCAAAATGCGGCTGCAGCGCATTCGCATTCTCTTTATCCTTGTCGGCTTGCGTCTTGATAGGCTTAATTTCGTATCCAAAGAATAATTTGTTGGGCGCCAACCTTAAAGGTTGCGGCCCATTTGTTCTCCGTACGATTTGCTTGAGCGTATTTGTGCTTGTTCCTGCAACAGGAGTGCTGGCTTTTGGCGTTGGCGCCTTGGCACCTTTCTTTGAGTTCAGTTTCTGACCGCCTAGTAGAAAGTTTGAGGAGACAGCCTTGGCTCCTGATATGGCAGAGTTGGATGAAGGTGCAATAGCATCGTAGTTTATAGATTGGGCCATAGTGCCTTGGTTATGTAACATCCCCCCAGCTGGTAGACCGGCCATAGATCTTGGAGTTGAAGTTCCACTCGTCCGACTAGATTGGGGTTCCTTATAGCCAACCGGAGCAGCAAAGTCAACTGATACATCGGTCTCGAGCATGCTGACTCCCATCTTATCACTAGTGGGTTTGACCTCTAAGACGGCCACATCATAGACAGTGTCGTTGTATTTGAAAGAGAAGATGTCGCCTTTCGTTACCGTTGAGAATTGCCGGAAAGCCTTTTCGAGGACAGCTTTGGGGTCGCTGATATCGAGAAAGTTGGTATCTTGGGGTTGAAGCTTGACAAGTGACGCAGACGGAAGGTCGGTTGATTTGATTTGAATGAGATCACCAGTTTCTAGAATTAGGGTTTGCATCATCTTTTTTCTTATTAGTAACAGTTTATGTATGGGACGGTCGTATATCTTACCCAGTGTGGCAAGTAAACCTTGCCCTCCTCCGCAATAAACTCTAATACACCACAGTGCGTCGTTTTCTCTGCCTGGCCGTTATGGAGCTCAAACAGCATGGGATATGTAATGTGAAGTCGAGTGAGTTTCTCAAGGGCTGATGGTGGTAGAATAATCTTTCCGCCATAGTTCAAGTCCTCTCGTTCTGGACCAGGAAGCATGACAGTCGGATAGCATCTATAATACTCGTCGAATCGCTTCTGAGCGCCACCTTGTCGCTGTTGGAGATACATCGCCATCGGATCATCCGCCTCGTAGTATCCGCCGGTGAACTGTAACCCGGTGAGAATCGAAGAAGAGCCAACCAAGAGAGTACTTACCATCTTGACGCAAGATATGTAATATGGAGACGTAGAGGGAGTCAAGGCACAAAGTCGGCGTGTTGCAACTTTGAGACTCAGATCGAGGGTCGAGTTTCTGAAGTGGAAGCTCGAAGCTCCCGATAGACACGCGAGTGGATGACGTCTCGGGTGTGCCTGACGGATTATCTTAACGCCGAGACTTTAGCTTCATTCCGGCAAAGGTCATCATAACAACTAAGTCACAACCTATTTTACCAGAGTATGGTTTGAACTTATTCAACCAAATAGCAATATGTCATCGCGGTTTTCTGCAGCACGCCCAAAAAGGGCTGGTGAACAATTCGCAAGAACTCACCACGGTGAATCAGATGATGGGCATTCAAGCAAGAAACCCAAATTCGATATCCGAAATCCCTCAGCACTTGCTCCTGATGCCCCAGAAGAAGATGCCGTCCTCGAAGCAGATGTTATAGGAAGCGGCATCGGTACCAAACGTGGGGCTGTCAACTTAGATGGCTACGACAGCGATTCGGATAATGAAGGCTTCGATGCTCGTGCCGATGAGCGGGCAAAGGGGAAGAAGGGCAAAGGAGAAGTTAATCTTGCAGAGGCCTTGGACGATTACGAGAAAAAGGGTGCGGATGAAGAAGAAGATATAGACGACGACGCTGATATGTTTGCTAATTCGGGTGATGAGGGTGGAGGTGATGAAGAGGGAACAGTCGAAAAGAAGAAAAAAGGAAAAGCCGTGAGATTCTTGGATGCCGATGATATCGAAGGCCAGGTTTTAACCAGTAAGAGTGGAGGGCATGTGTCTGGAAATTTTGCGCTGGATCCAAAGGGTAAACTGTCCAGTCATGCAATGGACGACCAAGAGAGCAGCGATGACGAGGAAGAGGCTGCCTTAGCGGCACAGGAAGAAGACGTGGATGAAGAGGTTGGGGCTGGTGGCTTGAAAAGAAATGCCCCGAAGGTAGATGCTTTCAATATGAAAGCCGAACAAGAGGAGGGAAGGTTCGATGAGGCAGGAAACTTCGTGAGGAAGGCCGCCGATCCTGATGCAAAGCACGATTTGTGGTTGGAGGGAGTCAGTAAGAAGGACATGAAGAAAGCAGCAGAAGCGCATGAAAAGCGAGAGGCTGAATTACGGCAAAAACGGTTTGAAGACGACGCTTTGCTTTTACCAGATATTCTTCGTACATTAATACTACGACTTGAAAGAGGAGAGACAGTCTTAGAAGCTCTAGCAAGACTGGGCAGAGGTCAAGCGAAAACGAAGAAAGTCCCAAAGTGGAAGTTGAAAAAGCAGAAACAGAATAACAACGACATGGAAGTGGATGGGGAGAAGCCAGCTGAAGATCCAGGGCAAATTAAGATCAGAGAGGCCATCGACGAGATAACCGGGGCCGCAGACCAACTTCTCACCAGAGGCCAAACAGATATTTATGAGCAAGAGAGAGAATTGCTTATTAGACAGTATCAAAGAGAATCAGGAGAGGATTGGGTTGAGCCCCCTACTGCAGAAGCTGAAGAAGGACCTGATGGCTCAAGGCCTGTTAAAATGTGGGAATATCGGTGGATAGATGGACGTGATGGTGCTGCAAAGCAGGGACCATATGACGGACCTACTATGGTAGCTTGGCAAGATGCTGGATATTTTGGCGAAGGGGTTGAGTTTAGGAGAGCAGGCGATGATGGGCCTTGGGATAGGCTAGTGGACTTTGTATAAATATGGTTAAGATACCCCCGAAGAAGAAAAAAAAATATCAAATTCACGTTCTGGCGATGACTACTATAGGCAATGGTCTCATCCCTTGCTACATTATTTTAGCTTTTCATCTTACGCCCAGTTTTTCTTAGTTGTACAACAAGTCTACCATTTTTTGTTCATTGCCAAACCCTCTGGAATAGCACCAAACGCCCCATTCTCAACCGAATCATGAAAGCTCCATCGCATCACCATGTCCGTTGGTTACTGAAAGACTAACCTCGCCACCTTCTCCAATGAGTCTCTTCTCAAACTCGGTGACGAACTTCACACTTCTCCCAGAGTCATAGAAGAGTTTAAAGCTCCGTTGTACATCCTCAATGGAAACCTGCTTTGCTCTTCTCTTTGCGGCGATGAGTTGGGAAGTAGTGATCAGGTTGCTGGCATATCGAAGGCCGGTCTCCTGCCCAATTTTTGTGAGAAGAGCTAAAGCATCTGGGGTCACGTCGACCTCCTCCTCTTGAGCTCGGATGGAGAGAATTTGCTGAATTTCTTCCTTGACATAAGCATGAGTGCTTACGATAACAACACGGTCCAGAAAGTCCAGCGGCAGTCCATGAGGACTTCTATAATTGGTTCCTCGGATTCTCGAGTGACCTCGATTGCTAGCCATAATGACAATGGGAGCAAGTTCGTCTTCGAGGGCACGATTGATGTATGAGAAGCACTCCATATCCAACATATGAACCTCGTCGATAAACAGTACACCAGGAACGATCTCGGCTTTGCCTTCTTCCTTCCATTCTGCAACTTTTGTGTTGATTTGATCTCGAACCTCGCTTCTTATTTCGCCAGTGTCTCCAGAGAAGAGCGCCAAAAATCCTTGCGTCCTTGAGTTGATGACATCAATTTCGTGAAGAGTGACTGTGTGTACTACCTCCTTGCGCTTTTGTAGGTCCCCATCTGGACATTGCAAGAATTTTGTATCCACACCCATAGCATCGTAGTCGCGCGATTTGGCATATGATCGTCCAAGCTTACTGATCTTTCCCGAGGATTTATCAATCGAAATAATATCTCCGGCCATAACGCGTTCTTTCGTCATTGCGTCGATCATCTTGGCGCCCATGTCGTACACTGATTCCATGTCTGTCGTCTTGATAGTAAGCTTGCCAAGCTTGGTCCCCCCAGTCACACTCCTATCTATCTGTATTTCAACTACTTCTCCCTCGATCATCTCGCTCTCTTCTTTTATCCGCACCCCGATCGATTTTCGAAACGCTTGTTCGAGAGCTTCGGTCTTCGACATTTCGAGCGAAAATATTTCTGACGAGGCTAACATCGTAAATGGCACATCGGTACCCAGCGACTGGGCCATACCCATTGCGATCGCGGTTTTTCCCGTGCTACACTATCATTAGCTTGCACCCTGTACCACAAACGGGCGGTAGCCTGCCTCGGTGGTCCAGCGATCAACACAGCTCTCCCGGCAATCTTTCCTTCCTTCACCATCTGTAGAATCACAGCCGCAGCTTTACGCGCTTTCTCCTGACCGACCAGTCCTTGAGACGAGGCTCGAGGCTCCAAGGTGTCTGGATCCACGCCGAGACCGCGTATGTGGGAATGCGCCGCGATCAAATTGAGACCGCGGAGCTCTTTGCTCTCCGAGACGGTTTGGATTGCCTGGAGCAAGTTAGCAGCTGCCGCACAAGAGGAATAGGAATTGGAAGAGAAGCGTACCGCAGCCATGGTGGAGGCGTTTGAAGATGTCTGGAAGCTATGGGAGGATGTTTTAAGGTTCTTGGGGACTGGCCGGGCACAGAAATGTCTGCGGCTATTTAGAAGTCGTGGGTTTATCCGACGGCGTAGCGAGCTATTGAACCGCGGGCGCGTACTCGCTTACTTATCGGCTTATCGGCGAACGGCTCGGGTGTGGATTTGTAAATATTGACGTCGGTTATCCGATCTTCAATGCGCTAGGAATGCCAGACGTACTAGGCTGGGCTTGGCCTTGGGCTGCCACGGCTGGAATGTTCCTACGCGTTTGACAAATCCATGTCCAGGAACCATTTTCCTCCTCTCTCTGACATCTGTGAACTCACCACCACCACCATCACCACCACCACCACCACCGGCCCCTCAAATTGCACCACGGGTTCGGGTCTGGTTGCTCGAGGCTCTTGCCCCCTCCCCCGCTCTTCCTGATTTCGAATGCTTCTTTATCCAAAATCCAACCTCATGTTTTGTGGAAGAGAGAAATCCCGTGAACTAATACGCCAACCGACGCCCATCACAAAAACCCTTGCTTGTTTGCCCAGCTCCTACCCAATCTCGTGAACTACATGAAATTTGATGTCTAATAGCGATCTTTTCTTTCACATTGTTTGTCGAGAACAAACCTCTCTCCAAGGCATTTGAAACAACTGCCAAACAATCTCCTATGTCACCTTCCTTATGATGCAAACACTACATTTGCAAAGGGAGAGAGCTGAACTTCAACTGGAATTTAAGTCCCTTGGTCTCAGATTCTGGAATTGGTAAGTTATGATCGCCTATTTCTCTTGCACAGATCGGAATACTTTATTCCTTATGCCTTTTCATAAATTAGAGCCCGTTTATTCTCTTTATTCGCTACCCTTGGCTATTACCCTTTCTCTTGAGCCCATTCTAGACTCTAATGAGTGAAACCACGCAATAGGTCATAGCCACTTCCCACAACTCAAGAGCGAAACCATTCAAAAGCACGAGGCGCTCCACATCAATTATCGTCTCAGCGACTCACTTCCCACGAAGAAACAAAATGTCAGATCGGCGAGGCTCGCCTCCTCCTCGTCGAAGCTCGTCCTCTCGACGCGGCCCATCACCCCGACGCTCTCGATCTGACTACGATTCCTCTCAACCTTCCTCACGATTCGGTTCAGATCGTCGTGATAGCTGGAATGGGAGTCGAGATATACCACGATCAAGATCAAGATCAAGATCGCCAGAATACAGGTCACCGCATACTCGCAATAGTGGGTTCGAGGAAAAAAACAATGCAGCCTATGGAGCAAATACCTACAAATCCATATATTCCTCGTCAAAAGCGCCCTCACCGTTAGATACAACCGGTCAGTCCACACCCGCAGCAATTGGGATCTACATGCTAGAAATTTACTTTTATTTTGTTCTTTCATTTCATTTTATTTCTGTCTTACCCGAAATAAGCCCCTAATACTGAATAGCATCCGTTTCTACAGGCGTCACAGGCTCGCGAGCATCACCGGACTCTCAGAGGAGCCGACAATTAGAAACGACTTCGATTAGTGTCCCAAGGGACAAGTCTTCATTGGATGAAAGCATCATCCTCGGCGATATCTTGTATGGAATGGGGAACGCGATCTCTGATTTGACAAGCCTGAAACATCAAGAAAGTGCGGAAAAGAATAAATTTGAGAAGCGGAAGGTCGAGTTCGAGAAAACAAAGGCGAACCATGAAAAATTTCCGTCTATAAAAGAGAAGCAAACTTTGTCAAGAGATGAAGCCGAAAAGAATTACCAAACCTTAACTGAACAGGTCAAGGGCAAAGAGGCTTCACTTCGTTCCCTTGCTTTGGAGGCAGCGAAACAGATCCCGGGGTCACTCGCACATCATGAATCAGGCAATCAAGAACAGCAAAAAGTACAAGAGCGTTGCGATTCACTCGAGAAAACTTGCCAGGGGTTTGAAAAAATGTTTCAGGACCACAAAGTTTTTATAGAGGAACTGAGGAAAACGAACCAAGACCTCACAGAAAAGAACAAACTCTTAGAAGCTCAGCTTAAGAAGGAGCAACTTAGAGGAGATGATGCTCTAGAAAAGATAGAGAGGTCGAACCAAGCTCTATCTAGCCTTACGGCGGATTCTAGCAAATCCACATTGACTCTGGTCAAACTTGAAGAAGGATTAAACAACCTATCTGACCAAGTCGTTAATACAAACAAGATCGAAATGGGATTGCAAGATGTTCAGAGCACTTCTTTACGAATCAAGGAACATACGGAAACCACCATCAAGTCTCTTAGCGACAAATTTGACAAAAACATCATTGACTTGGTCGGTCATGTTAAGACTTTAGTAGACGACCAGTCAAAGTTCCGTGAGATAGGAGATAAACAAGATGCCAAGCTGACTTCTATTGAAGCTCGGCAACGAGAAATCGAAAGAGATGTCCGAGGGCATGTTTCAACTAGTGATTTTGCTGCTCTTGAAGATAGAGTCAAGCGTATTCAAGCATCCGTAAAAACACCACAGACTACATCTTCTACCTCTCCAGCTACTATAAACGAATTAAGCAAGCGCGTATCGGCTTTAGAGGCTCAGATTCCAGGTCAATCATTATCTAGGCTCGACCAGCTAGAGAAGGGCGTTGCGAAGCTGTTGGTCGACCTTAGGGATGTACAAGAGTCCACGAGTCCTGAATACCTAGGTGGCGTCATTAATGAGCTAATTTCAGAAGCAACTAAGACCTTAGCAAAAAGAATATCAGATGCCGAAGAGAAATTATCTACCCAGCAACAACCAACCCACATCCAGGAGGGACTTACTGAGGAATCCAAGAAAGCTCTGGTGATCGAATCTGCTGCAAGAACTATCGAGACTATTTCCCAGAACCCTGCAATTATACCAGCTGCGAACACTAGTAAAGAGCTAGAATCTTTGAAGCGCTCGATTGAGAATCTCGAATCACGCGTTGGTCCTGAACAATCACATCTTGGTCATGAGCTTGAAGCAATTCAACATTCTTATAGCAATCTTGAAGTACGGGTTAATAATATCAACACGGGTGAGCTTGCAAAACATATCTTGAGTCAGCTCTCGGAGATGTTCCCGGATCTCCAAAACACGCAGGCTATGATCGCCAGTTTACGCGCCTCCCTGGAGAGTTTTGAGGCTGATAAAGCTACTTCAATCGTGCAGCTTAATGAGCAAATTGCCCAAGTCACAACTCAGATTCCTGAGATCTCGGACCAATTGAGTAAAGTCACGGATCGACTCACTCAAGTGGCGAACGTGCAGGGCAAATTCGACAAACAACTTGAAAAGCTCCCCTCTATAAACAGAGACATTCGGGACAATAAGACAAGACTCATCGCGATGAGTGAAGATATTACACAACTCAAAGGAGATGTGGCAACTTTGGACGACAAGACCAAGCTGATCAGAGTGAAATTCGGAGAACACCAGAAGCAGTATTCCGAGGATTTTGACACTCTCACCGACGATATGGCCCAAGTGCATCATCTCCTAGGGCAACATGCCAGGAACCAGTCCAACAATTCTCCTACAATTTCCCATTCGAACGCGACCCCTTCTACCAGTGGAAGGTTTGGGGCTGGCAGCCAGAATGCGAACCGTGCCAGCAAGTCGAATTTGCCCTTCAAAGCCACCACGTCCAGACAGGCCCCCCTGGCCAGCGAGACCGGCGGCAGCATCAAGAAGAGAAAGTTGTTGAGTGGACTGGCGGCGGCGAGGGGTAGGGGCTATAAGAGGGGTTACAGCCATATTATCAGCGATGATGAAGACGATGTAAGCTATGAACCCGACGAGGATGAGGATATCCCTCAGCCCCGCGTGAGTGACGATGACGATGACTAAAGGCGTTTGGGGTATTTTGTGGACGGTGGATATATTAAAAGGAACAAATGGCATTATTTTCCACTAATATTTTAGAGCTGGGATGATGCATAAGCAGTTGATGTTAAAAATATTAATATAAGTATTGCTTCTTTTCGTCCAAAAATTTACTAGATTACCCGAAGATCTTCCGTGATTATTTTGTTCGAGGAGAACATTCAACGCTCCTTCACAAAAATTCTTTTATTCAGGACATATTTCATAAGAATTCTATTCCTACACCAACTGGCTCTAATGTACAGTTGATTTTTATTAAGCTAATTGGAAAAAAAAAATCTTAAACCAGGGGCCTCAGACGCCTCACGTGTGTCAAACGCCAACGCTGTGCTGATTGCTATTTGGAATTATCCCACTAGTTGAAATGGAACTGCTCATGGAAAGAAAATTTTCTGCCTTTCTTAACTTCGTGATCTCGTGATCTCGTCTTGTCATAAAGGGAAATATAACAAATTCAATATTGTTGTTCACCTAAAACGCTGCTCCTCCAACTCCTTCACCTGCTAACATCCGAACATGCCTCTCGCTCAACTCGCTCCTGAGGCCCATACTAGCAGAGTCCCTGCTCATTTTATCCCAAGTTTTCAAGCTTTGTCTCAATTTCTCCTGCTTCGCATGTAAGTCCTCTCGGGCAGTTTCTTCTTCCTCTTTCCTTTTGTTGAGCCGTACAGCAATATCGCTAGGGATTCCCGATGCGGTAGGATCAATTCTTCCACCAGGTACTATTTGAGGGAGGTTCGCCATGGCTGGGTGTGGGCGAGGTCCGGTGTTGGAGGTTGAGATGCTGCTGCGATTATAAATGCTGGAAGAATGTTGGAGAGTTGGACGAGAAGGAACGCCTGCTCTTGGACCTGTCGGGATTCCACTAGAAGGGCCAGTCGGAATAGAAGGTGGAAGCGAACTGGAAGATATGGAAGGAGGCGGAGATAGGGCCGGGCGAGTTCTTGGTGGAGAGTTGGCTTTTACGACACGATCACTCGAAAACGATCGGTCGCTTACAAATGGAGGCCTACCACCTCTCATCATACCATAGCCACCTCGAGTAGGTGGAACGTAGCCACGAGGGCCAGAAGGGGGAACGGCAGGTCCTGTGCTCTCGACTCTATTGTGGACTGATATCGAAGTTGGTGGAACGGTCGACATTGCTGACGGCGCTGTATAAGTTCGGCCACCACTGGGTCCTGTAGGTGCGCGAAAGCCCGCCGGTCCTTTAGGAGGGGACTTTGGAACTGCAGGGCGGACAGGGGAACGTTCACGTGGAGTTGACTTTGCAGAGTCTTTTTCTCTATCCCGATAGGCGAGTTGAATCTGGGGTGACCGCTCTCGGGTGGGAGGGGATCGTGGCCGTGTTTCTCGAGGCGTTGTTTGCGCAATGTGCGTTCGTTCTGGGTGAGCAGGGGGCGAGGATCGTCGAGAAGTGTTGCCGGAAGTTCTACCAGAAGACCTTTCTGATTCTCGAACAGGAGGAGACGGTGATCGACGCCTCCAATTTGTAGAGCTTGCACCTGTGGGTCCGCGGTCATCTCGGCGATCCGGGCTACGAGATCGTGGCCTGTAAGATGCTCTCGACGTAGCTAGAGGGGATCTCCTAGGAAGAGGTGACCTGGCACGAGTCGGACGATCACGGTCATACGGGGATCTGGATCTTCTCCTAAGGTGATTCGATGAGACTCTTTTATCGAAGACATCAACAGTAAAGTTAGCATACCTATCATCTCTCCTAGGCGGCGACCTAGCTCGGCGGTCATCATCTCGCCGCGGAGAGAATCTTCTAGGAGGACTTCTTGCACGAGGAGGAGATCTGGGTCTAGCTCGCCAGTTGTCCCTTGCAGGTGAGCGGTCTCTTCGTGGTGGTGTTCTGGATCGGCGGCGGGGAGATCGATCCCGATTATTTGGATGCCAGCTGTCGGTTGGGGGCGGGCTTCGAGCTCTGTCTCTCCTTGGTGACCGATCTCTATCACGATCCGGCCGGAAAGCATCATTTCTTGGTGGGGAGCGTTGTCGAGCTGCTGGTCTATAGGATTCGCCAGCTCCCATACGTGTTACTTCGCCATCTCCTCTAATAAAGATTAATAGTTAGTGACCGTTTCTCACAAATACAAAGTTCAAGAGCAAGTTTCCAAGAGGCCCGGCTGTTCGAAGCATAGTTAGAAGCAAATATTGATCTACTTCTGTGGCTCCTTTATTATTGTGCCACATCTTCCATATCACTGCTGCTATCCCCATTTCTCGCAGCATTCTGTGTGTTCATGGTTAACTCTTGGGAGGGCGCAACAGATGAGTTGGATCCAGAGTTCATTGATTGATTAGAGTTAACTCTGAAGATTCTGTCAAATGCAGAGAGGGCATTTGTCCTGTGGCGTTCGCCAGGATTCGTGAGAGTTGGTATGGAACTACCTGCGAGGGGTAGGCGTCTGGCATGCGTTCCCAGTGATGGCAAACTATTCTGAGAATTGAGGTGTTGAGTATTCATGTTCATAGGCAAAGAGCTGTTTCGATTGTGTTGACCTCCGAGTCCACGTGCCATAGCCCTAGGGTTCAAGCTTTGTAACGAGACTGTCTGCAGTGTACTAACTGAACTTGGACGATGTTGCTGGCCGTTAACTGAACCACTTTGGGTTCCCGTCGAAATAACCCCAGTGTTATAAGTTATACTGATATTGGGCAAGTGTGAAACATTGCTTTCAGAGAAATTGACGTCGGCGGGCGACGCAGATGACGGAGGAGAAATTTGAGGAGGTGCGAGGCCTGGAGTAACTGAGCTAGTAACGTCCATAGGATCGGAAGCGGCTGGTTCGCTTGACCGGAGATTGTTCCGATTAACTATATGTTGAGGAATGAAACTCCGTATGCATGATGGCATATGTCTCTGTACACTCTCGGGCCTCAAGAATGCAACGCGGCATATCGGACATTCGTAAAGAGGGGTATTGGTATCTGTGGAATGTTAGCTACATCAAGTTGGAACTCTTGGTAACTTACGCAGAAGGAGGTGGCGCGTATATTGTCTGTTAGTAAGATTCGTGCTTGGGCAGAAGCTACAGCGAAATCTCGAATCTGAATCTGGCGCTTTATTATCAACCCTCTCGCCTGGGTACCTAGGGACGACCTGTCGTTTGTATGAATTGGGTTTCCAGGTTTGCTGAGTTTCCCAGCTTAGGGACATAATAGGAGTAGCAAGCTCTTTGAGCGGATTAACATATGCCCCAGCTTCCTTCATTTCCTTTATTGTTGTGTGTTTGAAGCGTCCATATGTCATGCGGTCCCTAGGGTTTTCTTCTTCCTCGTCGTCGTCATCGGTATAATATAAAGGCGAGCCAGCACGCTCTCGCCCAGTACCAGAAGATCCAAGAGGCCTGGGCGGATCTGGAGGTGGTGGGCCTGCAGCGGCTTGTCCAAGTGCGAATTGTGCCATATTGTCTGTTCCTTGGTGGCTCTCCTTAAGGTAAATTGCCCCTCACTGTTCGTAGATATGTATACCGGTCACTGTGCAGATTGCGGTTCTCCCATGTGTGGAATCGATAAGAATACGCTGAATTTCGGTGCCAAAATCGTGTGCTAGAAATGAATAATAAGAATAATGAAAGGGAGTGACAAACCTTCGATCTCGTCCACGGTCCCTATCCATCTTAACTAGATCCTACTCCGTTTGTTTTGTTTGTGCCTGCCCCTTGCGGTTACTATTGGGAAAGAATAAAGACGAACAAGAAGTTTCCTTGGTTGGCAAAGCGAAAGGTAAAGTGAAAGGCACGGCAATGCAATGTCTTCGTGGTTGAATTTTAAGTTAAAGTTGAGTTTGGAATTGCGCTCCCGCCTCACGCCAAACAAAACTTTTGGGAGTCGCGATACAGAAGCGGCCGCTAGCGCATTTTTACGTCACGTGTATAACTTCGGTTTACCCCTTTTATTGGAACAGCAAATAAGAAGTCAGTGTTTGATAGGGATCAATATAATATTCAATTGTTTTTCAGCTATTTTGAATTTACATTTTCTGGAGTCTGATAATACACCTAGTCAAGTACAAGTTTGGCCTCCATAAATGCCAGGTGAACGCCCTATTAATACTACCCTCTTTAATCAGAACCTATAGCTTCGCTCTCTCTTGTCACTTCTCTTCTCCTCATCTCTCTTTTGTCGCTTTCGACTCTCCTGGGCAATCATGTCACTCAAATCTTCTTCAAAAGCCCATTGGCCCTTTTCTTCTTTCTTCTGCTGCTCAAACTTTCTCTTCAGCTCTTCCTTGTTGATTCCGTCTTCGGAAAGTAAAGAATCCGGGTCCAATGCCACATCCACATCTCCAGGCTTCTTTCTTTTCCTACCCTCGTCTTCTTGGCCGAGAACAGGAAGGTGTGCATTTTGCGCGCCACGGACATCGTAAGCTCGCTCGCCGCCAAAGAATCCTTCTGCGCGAATTTGTCGCTCGGGAATAACTGTGTAGGCCGATCGTGGATGGGAAGATTCTTCAGTTTCGGTGCCTCTTTTTTGTTTACGAAGATCGAAATCGCCGCCAACACTCATATCACCTGGATATTCTGAAGGAACAGTAGACGCCATTCCACCAGGGGTCTCCAAACCACTAGGCGTTTGAAGACCAGCGCCAATATCTTCCTCGTCCCCTTCTTCTTCTTCCTCATCATCACTCTCCTCCTCTTCAGATTCTTCCTCTGGAGCTTGTAATTCTCCCCAGATCGTTCGTTCGATAGGCTCACCAGCTTGATTATTGACTTGAGGCTGTAAAACTCCAAAAATATCTCCCCCATAGAGCGGCCTGTTAAATTCATCAACGGGAGGCTTTCCATACCCACCAGGTGTGAACCCCCATGAACCTCCAGGTGGTGGAGGTGCATTGAGTCCAGGGATTTTCAAAGAAGGGTAGGAAGGAGGAGGACCGAATCTTTGTTGGTTGATCAACCATGGCGGCGGGGCCCCAGGTGGAATATTCAACGCTTCCTTTAATTCATCACTCAACTCGCCAGGGCGTAAATGCCGTAAATTGGTTTCGTACTCCTTGCCCTCGTAATAAACCTCACCATAGCGGGTCAGTTCCGGTTTTGTTTGAAACCGGAAGAAGGCCTCATAAAGCTTCTGGTAGTCTATGTCTAGTTTTCCCATTTTTGGTTGAACTCTCTCACGCGATTTCTGCTTCAAGGATGCCTGATCTTGTTTCTCCAATACCGCGTCACGCATTTCTGCTATGCCGGTCTCTTGAATAAACTTGGGAAGTGCAAAGGGAGGCTTTTCAACTCCACGTTTCGAAGACAGATACTCGCGCTTTAAAGACCAGTGACTCGGGACGGGAACAACATTTCGATATGACTTGATATGAACAAGTAATCGAGGATCTGATGCTGAGGTATCTGTCCAGTCGACCAGCTCAGGCTTCTTAACAAGAGCCTTTAATTCCGCCACCGAAAGCTTGTCTCGTTCCTTCCTTTTCTTCTTGGATAATTTGGGCTCCCTATCAGCCTCTCCGTCTTCATCTGGGATCTCGTCATCTTCGTCGTAGAACACTTCGCCTTTCTCCCCCACATTTTCGTCCTTCGCCACATCATCGTCCTCCCCAGATTTTCCAAATCGATCCATAATATCTTTGAACATGGAATAGTTTGGGTCATCTTCGCTAATATCAAGCCCAACAACCTCTGGCATCAATGGATCTTCGTCATCTTCAGTTTTGACCGGCACAGGTGCCGGCTCTGGGACAGGTTCAGGGGCCTGTTCAGGTTCTGGCGTTGGAGTAACCTGACACGGAAAGTTAGTATGAAGACACCGCCGTGTAGGATGGGAAGACTGACTTGCTGCGTCTTCTTTTCCTTCTTCTTAGCCCGTCGCATTTGATTCTTGCTCATTTTCGGAGCCATCTTGACGGCCGGGGGCGTAACGCCGTCGACGATTCAAATTATGAAACTTGAACACCTAGTGACATCTGCGACTCAAGGTGGAAGTAGATAGAAGTGCGGGTCGATGTGGTATGGTAGATTTTCAATGTCGCGAGTTGTAAGGTTCTCAAATCTCCAAATCTCCAAATCGCGAACGCTAGTGCCGGCAAATGCCGCAGCTGAATATGGACTGGCCGTCTTCGCCTTTCCTCCTCCCCTCGTATTGATCCAAATTTAGAGAACTTCGTTCGATGTCAGCACATCTTTACCTCTTGCGAGAAATATATTAGTTTTATTCCTCCAGCAACATGGCGGAAGATCAATGATTCGGCCAGAAAGGCACCACACTCGCTGAACTACCGCAATGCCGCACGCTACCCGCGCATCATCCCAAAATCGAGTCTCCAGCTTGAAATTGGCCACCGATACGAAGACCAGTATGCCCACCTCAATGGAGAAATTCCCCGACCATGTGGAAACCCTAGATGGGCAGTCTCCATATACAGAGACCTCAAACAAAATAAACGGCTATAGCAATGCGCCGCCCTTCCCTGATCGATGGCAGCCAAAAAAGGCCGCCAGCAGTGCATGGGGATCGACGTGGACAAATGGAGAAAGTTCAGGATCAGGACATAGTCGGCAGAAGAGTTTGAGTGATGCTTTCAGGACAATAAGGACGAGGAGAGCAAGCATGAGCGCCAACGTTCATGAGATCTCGGATGCATTGAAGGCACCGGTCTCGCCCAAGATAATTGTATGTTACCCCTATTGGCGCGAATGGCGAATTCCGAATCCCAGTACTAACGGGTGTGACAGATTCTCTGCATTATATGGTACATGTCAAGTGCGCTTACGAATACCTCCTCAAAATCTATTCTCAATGTCTTCCCTAAGCCTGCGACTCTCACCCTCATTCAGTTCGCCTTTGTCGCGTCTTTCTGCCTCACGTCCTCATGGCTGGCGACTATCTTCCCTGTCTTGCATCAATATATCCCCGCCCTCCGCCACGGCATCCGGTATCCCACTCGAGAAGTCATAATGACTACCCTCCCTCTTGCAGCTTTCCAAATCGGAGGACATCTTCTCTCCTCGACTGCGACATCAAAAATTCCCGTATCCCTTGTTCATACAATTAAGGGTCTATCACCCCTTTTTACCGTTGTGGCTTATAGAGTCATTTTCGACATCCGTTACCCAATCGCCACATATATTTCCCTTATCCCTCTCACAATGGGAGTGATGCTAGCATGCTCCGCAGAATTTAAAGGCAATGTTTTTGGCATTATCTATGCCTTCCTAGCAGCGTTGATATTCGTCACTCAGAACATATTCTCAAAACGGCTCTTCAATGAAGCAGCACTAGCCGAAGCTTCGGGTGGCCAAATCAGAAAGTTAGACAAGCTAAATCTATTATGCTACTCTTCCAGTATGGCATTTTTGCTCACTGCGCCAATATGGTTCTGGTCGGAAGGAATAAATATACTTGGAGATTTCTTCCACGATGCGTCGATAGAACTCGCGGACGACGCGCCAGCTGACTTCGGCCACGGCCGTTTGGCTATCGAGTATGTCTTTAATGGAGTATTCCACTTTGGACAGAATATTACTGCCTTTGTTCTGCTCTCCATGGTCTCCCCCGTGACTTACTCGGTCGCCTCGCTGCTCAAACGCGTCTTCGTGGTCGTCATCGCCATCATCTGGTTCCAGAGCCCAACGACCAAGATCCAAGGCTTTGGGATTGCTTTGACGTTCTTCGGATTATATCTATACGATCGAACGAAGGAGAGCAACAAGGCAGACCGCAAAGCCAAGATGATGGACATCAAGGAGGAAAGCATCCTCCCACTTTCTAATACCGCAGGAAATGTAGGAAGGAGCACTCCTCCTGTCTTCGAGAATCAGCGGGGTTACACAAATGGGTACACCAACTCTGCTGTAGAGGACAAGAAGTCGGATGATCCGGGAGGAAGAGAAGGCAGAAAAAGAGGAATGAGCAACTCAGCCTGGCTACCTCCAGGAACGAAACAAGAAGATACTTGGAGAGCAAGAGAGCTGAGTGCCCATTCAAACGGCTCCGGCACCGGCCTCGGAATCAATATAGCTGTAAACTGAAGTATTTGACGAGGGCTAGATGGGAGTATATAGAAGAGCAGGCTCGAAACCAAGCTCTGGATGGCGTTTTTCTGGATGGTTTTTGTTACGTACCCATTATGTACATAGATTTATCAAAAAAAGAGAGAGGTTCCCTTTTGATACTGCATTGGAGTTGGGAAGAAGGATATTAATGTGGAATCACATACTTTGGCACTCGAAGAGTTTAAATATATTTTGCTATAGTACATTATACATTTTAGATTACTCAGACTTGTTCTAATACCTCCCAGCACGGTCTGAAAATACAAGCTTTCCAACCCTACTGGGCATCGAGTGAGTAAATATTAAGGTATTTTTCCACTCAGCTAATCGGCCTGGATTGCCCTCACACCCTATTGTGAACGTGAAAAGAAAAAATAAGAATAGCTAAAATAAAAATACTTTGAAACAAAAATCTATTCCAGTTCCTACATCTCCATTTCCTTTTATCATCATTTAATTAATTTTTAATTTTGTGTAATTTTGATTTTTTTCAATTTATTTAATTTTTTCAATTTATTTAATTTTTTTAGGAATCTAATTGTAATTTGTGAATTCAAAAGATATATTATGTACAGGGACATGATTTGGAGAAAAAAGCTGGAAAGCACAAGGGCATTGTCAAATACATCATATTTAGTATTCGATTAATTCTCCTATGTCATTTCATCTCGTCACATATCCCATCTTCTCCCTCCTCTCTACTATCTACTGTACGATGCAACGGCATACTAAGAAGTATTGTCTTCCCAAATTATCAAAAGCCATGGCCAATCAATTCACCATACACCAATTTCCATATCATGTCCTATTTCCCCATCTGTGACGCACCGTCTTTCCTCTAGTTTTCTACCACGAGTTCCGCAGAAAACGAAGACGGGTCCGAATATATGCTTCCCTTGCCCGTAATTCCCGAAAGAAAAAAAAACTCTAATGTTACATGTTAACATACAAAATCGAGGGAGGAAAGAAGAAGAAAATAAAAAAGAGAAACCCTTCAATCCACGTCCTCCCCCTTTAGTCTTGCTCTTTGCTCCCCTTATGTTGGTTATATCGTCAGATCCACTCTCGCCCATCAGAGCAGAGCAGAACACAATAAATCTCACCATTCAACCACCCAACTAAACCACCAACCGAGCAAGAAATCCAGCCATTTATCGAATCCCTCGTCCATTCTCATCCCCCTATTCGACCCAAATCAAACCCAAATCAAATCCTCAAAAATAGAAAATCATAGACACATCCATCATTCGAAAGCTCAAAAACCTCGAAAACAAAAACAAAAATAGAAAAGATATCTTTCAGAGCTTGGGTATCGTTTGCGCGCAAAAAAATACTCCCCCACTCCCACTTTCCTCTCCCACCCCCCCAACTCGCTTAAATCCCAAATTAATCCGATCTCTCGCAAATAAAAAAGGCCGTTGGTTTGTGATGAAAAAGATTTCCCCGAAAAGGAAAAAATCCCTAGGAAAAAAAGAATTAAAAAATCTCCCTGAATTTTCTTTCGTTTTCCCGTTTTCGTTTCCGTATCCGATTCCGGTTCCGTTTCGTTCCCATATTTCATTCCACGTCGAGAGTTTGCGGAAAGTTTAAAAACAAAGAGAGATAATAAGGGGGAAAGGAAACGCTGTTAGGGACGAGCAAAATGCATCCATCTAAAAAAGAAAACCGGTATAACCCTCCAGTTCTTTCATGCAAAAAAAATCATCCTAAAAGGACGCAGTATTGCCTTTGCCTCTTAAACGCCGCCGTCCTTCTTCCAACCGAGTTTTTCCCTCCGCGAATACCGATCCAGTGCGTCGTTGATGTACGTCAGCGTGTCTGGGGCCGTCGACCATGGGCCGAGAGTCTCTGGCAAGCTGAGGTCTTTCAGCGTGGAGCGGCCGGTGTGAGCCACGGCCCAGAACTTGTCTCTCGCCTTCGAGGTCGCCCGGACTGTTTCTAAGAATTTGGGATCGGATTTGCGCGCGAGTTCCTCGACGAGGATTCGGTGCAACTCCTCCTTGAACAGTGCACCCACCTGGGAAGTTAGGGCACTGATCACCGGAAAGGGCCGAGCAGTGCTGTCGATGAACTCCCATAATCGAATACCACCGTCCCAAAGATTGCTCGGCTTTCTGTAAATCTTCTCGCTCAAAGCCCAGCTGTTCATGTATGAAACAAGACACTCCAATCCGACCATTAGGCCCAACTTTTTCTGGTTTTCTGGAACGGCATCGCGGTCGCCGGTCTTGGTATTCAGAAGGCTATCCATCTTGCGCTTAAGTCTGAGAGCGGTCTCCGAAAACAGCCTCTCGTCAGCTTTAAGCTTTTCCAACTCAGGACCGGGCCGAATGTCGCCATTGATACGGTGTTTCTCTGCAGAAGCTGGTGTGCTTGTCGTGTCCTGTGGAGTGCGCGAGTAGCCGTCGCTGGAATCGACTTTGCGCATGGCAGTGCTTTTCATAGCGTCCCCTTTCTTTGGCGTCGAAAGCACAGTCTTCTGGCTTGAACTCGTGAGAGCCGGTGATTTGAATGCTGGCTCAAGATGAGTTTTAGATTTAGAAACATCGATGCTGTCGAGTCCTTTCGCACGCTTTAATGGGGGCTCTGAAGAACGCGATTCGAATAACTCGTTCGAGCGTTTCTTCGATATCGCGGTAGCTGCCGCAATTTTTGGAACGGCTTTGATTGCTTTTGATAAAGGAGCTTCCACCACCTCCTCCTCCTCCTCCTCCTCCTCTTCTTCCTCGGACTCTTCCTCATGGATCTTGGATGACGATTGCCTGGAACCAGATATCCTCTCTTTCTCCAGCTCTAAAAACTTTCTGTCAGGCCGAGGTCGTACTTGAAGAATGCGTTGGATATCATTGGCTTTCCGCTTTTTGTATTTGAGTTTTACAACCAGGCTGGATTTGCTAAGCCCGAGCCCGTCGGCATATGACTTGCTCGTTTCGCTATGAGTCTTCTTTGGTGGATGCCCTACTTTTGATATGATGGTTTTCCGTGCAACACCCGGTGCGTTTGGTTGACGAGCCTTCTCATAACGGGCTTCAGCTGTATTTAAGCTCGACTTTTGTTGTAGTCGACTTAATTCTTGCTCTACCCGATCCGGAAGAGTAGGTGATAAGAGAGGGGGTATAACAAACGGCGAGGAATGAGCTGAAGACTTTGGAGGTGTACTAAACGGTGATGATTCGAACGTCGAAGGCTTCTTGACGACAATGGTATCGGCACCAACCTTAAATTTGGACGGCGTATTCGGTTGCGAGACTTTGCTCACTTCCGCTTTTCTATTATTTGTAGTCGGCTTCAACTCAATAGGATCATCATCCAAATCGGCTGGGAGTGGAGAAAGTAGAGGTGGGAGATCTAATGGTTTCTCGTTAAAGGATTTTGAAGTATGATTAGTGTTGATATGTTTTGATGGAGTTACTGTTCTCGATTCAGACGAGGGTAGCGGCTTTTGAAGTTTATGGGGTGAGCGTTTTAGTCCAAGAGGCGTCTCAGGCTTACGTGGAAGGGAGTTTGACGGCGTTCTCGAGTGTGAGTGCTCAAGTTTGGCACGTTTTTCAGGATGGGTTATGTCACCTGACTCGAATGGTCTCTTTTGCTTAGGATCCGGTATATGTTGATGGTGATCAGGATTTTTTCGTACAGGAGAGGGAGGCCGAGGCGGTAGGCTATGCTTCATCGGTGGGAGTCGTGAGATGTGAGATTGAGGCTCCTTGTGGGAATCTTTGGTTTGTAAGTTGTTTCGATGCTCAGAATTACCATTGGCAATTGGCCGTGACTTTTCGAGTGATTTTGATGGTTCTTGGGATACGGTTGGCCTAACAATCGCATTAGTATAAGCAGAATCACAAAGAGTAAAATCCTCTGCCTCACCTCTCAGTATCCGCCTTATTAGTAGGATGTGAATTGAGTGATGCCCCTCCCCCGTTCCGCTTGGTTTCTGCCGGCCCCTCCAGCGAAGACATCCGGCTCATTGGCGTACCGAGGGTAACAGCACTTGTGTTCCTTGAATGCCCAAACTTCGCCTCTCCATCTGGAGCTCCTGGTTTCGATGTAGGTTTGATTCCTTTCTCCTTCAGGTTCTTGTAATCGGCAATGGACATCTTGTTGGCCGGCTTCTTTATATCTCTGGAAGCATTCGGAGTCGTCGTACTGCTACGAAGAGCGGCGCTATTGGGCGAATTACTGTAGATCTCATCATGCCAGTCACCTTTGGCTTGCGCCGTCTCGCGCGGCGCGTCTGATATCAAGGTCATGTACTGCAGGTACTTGACCTCTCGATTGTCGAAGGGGGTCCCGTCATATTCGTACGGCGAAACGTTTCGAGACGGGTATGGCTTGTCGGTGGGAACGGAGAGGAGGTGGGGTTCCTATTGCCGCCATGAGCTGGGCATTGAGAAGAGGGGGGCACACGCCTTACATATGGTAGATAGCGCTCTTTCAGAAGAGCAATTTGCTTGTCGACAAGTCCTAAACCCTTCATAGAAGCAGCAGAGCCAGGACGACCCTGCTGCTTGGCCTCCATGGTTAAAAACCTAAAACTGGTCAGATGTGAAAGGGAGAGGAATGCAAGGGTGTTCGGATTTGGAGCTTGGGCAGTTCTTTGACGTGAGGGAGGGAGGTTGACAAAGCGGAAGGATCATGGAACGGGAAGAGAAGAAAAAGAACCCGTACCGTCGGAGAAGGCCCTTTGTCGAGCTCGCGCGCCTCGAGCGGTCGCGACGGAGTGGATTCCAAGCGGTGTTGGTATTGTGGTCGCGGTATTGTGGTGGGAATGTGAGGATCCAGTCTATTGTCCAGCAGATCAAGGACTGCGGTTCCGAGTATTCATTGTCGCAGGGCGTACCTCCCCACGCAAAACACGGCGCACCGTCATCAACAGGCGCGCAGATCCAATTGCCAGGTTCCCCGACGCCACGGAGCAGTAAATGGAGATTTGGTTGACCTCGGCGAGCGTGGGCGCAGGATGGCGACGTGGATGGGGGTGGTGGTCGTGGGATGTGATGGGGTCAGAATCAGATTGTCGATTGTCGATTGTCGATTGTCGATATTCGGGTGGCCGAGTAGGGTAGAGTAGCAAGTCGTTGTACAGTGCAGTGCAGTGCAGTGCAGTGCAGTGTGTGTACTGTACTGTAACTGTACTGACAAGTCGTCTATGGCCCGTAGTCTTTAGTCTGTCAGGTAGTGCTCACCACCACTACCACCACTACTACCACTACCACCACCACACCACTTCCACTGGAATGGATGGACGCTCTGTGGCTGGGATTCTGGCGGACCGACGGGGGATCTGCGTCACGCTTGAAGAGCCAAAGGGACGGGGGTGGCTCGATGGTCCCTTGCGGCGGCGCCTGGCGTCCGTTGGTGCAGCTCATGTACATGCCAGGTGAAAGGTAAGGTGCGGTGCGATGCCGTACGGTACCGGTACGGTACGATACGATACGGGACTTTACTTAATGCACTGCTATTGTCGATTGGTCTTATCTTATTGTCTAGATTGTCTCAATTGTCTTATTGTCGAATTGTCAACCTGCACTGCGCGATTGTCCAAGGCAAGCTGGCAATGCGTCTACATGTCTACCAATGGCTCACCTAGTCCATGACACGTATAATGGATTATCTCTCAGTGCCCCATCTATTCCCGCTCTCTCGGGCTCTTGGCTGCTTTGTCTCTTTGGATCGTTGTGGTGTATGATTGTGTTGCGCCGGGCTGCACTGTACGGTAATATTTATTGTCTTCCGGCTTAATTCCCCGGAACTAATGTGTCGCTGAGACAAGCCTCCCCGTGCAACCCCCAGAGCGAATAAACGTCTT
Organism: Haplographium delicatum; assembly: GCA_037952705.1. NCBI lineage: Eukaryota > Fungi > Ascomycota > Leotiomycetes > Helotiales > Hyaloscyphaceae > Haplographium > Haplographium delicatum. Next base: position 192,081 of record JAPZPC010000031.1, read on the forward strand.
TCGTTCCCTATATCATGCCTTTCCAGTCATCAGCTGCAACAATGAATATCATCCGGCCAAAAAAGCCTTGGATCAACCAAACACAGTCAGCCTCGAACCAACTTCAAGTCACGTGGGAGTTGATTGAAAACGAACCTTCAAAACGTACAGTATCTTATATACCTTTAGCACGTGCGCATCGTCAGCTTCAGCTTTGGCTGGGGCGTACTCAATGGGTAGATTCATTACCGGCCGAATACTATATTCATTTATACACTACCTTCTACCTACATACTATCCCGACTTTCGGGAGACCGACTGTCAGGCCCCGCAGAGTGTGAATTGTGTTCGCAACTAACGCAAACGAGTAGTAAAGCCGTTAACTGCCAATCCCACGATGCTGGTTTTTTTTATTTCTTGCCGCCGAATGCCACGACCCATTATGATACAGAGTACAATATTATGATATACAATGCTGAAGGCCAGATAACCATCCAACTCCATGCTAAATGACTGCCTCCCATATGCAGGTGAAGTCGAATGCTCAAGAAAGACAATGACTGCACACGAACGTTCCTGTCACTGGTCGCCCGGAGGCCTTTTCCGCGCATTTGCTGTGAAAGAAACGACCGGGGCACGACTGAACTTGGATTAGGAAAAGTTCGACCATATTTAAAACGGCGAGGACTGAGGATACTTACAGGACCGCGACAAACAACCCGATCGGGGCACTGTGTAATTTCGCCGCAAACACAGACCAACATGCCACGAGGCTTCACAAGAACTTCAGGTTCTTCTTTCTCTATATCTATGTGAGCCTCTTCCATCCCCATCTCGATTTTCCTTTGACCAGCCTCTTCGGCTGCGCGCAGAATCCCAAGATATTTATGCACATGCTCATGCTCGATAACGTTGCGGAGAACAAAGCATTCTAAGTGCAGCAGAAACTCCTTTTTTCGAGTCTCTCGCTCGGTAAACCAAGATTTCTTGGTCTCTACGAAGCGTAAGATGGATTGTGGCGTAAATTTCCCGCTCGTAAGACACTCGTTAAGAATGAACGGGTTCCAAACACTGAGATAATCTTTTTCATCTGGTGTGATATCGGTGTAGTCATTTATTCGATCCCAATGTTTTTGGTGAAGCCAAATCTCGTCAGTGTCATCATCACTTTCCGGGAGGTCTTCTCCTGGTTCAAGGAGTCGTTTGGTAATAGTGTTATAAAGGGGCTTCGGGGTCTTTGGGACTTTGAAAACCTTTCTTGGTCGCATGAGTGGTTTGGTTTCATGCATTTCGGAATCCATTAAATCGTCGGTGTCATTCGAAGTGTTCGGAGAACTGAGACGTGAGTCATGTGGCGATGAAGATAGAGAAGATTCATGAGCTCGATCGACAAGATGATTCGGCCAGGTATTGTGTTGAGGGCCATGCCGTATTTTTGCCCATGATTCATCTCCGTTTACGTACTTCTCAAGATCAAATAAAGTGACAGGCTTGCTGAGTTGAAATGTTTTTGACCGCTCAATGTTCATTGCTGGCCCAGACCTTGGCCTGGCGAATTCAACAAAAAACACGATTCTGGGCAATGTAGACCGACGGAGGTGAAATTTTAAAAAACTGTGATCTGTATGAAGATGCAATCTTAATTCCTCGACCGTTCGATTGCGACTCAGGCAGAAGTGGCAGTTCAGACCTAGAGCAGTCGACTGCTGCTTGACATTTGCCTCTGCCGCGTCTGCCTTCCCAAAAGCGTAGGTTACTGTGACCTCCTCACCATCCGAACCTAGTTGATCATGTTTTGATCTGATATCTTTGTATTTGCGAACCCTAGGGGATTTTCCAGCTGCAAGAGTACTCAAAGTTTTCAAGTTGTATGTTGCAACAGCTTTTCTGGGCCTGTGAGAACGATCGGGTGTATTTGGTGCTGAGATATCTCCTGACCGGCTGGCAACAGGAGATGCTGGGGTACTGAGAGACTTGGCCGGTGGCGAAGCAAAAACCTGAGAAGATGCTACTTTTGATGTCGGAACAATACCTTTATTCAACTGGTTGGGAATGCTCCAGCTGATTTGCAGTTTTAGAACATATGGCAAGGTCTGTTTGACGGCCCTGTCATCCGTGCCATGGCAAGCTTGTATATCAAGCAGTTTACTCTGTCGAGCTGGGTTAAGTAGTGCATCATAACGAGGCGCTGTTTTGCAGAATATCTGTAGATCGTCTTTGCCGAATTGGCAAGCTTCGAGAGCTTTCGATATCTGCAGAGAGCTAGCATCCTCTTCTGAGACCTGCTCCTGGGCTGACGGAATGTCCAGCGGGGGCCAGTCCCGATGGTATCTTTTGGGTTTAATGAAAACTTGTATATTGTATTTGTCTGCAAATGCAGAGGTGTCGGGGATCTCGCTAACAGAAGCCCATTGACCATTTGGCTTTCTAAACTTGCGGTAGACTTTGAAATGGTCCTGCGAGAAAATAAAAGGTTCAAGCAGAACAAACTCTCTCGACACTTGCCCATCATTTCCGAAAGTGACTCGTAGAATGCACTCTTGGGGGGTCCGAAAGATCTCTGCGTAGTCGCGAGGCTCAACATCCCGAGGATCAGAGTCGTTCTTGGCGTAAAATATTGCAACTGAACATGTGCAAGCAATGTCTATTGGAGAGTTGTTATGGCGAGCGAATCCAAAGGCTTCGCCGTCAGCGTTGGGTGCAAGATCAATGCCGGAAATATCCACACGCAATGCTTGCTGAAAGTCAACGGGTGACTTCGGAAGTAGACTATTGATTTGCCCCTTGCTAGACTTTAGGGCGGTTTCAGGAGTTCTTGATGAAGGGACAATAAATGATGCTGGCCGCGACTTTCCGTAGAAAACTGAGGGCTCAACAAGACTTGGCTTTCCCGATGTTCGAATAGGCACTCTTGAGCTCTCATTTGTCACATGACCAAATGGGCGTCGAATGCCATCCTCACTTCTCCTAGAAGAAAGATCAGCTTCGAAGTTGGTGGTTTTTCTTCGTTTCGGTGGTCTTGGGTCCTCGTCGTCTTCATCTGAAGGGATCTGCTCTTCTCTAGACTGCGGCCCGATCGAGGTCGCCAGAGTTGAGAGCGTAGAACCCATGGTTAAGAGGCGCAATGCTTTTCGAACATTCCTTCGAAGATAAGGCCGTGGATTGGTGGTTTGAAAAGGGATCTGGTAAAGCGCAAAAATGGCGTCTCCTTCACCAGTGCTCGTTGCGAATGACATTTCTCATTGCTTTAAAGGCCCCGTAGCCTGCATTTGGCCGTGTCTTCCATACAAAAAGTGAAGCTGCCACCGTAAGCCGCGTAAATAATGATTTGGCCGTCAACAGAGCGGTAGAAGACGAATGGGCAACAGAGGACTATTGCGCGGGGCCTGGTGGTGAATTGGTTCTGCTCAGCGTCACGCGTCGGAACGGCGTACAGCGAGCGAGCGGGCTTTTGCGAATAGGAAAGAAAAGGGGGATTGATAAAAGAGCGTGAGAAAGAGCGGAGACAGTCATCAGAGGCACGTCCCCATAAGACACGTCGAGTTTATTCAGCGGGACGGGGAGTGGGATTGGGACCGGCACCGGCACATCAACATCTGCAACCTCCTCTGGTGTTGTTGTGCTGTGCAGTGCAATTGTTTTATTTACGGGGGATGTCACGCGGCGGCAGATGGCGCTAAGGTCGCAGAGCAAGCGACACGAAAGGGCCAGACACGGCAAGAGCACCCCAGCTGAAAGCCCAAGAAGACTCTTCTTCTGGCGCGCCCGTGCGGGTGCTAGCGGCCGTCTGGCCCGCCTATAGGGCTGATGATGTGCAGATGCCGTGACTTTATCACCACTTTCTTTCTCCTCCTTTATACCAACAACCTCACGACCTGCACAACAACGAGATACGGACCTAGTAAGGCGCAGAGGCGTCACGGGGGTGTCAAGATTTCATCTTCTATGAAGCCCTGATCTTGTAGATTCCTGTGCCGGCCCGGCCGTCAGAGATATGGCTCCCGCATCTCGTCGCATGCTACGGACCCCTCCGCGAGCCACCAGGGCCAAACCCCATATTTCCTATGCCGAATCCTCATCCGATAGCGCCATAGAGGGCGATTCCTACGATGAAGAGTCAGGTTTGAAAAATGATAGGCATTCTCAGACACGATCTACCCGAAGTACCAGAGGTCGCCCAAACATAATACCTTCCGTAGATGCGCCATCATCCGACAACGACGACGACAGAGGTGCAGGCAGCCATTCTACCCCGCGACCCACTCGAAGTACGCCAATCTCTCGAACCCAGTTAAAACGAAAACTCCCCTTTTCTCGAAGAGCGCCGAACTCGAGCAATGGCCGCGGAATGTCAGCACGAAAGAGGAGCAAACCGTCGAGCTCTCACACGCCGAAGTCAAACGCGAGTTTATATACCCACCAGATTCCAACCTCTGGGGTGATTCCACCGTGGCAAAGCTTGCCATATCACATACTTGTACAGGTGTTTCGATATGCTTCATATCCACTCTACGATGAGCGCACCTTTCAACCTCTCCCCTCCGGCCGTTGGCTTCTCGATACCGCCAGACTTTGCCGTACCTTTGCCGAACCAGCATTCACAGTTCTATACTTCTCACCTCCACTTGTTCCAATGATACAAGCCCATCGATTGGTCGACCTATTGAAGGCAGATCCGGCCACAATGATATTCAAATATAGATCAAAGGTAGAATCTCTTCGGATAGACGTTGGCCAGGTTGCTGCCTATTCTTTACCCGGAAGTGGCCACTTGGATCTCTATGGCCTCATTAAAAACTTACCCCGCCTAGTTGATTTGGAATTCTACCATCAAAAGGATATGCCACCATATCGGAGACTGGACGACACCATCAAATGGACTTACCCAGAATCACTTTTTGAAGCGCTAGAGCATGTTGACCCTGCTGCTAACCCTCAAAACGGTGACAAGACCAGTATTTGCAAGTTACGAAGCTGGCGATGGTCCTCAAGGTTGGCTGGAAAAAAATGGCCGATTGAGAAACTTTCTGACCTTCATTCTAAAGAATATTTTGCCTCATTAAGCAAAATTTGTTTTGTCAACTATCAAATACCTCTCTTGAAAAGGGACGAATTAGATCCCGAGCACGAAAAAATATTAGCAAAGTCATTACAAGCACTCCCCAAACTCAAACATTTGATCTTTGAGTCGTCAACACTTGTTAATGAGAGATTGCTGCCTATCCTACCAACGAGGCTGCGTAATTTGGAGTTGATAAATTGTTTTGAAGTCACGGCAGATATATTTACAGAATTTATTCTAACCCACGGGCGTGAACTTCGCTGCCTCACGCTCAATAATAACCAATCGCTAAGTTTATCATTTCTTCCAAGCCTTGGCGAGGCATGCCCGAACCTTCAAGTCTTCCGAATGAATCTCACGTACTATAACATTCATGCTACATACCGAGACTCTGAGCCTCGATATAATAAGTTATTACTTCCTGATCAGGTTCCTGTATGGCCTTCAACACTTCAAACACTCGAACTCATTCAGCTGCGCCACTGGGAGACAGACGCGGCGGAGATGTTCTTTCAAAGTCTTCTCGATAGCGCTGAAAATCTCCCTGACCTTCGCAGATTGTCGATGCAGGTTATTTTAAATATCGGCTGGCGTGATAGAGCTTCATTTCGTGACAAATGGGCTGGATCTTTGTATCGTGTCTTCAAAGCAAATCATAAACCACCGGATACTCATTTGTCACTCAGAGAACGGTCCGAGGTTGAAGCTAAACTGATACCTCTTCCCGTGGAAACCCCAAAAATCGAAGAGGACACTATCCAAGAGGAACCCAGGAAGTCGGTGCAGAGCACGGATAGCCGCAGCAACGAAACAGGACTATCCTCAGCTCGCCGTTCGGTACGGACAAGTACTCGCAACCTAGAATCAGGCAAATATGCCGAAACTTCGGACGAGTCAGACACTGAAGTCAAACCAAACGTCGAACATGGAAAAGTTGATCGACCAGCCAACAACCGTGCACACCTATCTCGAGAATTGGAAATTTTGAAGCAGACGGCGGGAATTGACAATCCCGATCTTCACTATTCGACTCAACACACTTCAGAGGATTCCGATAACGTTCCTTTGGTGCCAAAGGTCAATCGCAAAGGCAAAGACAAGGAATTCATTCAAGGAATGTGCGAGATTGTCGAAATTAGGATCGATAATCTTCGACCAATGGAGACCCAGGTCACAGAACGTGATTTCTTGGATGAGGAGAGGAGTGGTGACTCGGATTGGAATGGCGACGATGATGATATCGGTGTAGGTTATGCCTGGTGATTTTATTCACGTGTATATTTTTTTAAATTTGCTTGTTGACTGGCGTTGACTTTGGTACATACATATGGACTCGAAAATCATTGAAAAGAAGATTGTCGAGGCACAAAAACTGTCAGCGTGCCTTGGAGAGTTGTAAGGGAGAATCCAGAATGCACTGCAATTTGCTTTATCAGAAAGCATTGTTTTCAATTATATGTAAAGATAGTCTCTAACTCTAGATCACAAAAGCCGTTTGGTATAAATAAGACTTGTAGAACCTCTAAACTTTTCCAAATAAATTTTCTCCCTTCTTTAAACTTTGTATCAGCGTCTCTATTAGAATATCGCTAAGTGTAATTACCTACTTAGGGAATTTTTAACTTTTACAGAATGATATGTCTTGCTTATAATGGCTTCGAATTAGTGGTAAATCACTATATTTTCTACCACCATTACATAACTCAGCCGGATATTAATAAGTAGAAAGAAAGAGTTTGAAAGAATAAGGGCGAAGACATGGCAAGAGCTTAGCAGGCTCTAGAGGTGAAAGATCCGTACTTACCTGCATAGCTACAGTAGGCAGCAAGGCCGTGCTAGTGGCCGAGGTACATCATACGACGAAGTTTGAAAATGTTGACTAGACATGTGTAACGTTATCACAGCATTACTCGATTGCTTCAGTAGATTGCTAAGGAGCCAATAAGAAGCTTACTTTGACAAATGCTGATCATGGATTGGGATGATAAATTCACGTGCTTGCTTCTATGATTTCATAAACAGTATGTCCACTGTTTAAGATATGGAAGAAGATTTCTGGGATGCTAGTAATTTTAGAAGACCTTTTCTCTCAGGAGAGAATTCTTCAGCCAATGACAACACGGAAATATGGAGGTGAGGTCATGTGATGATCCGCTGCGGATGATAGCAAGAACAGGAGGTTGCCAGCCTCGGAAGTGTAATATCGACAACATGAATCTCGAGAGGCCGGGACACGATGACGACTTGGAAAGAATATGTTTCGAAGTATGGTATATAACCTCTGAAGAGCTGTTTAAGTCAAAACCAGGCACAGCTCGCTAATTTATCCATGCAAGGGGGTTGATCCTTAACGGATTTGAGATATCAGTTAATCTACCTACCCCACCCTTGCAAATAACTGTCAAACAAGTACTTAGGTGCTCAAGAACCTCTTCTTTTCTCGGCTCTTTTTTTTGTTTCCAAACCCAATTATAATAATCTTAATTTAAGAAAAGAGTAAGTTAAGCAAAAATGCAGCTAAACCTCAAAAACAAAGTCGTTGCGGTGACAGGTGAGACTCCCAATCTTTCAACTGCTCTGAAGAATACCTATCTAACTTCTCCAAGGCGGAACAAAAGGTATTGGACGAGCCATTGTTGAAGGATTGCAAGAGCCCCCTTTTCCATCCTCCCCTTATCTCTTCTCCTCAGCCAAGTCCATCATAACATTATCCATCTAACCACAAAACCCAAACAGCCTCGCCGAGGGCGCTCACGTGTATTTCTGCTCACGCACTCCCAGCGACATCCAGGCCTCCGTTCTAGCCTTCCATGAGGGTGCGTTGGCCCATGGTGGGCGAGTTCACGGTTCTGTGGTGGACGTGACCTCGGCGACGGAGATATCGACGTGGGTGGACAACATCGCGGCGGCAGAGAAAGGCCAGCTCGACGTCATCGTGTCGAACGTGTCCAGCCTTTCTGTCGCTAATACCTTAGAGGCCTGGGATACAGCTTTTAACACCGATATGCTAGGGACGGTGAGTTTGGTCAAGGCGGCCTTGCCGATGCTAGAGGAGGCAAAGGGAAATATTATCACCATATCCTCCGTTTCGGGGAGAGATATCGATTTCTCGGCTCCCTCACCATATGGGGCTTTCAAAGCCGCGTTAATTCATTATACCGCACAATTGGCTCATACCTTGGCGCCGAAGGGCGTTAGAGCCAATACTGTCAGTCCTGGAAACGTGTATATTCAGGATGGCGTGTGGGGTGGTATTGAGAAAGGAAACCCAGAGTTATTTGAGAGCCAGCTGGGGAAGAATGTCATGGGGAGGATGGGTAAGCCCAGTGAGATTGCGGATGTTGTTGTGTTCTTGGCGAGTGAAAGAGCGAGTTTTGTAAGTGGTGGCAATTGGATAGTTGATGGGAGTTTGTGTACCGGGGTGCAGTTTTGAGCTGGTGGTTTTTGTTTTTTGCAAGAAATTATCTTTATATGGACACAGTTGTCTACCCTTAAGTAAAGTCGTGAATATTCTCTAGGTAAATGTTATGTTGTTTTGTGACGGACGGGACTGGCAAGGAGCTGTTCCATAGCTTTTAGCTCCCACTCTGACTTCACGGCCTAGAACACTGTACGCTCTGATGTCGTATCGCAAGGACTGCTGTTTTAATCAAGTAGCTGGCAGATCAGCCATGGATAGGAGACATGAGACGATAGGCTAGATGTGCCCTTGTTGCCGTTGGTTTTACGACAGATATTATTTCGTTGTCGCTTATCAGCCTATAAAAGACGCTTTTGAACGCCTCTGTGGTGATCCCAATCCTTAGACAACGCCCTGGACGCCCCCGAAGAAAGATTTTTCTCGTTTTCATGAAACTGTGAACAGAGTTTTAAGATTTTGTCTCCACGAATTCTTGATATAGTCGATAATAATGGGAACCCGTTGTCCTTAGCACAATTCCTTGCCAAGGGCAAAAACTGAGAAGTAAACAAATGTTATCAGAGCGTATCAAAACAACTTTCAGTTGCTCCAGCCTTGCGGCGGCCCGTGAGAGACCAGAGACGGCCCAAGTTAATGCCGGAAGTTGATCCGGGTGGCCCTTCTGGTGCTATTTCTTACACCGGTCCGTTGTCTTCCAATCATCGATCTTCGTGCCCAGCCAGGAAATATCTATCCGACTAGCAATCCAAAGCGGCTGTTGGACTCCCCTGCTCAAGCCTTTCGGTCTACTGGTGCTGTAAAATAATCGCGACCCCGCAGATTTCTCTCTCCCTTTCCCTATATATTTCACATGATGCTGTTGCCCATTCTTTAGCACTGTACATCCAGTATAGGCACAACGAAGTGCAGAGACTTCTTCTGGCTTTTGCAGTAGAGCACCTCATGAAACACCTTATGATCTAAATTCTGAAATTGAGCTCTTCTTGCTGCAATCTTCACCAAAGTTTGTGAAGCATAGAGTAAGGAATACTCTCGCTAAGCGAAGTAATAGTTTCTGTTGCCGAAGGAGAATATAACTGGAGTCATATTTCTTGCAGACAGAAATGGCCTTTTCCAAGAAGTGAGAGAACTAGAAATTTGAGTTCTAGAATTTCTAGATTCTGACCAATTTTGAAACTGTAGGAGCTCTCAATTCCCGGGCGACTTCGAATTTGAACGACATAATACGGAGCTAGAGGCAAGATGTAGAGCAATTATTATGACTCTTCATGTTTCTCCAGAAGAAGATCTGGCAGAGATTGAGGGATTGAAGAGTGTAGACTGGTCCAATCTGGTAGCAAATCCTGCTCCGCTGTAACCTCTAATAGAGCTGTGATCATGCTAATTAATAACCCAGGAAGCTCCATGGCCAGCAGATGCAGAACGTCGTATACACCGTTATATGCATCACCATGACCTTTACAGAGTGACAGATTTACAGGACCCTTTATTTATGGAGCTAGTGAATTTAGTCAAGAGACAGACAGAGGTGCCAGTTACCCGGCATATGGAACTGAAAGTTCCTTCAAAGTGCCTTGCTCTGATAATGTCTTCTACGAAAGACTGGGTGAAACACGGTGTGCTCGTAGAATCTTATAATACTAAACTTCCAAGGCCAGCAGGGGGCTACAGATTTCTAGCAAAGAGTCCGCTCTTCAAAAGACTTTGGGACAATGCAGTTCAAGAAGCGCAGATGAACTCTCCAGCAAATTTATCGGCTGAAAACAATCACTTATTTAATCATGATGCTGATAAAACGATCCATGGTGATTCGATCACTGTAGATGCAAATACTTCTGATAATTCCTACAATCTTAAGGTTTTAGATCATTGTCTAGATTATACCATCTCCTGCTAATGTATTTGTAGCGGAGTGCGGAAATGCGTCAAGATCCAGAGATCGGCCCATCTGAAAAAAGAATCTGTCAAGGTTCCTCGCCGACACGACAACTTCATGATCAATATTCGATCACTGTAGAAGTGCCAAAGAGTCGGGGTTCCCGTTATTCATCGCAAATGATAGAAAGGGAGAGAAATCGCCATAGAATATCCTCTGGTCCCGCTGCATCAGGGAGCAATAACATTACGGGTGGCAATGAGGCATCGGAGCGAACCCTTGAGCAGACCATACAAACAGCTAAATCTGCACTATCATCCCTAGACAAAGGAAATTATTCTTCCTCAGATACGTCGCCTGCCACTGAAATTCGAGGTGTTCTAATGACCCAAGCCACCAATTCCCTTCCAGCTGTTAAGGAAAAGGTTAGGCCTGGAGGCCAGTATTATCCATCTCCGAGTAAAACAACAGTCATTGAGGGAAACCAAGATTTAGGCCAATCGAGCCGGCCAGAAGAAAGTTTTGCCGAGAAAGTCATATCGAATCCTGAGAGCAGAGTTGAGGAAGCAATTCCAGTCAGTAGTAACTCCGAATCTGAGAACACTGAAAGCTCTGAAGTCATTCAAGAAGCTAGGTCGAATAAAGAGCTGGTTCCAGATATAAATCAGGCAACGTACCAGATGCCTCCCCCAAATTCTGAAACCGCCAATTTATACTCGAATCCAACCATAGGATTAACACAGCCGTCATCTTTTCGCCATAATGGTTCAACTCCTACACAACAGGCATTTATCTCTTCTCGTACTCTGCCAAATCCAGTCCTTCAACAATCTCCAGCCTCGTCCATGTCATCAACCTCAAATTTAAGTCAACCATTTTCACAGTCTCAAAACCCTCCACCACCTTCAGGATCACTTCCTCAGTATCAAGGATCAACTCCGAGCTCGAGAGAGCAAATATCTCCAATTCAAAACGCTCAATCTTCTTCAGGACCATCTCAGACTCAATCAAGCGTTCCGCTTCCTTCAGGTCCTCCTCCGGTGCCGCCTCTTCAATTACATCCCAGAGCTCCAGGGCCGCCTCCTCCACCACCTCCTCCGCCGCCATCTGGACATCAAATTATTCCTACAGTTCCGTCTCCTTCAACCCAAGATATAACTCAAGTCCCACCTCTTGGACAATCACTGGTAACGCCAACCACTAGATATCCAGGACCTCCTACAGTTCCGTCTCTTTCGATTCAATATACAGCTCCAGGACCACCTCCAGGACCACCACCGGGTCCATCTCCTACCCGGCCACCACCTCCTCCACCAGCCGGACATCCGAGTCTTTCTACAGTTCCGTCTCCTTCAACTCAATATAGATCTCGAAGGCCATCTCCTGGGCCACCACCCCCTAGATATCCAGGACCTCTATCAAACCTTCCGCCACGTTTTCATTCATTCCCTCAGAATTCGGAGCTGGTATGTCCCTCAACTCACAATCAAGAACTAGAGCCTCTAGCACCGTCTGCATCGTCAAATTCGAGCCAGCCACGTTCTAAAACATACATAGCTCCTCCTTCCTCTTCTCAATACCAATGCCCGCCACCACCGCCACCCCCGCCTCCGTCGGCGAATGTAACGACCCAACAGCCGACATTCCAGACCCCGGATACGCCGCTATCAGCACAAGGTCAACATCAGCCATCATCCATTTCTCAATATCAAAACCAAAATTATCCGCCGGGCCCTCCTCCGAACCATTCACAACCACATGACCCGTGTGTAATTCCGGGACCACAATCTCAAGAGCCGTCACTTCAGAATGAATCTACTGATGCAGTATTATCTATTTCGAATCCTCCAGGAACCTTTCACCAGCAATTCGACTTAAGGCAGAAAGCCATTGAGGTTATTAGGACGGTCATTCCACTTCATGGACTGCAGTCGAACGTATTTTCTTGGGATAATCCGCGAGATTCATTCCAGGTTTTTCAAGGAGATGCGATTTTTATGGGCGTGGAGAAGTTTTTCCCATGGTTTTCACAAACAGTGGTAATGGGGAAGGAGTCAATTTTGAGGTTTGATTTTATAGATTGGAATGTGCAACATAGACAGAGAATTTGGGTTTCTCAAGGGGATTCTACCGCTTTTTGGGCGGTTACGCATACAGCCGGTGACCTTGTCAATGAGGTGTGGCATCAAGTCCCAAGAACATCTTTTCTCACGATTGCTGTAACGGCTCATCTAGCAATCTCAGGAGACGTTGACGAGGTCCATAATCTACGACCAGGCTTGGCTCACGCGAACACAGTCATTGATACTCCAACAAGCCACCCTGGGATAGCCCCGTCCTCTCATAGTAGCTCTGGAGTAGCACCAGGTTTTACGGGCTATGCAGAGAACTATCAAACATCTGCTTCGCCTTCTCCAGATACAAAACAGGATACAAGCATTACCCAGGGCCAAGAAACAAACACCGTTAATCCAGATGGTCTCTTTACTCCCACTCCTGCGCCTGTGAAAAATGACTCAGACCCAACCCAGAATATTCTTGGGACTACTATCCCAAGCATTCAAGGCTCTGGCGACTCATTGTCAACACCTTCCCAAATGGCAACTCAAGCCCCACCGCATGAACAGCCGCCTCAGGTATCTCTCTCTCAAGAAAGCGAGAGCCAGAAAAAACCCGGTGGCGGAATTTCCACTACCAAAGTCATTATTCGCCTCCAAGTCGATGGGTTTGGGAGACTCAGCCACGGCTATGATAAATCACGTTTGAGAGTGACGAATGCGAAGTTTTTTGACTGGTTCCAGGAGGAGACGGGTCGAAAAGGATCACAACGTCTGAAATTTGATCTTAAAGACTCGGTGCCCCAAAAATCTAGCATCATTGAAAAAAATAATGAGGATCACTTTAATCTGATGGTGGGCGACATCAAACAGAGATTCAACCGGGCGAGGGAATATACACCAGGCATGATGGAGTTTGCTATTGTGGTCACCGATCCAGATTGGCTGGCCGAGGATGGAGAGGACGAGTGGTAATTCTTAATCTACCAACATCATTATCAGAATATTTTGCGCCGCGATTTTATACTGGCTGAAACTAACTTATAGAGTGCTCTACTTAGTAATAGTAATAATAAAAAGTTGATACAGCGCGGTTGGCTTGCTAAGAATAATAGTAATATCTTGAAGGGACTTATATTCTTGAAATATTTACTGGACATCAGTTCCGGCATCGTAGTAGTCTTGTCTCCCGAGACAAGAGCCCGACATACAATGACTTAGAGTCGAGAGGATCAACAGCGGGGCAGTAGACATGACCAGTATTTTCGTACCTGGGCTGATATGAAAGTGAAATATAATATATATATACAAACACGTATACATAAGACCAAAACGAAATAAAGAAAATGTCCTCCATATTTAAATGCCTCCATATTTAAATGCGCTTCTTTATACTCACCCTATTACTACTTACTTAAATTACAGTCTCATTATCTCCAAATGCTACACTAGCAGCACGTTTACATTCATACACACATAAAGAAATGGCCATATACAGCCATCACCATACTAGTATAACGGGAAGGGGAAAAGAAGATGAAACAAAAACATGCCCTCAGAAATGAGGGGAATAAAAACAAAAGGGGCAGTATAACACTATTTTTAGCATCGCTCCCTTTTCGTTCATTTTTTCAATGAAAAACAATGGGGGTTTGATAAACGAGACCTTTTGGCTCTCTTCTCATTTTTGACACAAAAGGAAAAAAAAAGTTGGATTCTTCTGTTACAAGCTAAAGGAGATGCGACTGTAAAACACCAGAGCGAAGTTGGGTGGGCCGTGGGCAATTGACGATAAAAAATCTTTTCCATTTCTGTACACAAGGGAGAACAGCCCCGTGAAAAAAAATTCAAGTGCTGCTGCCTGCCCTCTGCCTGCCGACTCTGCATCACGATCCCAAAGTCCTCAATATACACATCTATTATGCTCTTTCCGTCTTCTCTACTCCTTTTCCCTGTGTAATTTGTTAGTATCTCCGTCTGTGAAAGAGCCGAAAGGGATGCCAGGGACACTTACAATGAAGCCAAGATCTTCTCACCCTTCGCACGAGCGTCCTCGATGGTGCCCACCATGTAGAAACCAGCTTCTGGGAGATCATCACCCTCACCATTCATGATGGCCTTGAATGATCGAATGGTATCCTTCAAATCGACCAAGACACCATCAATACCTGTGAAGACTTGAGCGACAGCGAATGGTTGTGAAAGGAAACGTTGGATCTTTCGGGCACGCTCGACGGTCAACTTGTCAGCTTCTGACAATTCGTCCATTCCTGAAACCATATATTAGTAAAAAATTTAGCTGACATAGAATGCTCTACTTACCAAGAATGGCAATAATGTCCTGAAGAGACTTGTACTCTTGGAGCATTTGTTGGACTTTGGTTGCGGTATCGTAGTGGTCTTGTCCGATGACACGGGGATCCAACATACGAGACTTGGAGTCAAGAGGATCGACAGCAGGGTAGATACCCAATTCAGAGATACCACGAGAAAGCACAGTGGTGGCGTCCAAATGGGCGAAGGTGGTGGCAGGGGCAGGATCAGTCAAATCATCAGCGGGCACATATACAGCTTGCACGGATGTAATGGATCCCTTGGTGGTGGTGGTGATACGCTCTTGCATGAGACCCATATCGACTGCCAATGTTGGTTGATAACCGACAGCAGATGGGATACGACCGAGAAGAGCAGACACTTCGGAACCAGCTTGGGTGAAACGGAAAATGTTGTCAATGAAGAGCAACACTGTGACAGGTTAGCTTAGATAGCGTATATTTCTGGATGAGACTTACCATCTTGACCTTCCTCGTCACGGAAGTATTCAGCGACGGTAAGACCAGTAAGAGCAACACGAGCACGGGCTCCCGGGGGTTCGTTCATCTGACCGAACACCAAGGCGACCTTGGACTCACCATCAAGTTGAATAACTTGAGTCTCTTGCATTTCATGGTACAGATCGTTACCCTCACGAGTACGCTCTCCGACACCGGTGAAAACAGAGTAACCACCGTGAGCCTTGGCGATGTTGTTGATCAACTCTTGAATGAACACAGTCTTTCCGACACCAGCTCCTCCAAAGAGACCAATCTTTCCACCACGGGCGTATGGGGCAAGCAAGTCGACGACCTTGATACCAGTAACCAAGACTTCTGCGGATGTGGATTGTTCAGTGAAAGCGGGTGCGTCGGCGTGAATCGGCAGCTTCTTGGTGTGCTTGATGGGACCACGCTCATCAATTGGATCACCAGTAACGTTCATGATACGGCCGAGTGTGCCTGGGCCAACTGGAATCATGATGGGGTTGCCGGTATCAGTTGCTCTGGCGCCACGGACGAGACCCTCGGTACCTATTGCATCGCGTCAATTTCTGTCGTGGATGAAAATTTATCGCAAACTCTTACCATCCATAGCAATTGTTCGGACGACATTCTCTCCCAAATGTTGCTATTATGCCTGTCAGTGTATGTTGTGCGTGTCGTGTTCGATATTGACCTACCGCGACCTCGAGAACGAGCTTGTTACCACCGTTATCTGTCTCGAGAGCATTAAGAATGGGAGGGAGCTTGTCGGTATCGAATTTCACTGTGATTGAATATTAGCAATGCCCTATTGTCGTGTGCGAAGCTTCTTGATGAATTTTCAGGCCATCTGGAGCTTGTTGACGTCGCCTAGGAGAATTTTTTTAATCACTCACCATCAACAACGGCACCAATGACTTGATGGATCTTGCCATGAATGGCAGTATCGCTCGCAAACCGAGCAGCTGAAGCTCTTAAACCAGTAGAGACTGCTGGTCTGAAGGTGCTTCTTGAAGCCCGGACGGCGGATTTTTGAAGGGCGCTGTCAAAGTCATCGTGTCAGTTCAATTGATCAATTGGTATCCATTGAGAGATCAGAGAAAGCTTCACTCGGTAAAAACATACCTCCTGAACATCTTGAGAGATGAAGAAGAGCGTTGGAGATGTGAGTGGAGATACGGAGGTTGATGGGATTGAGATTTGAGGTCTTTTGTCGTTCGCTCGGAGAACTTGAAGCTTGAGATTAGTGCTAAATTTCACGTGACCAAAGTCAGCCCGAGAGCGACCCGATTCGAGCCGACAAATTCTCAATGCAAAAACAAACTCTACTTTTATACAAGTTCACGGGATGAATATAAGGTCACTCAAAGTTTCATTGCTATTCACATGAACGCCAAGAAGATAATTCTAAATAAGTCTAACGAAATAAAAGTTTCCCAATCATTTACACGCTTTTTCATAAGTCATTTTAAGAGCGTCCTCAAAGAGTGGATTCAAGAGCAAGAACCTAGAAAATCAGTAAAAATCATTTAAATTGGCAGGGAAATCTTACAATTGCAGTCCTCGTGGGGATGTAGACCTGTGTGAAGTTCTTCCGGTCGTTCCAAGCGAATGGAGTGGTGAAAAATCTCGTCGCTGAGTCGATTCTCTCAAATCCCCCGTAATCTTTCTTATCGGTATTCAAGACAACCCGATATGTGCCCTCCTGTTCAATCCCAATTCTGTAGTCAGGATAGCTCTTTGTTGGGTGGAAGTTGAAAACCCAGACAAGACCGGCTCGCTCAAAAACAATCACTTTATCGGCTTCGTTCTTCAAGCTGATAAACGCCTGCGGAGAGTGCAGCCAGCCATATTTCTCTTCCGTGTGTTGCATTCCCGCATCAAATTCATTCAAGAATCTGTAACGGAGCAGGTCATCGTCTGTGAGATTGAATTGACGGCGCGCGTACCAGAAACTGCTGTTATTTCCGGCACGGGGGAAGTCGAGCCATTCCGGATGCCCGAACTCATTGCCTTCGAAATTGAGATATCCTTCTCCACCAAGGCCATCGGTCAAGAGGCGGATCATCTTGTGTAGAGCCATTCCTCGCTCGATGACCGGCGTAAACTCTGTCAGGACCGACATATTTGTGTACATTTGAGCATCGCAAAGATGCATCATGATGGATTTATCTCCCACCAATCTAATGGCTGTCAGTGTCGGCATTTTGGACCCGAGAATTTGACTTACGCTTGGTCGTGACTTTCACAGTACGCTATTGTCTTCTCTCCATGTCGTCGATTAGTCAACGTAAAGCAAATATTCGCCATGTCCCAATCATCATCTTTCACCTCCTTCAGAATTTTGATCCACATGTCTGGAATAGCCATAGCGAGTCTGTAATCAAACCCAACACCTCCCAGTGACAACGGGAGACATAAAGCTGGCATACCAGAGACATCTTCAGCGATTGTAATCATCTCGGGATACAGATCATGTAACAACTCATTTGCAATCATAAGATATGCAACGGCTTCATCGTCCACTCCAGGACCAAAGTATTCATGATAACCTCCCGAAAATCCTCTATTATCTATGTCAGCCAGTAAACCAAGCTTCAGAGCCACTGATACTCACGTTCCAATTCCATGATGGGTATAAAGCATGCTCGTAACGCCGTCAAATCTAAAACCATCAAAGTTATACTCATCCATCCAGAACCTCAAATTACTAAGAAGAAACCTCATGACTTCGTGGCTGCCATAGTTGAACAGTCTACTATCCCAAAGCTCATGCTTACCCTTGGGACCGTCGTGGAAATAACAACTGTCCGTACCATCAAATTCATTCAACCCATCCAGCACATTCTTGGAAGCATGACTGTGAACCACGTCGAGTAATACAACAATTCCGAGGCCGTGAGCAGTATCAATCAGCTCTTTCAAGTCCTCGGGCGGCCCGTACCGACTACTCGCAGCAAAGAAGTTGTTTATCTGATAGCCAAAGCTGGCATAGTAGGCATGCTCCATGATTGCCATCAGTTGGATCACATTGTATCCTAGATGATGTATCCTGGGCAGCATATTATGTGTAAACTCTTTGTATGTAGCCACTCTCAACTCGGGAGAAGAGATTCCAACGTGTGCCTCGTACACTCGGACACTCTGAGGCTTCTTCGGTCTGGGGTGTTTGAAAATATATCGTTCGGATTGGGGAGGATTCCAAAATCGGGCGTCGTAGACAGGAGAAACTGACAGATCTTGGGTGACATATTTGATCCATGCTGGTAGGCGTTCAATTCGCTCGCCGGAAGGTGTGATCATAGAGATCTAGCAAGTCAGTATAGAGCTAATACAAGTAGTAGGAGAATAATGGCTGCATTACTTTAACCTTGGAATTATGTGCAATTGCTGGCTCTGAATTTCTCGCAGGTATTACAACTTCAAAAACACCAAAAGGGTTCTTCTTCATGGGATGCGACTCTCGATTCCAATCATCTGTATGGAATTAGTGATTGCGAGCCAAAGAAAGATTGCTGTAGGAAAGGGAGAAATACTGAAATCACCAATAAGAAAGGCCTGCGTAGCCCCGGGAGCCCATTCTCTATAGGTGATATTGTTGTCCCTATCCACATTGAAACCAAACTTCTCCGTTCCCTAACATGGTCGGTTAGCCGTAGTTTAACTATTGTGTGCTGCAGACTGACTCGGCTGAATTTGTCTAAACCTCCCTCTGTTTCATCAATGGTCTTGATCCAGTTCTGTGCTCTGGCATATCTTTGTTTGATCGATTCTTCGAAAGGAGCGAGCCACGGGTCGAGCTTGATGACGCCTGAGGAGATTAGTTGTTTGCTCTCTCACATCCTGATCATTTCTGGAATTAATTGCTCACCAGTGCCATCCCGTGGCATTTCCTCCGGACTGCCATTCGCATTGCCCATTTTCGTGCTGTTGCTGCGTTGGACACAGCTGTTTGGGAAGAGAGGGGGCGGGTGATGTTCGTGCAACGTCTGCAAGGGCCGCGAAATGGAGATGCCCAGGACTTCAGGTATGAAAAACAATTGGGTATCTTTATGGAGAAGGGACGAGAAAAAATAAATTGGCGAAGAAACCCGTTAGCTTTTAACTTTTGGTATCAGCGAGATATTAGGCGGGGAGGGGTGTGGCGTGGTGTTTGGGTTCGCTCTTTTCTACGCTCAATGGGATGATTCTTGCCTCTGCCCTCTACTTTCTGCTTCTGGTTATCCCAACGAGCTCTGTCCGTCGCCAGAATGACGTCCATCCCTGCGACTGCAGCGAACCAGAAGCCGCACACAACCAACCAGCGAACGGCCCAGTTGATCGATCCCAAAACTTCCCAAGCGAGCGAGAAACCTCAACGTTACGGCCAACACGTGATCCAAGATGGGGTCGTTGGAATTTGGGAATTTGGGGAGGGGTGGTATCACGTGTGACAGCGGACGCCATCGATTGTTCTTGAACTCCAGGTGGGTTTAGAGCCCCCAAAGTCCGCACTGCTGCAAAACCACACAGCAGAATTCAGCATATACAGTAAGTTATCTGATAAATCTCCGTGCGGTTTCAGCGCCCTGGGCACCCCAGAGCCAAAAACCCCAACGGCTTAGCTTCGCTTAATCATTTAGTGGTACAACACCTAAGACCACCGACCACCCGCTCACCCCGCAGTGACTCTTCTGTATCAACTGATTCACGTGCAGGCGGTCTATCCTCGATACCTCGAGCTTCTTTCCTTAATGAAGCAGTTATGAGACATCTCCTGTCTTCATACAATGCCGGCCATGAACCGGACCTTCACGCTCTCTGCTAACTCCTCCGTCTCGAGACCCGTAATCTCTGTCATCCGCCACTCTCTATCCACCTCATCCCGCTTCTCCAGAGACTCCACCTTCCACCGCTCCGATTTCCAAACCCAAGGAGCTGGTTTCTCCGCCCCATATGAACCCGGGCGACCAACTGAAGGACCTTTATCACAGGCTCCGAATCATGGAGCTCCGAGACTAACTCCGTCCCTGCTGAAAGAGCATCTGGACAAGTATGTAGTGGGTCAGGACAGAGCCAAGAAGGTCACCAGCGTAGCTATCTATAACCACTACCAACGAATCCGGGAGATCCGCCGGCAAGAAGCAGAAGAGCAAGCTAAACGGGAGCAACAAGCACGCTGGGAATTACGAGAGCGAGAGCGTAACTCGCACCCAGTTGAAAGTGTGCAACCTCATCTCCATCACATGACTCCTTCTAAAATGTATACAGATGAGTTCCCGGGTCATGTTGAGACTGTTGATCTCAATTCCTCTACCCAATCACTAGAACCTGAGCCAGAGCTCGGTTCGAGACCGCTAGAAGATGACAACAGGACTATCATCGAGAAATCTAACCTTCTGCTCCTCGGCCCATCTGGCGTTGGAAAAACTTATATCCTCTCAACCCTTGCTCGTGTTCTCGAGGTCCCTTTCGCTACGGTAGATTGTTCCGCCCTCACTCAAGCTGGTTACATTGGGACCGATATCGAATCTTCTATCGAACGCCTCTTACTCGCCTCCGCCCATAACATCTCCAAATGTGAAACTGGGATCATTTTCTTCGATGAAGTTGACAAGCTGGCTAAACCGGCTATCATGACTCACGGTCGGGATGTATCCGGAGAAGGCGTTCAACAAGGTCTACTCAAGATGATAGAGGGCACTACTGTAACTGTGAACACCAAGTCCGACCGCTCGTCCAAATCCGAGCATAGCAACTCCTCCCGAGGGTCAGACCGCATGGATCGTGGAGGGAGAGATGGAGGAATTGGAAACCAACAGGGGAAAAGCGAGCAGTACACCATTGACACGTCTAATATCCTCTTCGTATTTGCCGGGGCTTTCGTTGGACTGGAAAAGATCATATCATCACGTCTTGCTTCCGGGTCATCCATTGGGTTCGGAGCTGAACTTAAAGCTTCCTCATCACCCTCGAGACCACCACCCTCTAACTCACTGGAGTACGTCCTACCTAGCGACCTCCAAACATATGGCCTGATTCCCGAACTACTGGGCCGGATACCCATTACCGTAGCCCTAAATCCGCTCTCACTAGCCCAACTAGTTTCCATCCTGACCCAACCCAAGAACTCTCTCGTGAAGCAATTCACAGCCCTCTTCGCCACCTACGGCATCCAGCTCAAATTCACTACAGCAGCCCTACATGCCATTGCCGAACAGGCACTCGACCCATCGTCCAACTCACCCAGCAAAACCCCACCAACCCAAAAGTCACGCACCGCAAACACAACCAGCATTGGAGCTCGCGGCCTCCGCTCGGCCCTCGAATCCCTTCTCTCCGAAATCATGTTCCACGGTCCCGGCTCCGGCATTCGCTTCTGTCTGATAGACGAGGTTTTCGTGCGGGCCCAGAAGAGCGGTCCCGACAACGGCAACGAGGTACGCATGCCGCGGTGCTGGAGCAGAGGCCAGGCGCGGATGTGGGAAGATGCATGGGAGCGTGAGCAAGAGGAGTGGCGCGCCAAAGAAGAAGCTCGCGAACGCCGCGAGAGGGGCGAGGATGCCGATTCTCATTCTCCCCGCGGAACCTTTCAGTCGTATAGAAAGGTCGGCAGTAGCGGGATGTAAAAGTCTTAGGGGAAATGTTCCTAATCATGCGGAAGGAGTAACTTCACCTCTCCTCGCCCCCCTCCCCCCTTTTCTCTCGCTTTCTTATCTCTTTATCTCACATATACATATCCGTATCTTAGCCAGCATGGTGTACGCTTCGGGCACGTCCGGTTTTCTACAGAGCTACGGGTTACAGGCGTAATTGCGAATCGCGTACTGGGATTCGGATCTGGAACCTTTTTTTTTTTTTTCATTTTTTCTGAACTCAATCCGATTGGATTCGAGATGAGACGAGAATTACATGATACGAATATGAGATCTTTTTGTATATACGCATTACGAAAGGTCTCGGGAAAAGGAAGGGAAGGGGAAGGAGGAAAGTAGAAACGGTGTATATAGTTTCTCTGACTCGAGCATGGATTATATATACCTATAAACCTATACACTTATAAAAGGCAATAAAGCCGGTCAAACTGGTAAAAATACAAGGAAGTAGGACATTATCACACTAGCCATACAATATCAAGTTTATTCCAGCTCTATTCCATGTTGGGAGAATGGGTGGTTGAGGGGGGCAGAGGGGCTTATAGCTAGAGGGGAAGGGGATGTCAAAGGCCTTCGCAATAACAAGACATCACTTGTCGGCGACACAATGGTTTAATTCAATTCAACTCGATTCGATTCAGTTTTTTTATCTAAAGCGTTTTAACGAAACGAGTAGAAAGCGGTTAAAAAAAAGGATATATCTTTGTACAAGTCTCTACCAGTCCATGTCCATCCCACACATCTCTCTATGCCACACACTCCACTATCTGAATTAAGCCCTTTAGACCATTCAAACTGTTCTGACTACAGCTCCATCGTCGACGCACAGCCAGGTAGACTTTTCTCCAATATGCACAACTCCATCTACAGCGATAGACAAAAGAAAATGAAACCCGAATTGGTGGGAAATTCTACTTCTTTGCCGGCGGGCTCTGGACGTGTCCTGGACCTTCGTAGCCTTCGGAGGAGATACCGGTGAGGGGTTCGGATTTTTGTTCCTATGAAGTGAGTGAGTCAATGGTTCAAAGCAGCCAAATTGTGTTGATATCGATCCTGCCTACGCGTCCGCAGGCGGCACTCTTCAAACAACCACAATCCGGCCCCTACGAAGAGGAACTTCCAGGGATCTCGCGAAGAAGTCAAGGACGTAATAATAAGAGAGAAAACATACCTTCAGGTACTCGTTCGTTGCCTCCTGGTACTCCTTGGTCATCGACTCGGGTGCTGGGTTAGCACCCATTCTGATGGCGGCGAACAGGGCGAAGGAAACTGCCAGGCCGATGGCAGTGAAACCGGCAATTCTCATGCCCTCTCCCGGAGGAGGGACGGAGCGTGGACCGTGAGCGCCAAAGGCGATGTAGTATGCTACATGATCGGATCTTGTTAGTGAAGATTCTTGTCACGCCACGTCTCGGATAAGCATCGCATTGCCACGGGCGGACGGGAGCCCTCCTCTGCTTTCCCTTTCCTCAGTCCTTCGGTGCTCATCTCCAGCCCATCCATATCATTGTCGTGTAGGTCGCTCTTTGTCGAGATCGGTCGAACGAAGAAAAGAAAAGGGGAAACATACCAGCTTTCTTCTCCTGGACGGTCAACTCAGCCCAATTGGTCTTCATCCTATCTCTCAAAGCCATCCACAGATCTGCCTGTTCTTGCGGAGGCATGCCCTCCCATCTCTTCTCGATATTAGCCAGTGTCGGGTTTGAGATGGCGTGGGCCTGTCTCCTCTGCGTGCATCGTACGAGAGCTCGCGGAGCTGTGCGGAGAGCCGGTCGGAACATCGTTCTGCGTGAAGAACGGGCGGAAATGAGGGAGTGTACAAAGGAGAGGAGAGAACCGTTTCGAGTCTTGGAAAACGCGACGGGAGAACTCAATTGACGCTTCAATTGGGCTGTTGGACGTGAGGATCGTGAAGCTGCGTAGTTTGGAGTAGTGGTCAGAGGTTGGAAGTCGAAAGGTATTTTGCTAAGCGAGGCTTTGCTAAGGTGAGTAAGGTCCCTTGAGCTTAAATCCCATGGTCACGTGAAAATCGACTGTTTTGGACAATAACTTATTGGTTCAGAGAATGAGGGGAATCTCAATCGACTGATTGGGACGTTGTGATTAATAGGGTGCTTGCATGTTAGCTTTGCTGTTGTCCGCTCTTTCCGCCTATTGTAATCTCTACGCATCAATATGCATGTACAAGGGCCGATCCAAGAAACGTTGGATTAGCCAACCAAACATGAGGTATTTCCAGTTGTTACTGAGTAGTAGAAACGCTAGAAGTCATTGCTTGACTTCTAGATTACATTGGTACTTTATATCGGGTTACTTGCTCCCAGGAATCTTTTACACTTGACTCTTTCTCTAAGCTTAAACCTCCTCTTTGTAACCTACCTACTTCGTACGCAAATCCTCCCTGTACCTGAATATATTTTTGAATATATGTCATTGGAGACCAGAATTAACATCTCTCTTGCCGAAATATTTAAGAAAAACTGTCGACATCAGGTTAAATAACACCACGTGATATCGATATGGGCTCTGGATACCAATTTTCCCTGATTTTGCAAAGGTCAGAGATCGAAGATCAAACTCCCTTGCGTCTACTGCATCTCTGTCTCCTCATTCCCCTCAAACATGTTGAGGTATATGCACCCCTCGCTGCCACCAGTTCTCACTGGAGCATGAGCGTGGGGCGTTATCAGGAAAAAGAAAGGACCGAAAATTGGCCGCAGGCCACCCCAATATTTGTCAAAAAAATTGGATTTAAAAAAAGAACGCGAAGAAACTCCGTAGTCGGGTTCAATGAGTGTACAAGAGAAAAAGTAACATGAGAGAATGAGTCGATCAATAAGGGTGAGTCAACAGATCATGCAATGGGAAAAAAATTAGCAACACGTGTGTTTCGTGTATGGTTCTGGTCTGGGTGGCACCAGAATTTTTTTTGGGCTGACGCAGCAAGACGAGATGCGCAAGTTTGCGTGTACAGTATCCAGGGGTAGCGAGCAGCAGTCTACAGAGTATTCGGACTCCGTGCCATAGCCCTACGCATCGATATCCGTCGATTTTAGATATCCGATGTCATATTCGCCGAGGGAGAAAGGGGAATGGTACGGAATTAGACTATAGTGTCACGATAACTCGGATAGGGTGACGGGCCATGGTACATCCGGCGTATTCACGTCTTGGTATATCCGAATTATCGTCATTTGGATTTAGTTCTACCTTGGACCGAAAGATTCCGGTGGTCCGTTGAAGCGGCCACACCAAAGCAGGACGCAAATAGAGTCTGCGTAATAGTGATATGGGCACAGCGTACATCCGTAGAACCTGAATTGAAGTGTCATCGACGGGTTGGTGAAAGGCGTAGGCGTAGGCGTAGGCGTAGGCGTAGTCGTTGAGAGTCAGAAGAGTGGGAAGTGCGGTATTAATAATTCTCATGATCATCTGAAACGAAAGAAAAGAGAGAAAAAAAAAAAACATCGAACTAATCCATCTCTCCAAGCCGCAATACGGAGGACTCACCAACTCTCCAAGTCTGGGTGAGATAAGCAAGTCGTCGGAACGGGCCAATCAACGTGGCTCCTCTTTCCATTCCATCATCAAATTACCAAAGGCAAGTGCTGTATCGTCATAGGCAAGGCAAGGCAAGAGCAGTAGTAATCACCGCAGAGTGTTTCTTTCCTTTGTCGATAGTGCTATTTCGTCAGGCTGGCCGTGGTGGCGTCCTCCGCGGTCGCGGTTTCCCTCGCTATGCCCGGCTCGCTAGAGCTGGGGTGAGAGTATATCATGGTTGGTGCTGGGCACTGGCGGCGGGCTGCGCTTGCCTGCTCTGGCTCAACAATAAACCACCCCACCTCAAACTCTTCTCCTGCTCCGGATCTTTCTTCCTGAACACCAATTCTTCTCAACTACAAAAAATACCGCAGAACCCCCAAATCAACTCTCATACATATAACATGTAAGTCCTTTGCATCTTCTCTCATACCCTTCGATCCTCCCGACATCTTCGCTCAGAGTTCTATCCATCTATCAGCTGTCGCTTGAAGCTTTGGATTGAGCTTGGTCGAGAGTTCCGCACACCACCCCTCCGAATCGCCTCATCTAACCACCTCTCTAGAATCATGGCTCCTGTTAAGGTCGGCATCAACGGATTCGGCCGTATTGGTCGTATCGTCTTCCGAAATGCCGTCGAGCACCCCGATATTGAGATCGTCGCCGTCAATGATCCTTTCATTGAACCCCACTACGCCGTGAGTACCCCGCTATCGGCACTGGAGGCAGAAAATTTTGGCGAATTGAACACAACCCTAACATTTTTCATCACAGGCCTACATGCTCAAGTACGATTCGACCCACGGTCAATTCAAGGGCACCATCGAGACCACGGAAGACTCTTTGATCGTCAATGGCAAGACCGTCAAATTCTATGCCAAGAGAGATCCATCTGAGATCCCATGGAGCGAGACTGGTGCATACTACATCGTCGAGTCGACTGGTGTTTTCACCACCACCGAGAAGGCAAAGGCTCACTTGAAGGGTGGTGCCAAGAAGGTCGTCATCTCTGCTCCTTCTGCTGATGCCCCTATGTACGTTATGGGCGTCAACGAGAAGACCTACAAATCCGATGTTGAGGTCATCTCCAACGCATCCTGCACAACCAACTGCCTTGCACCTCTTGCCAAGGTTATCAACGACAAGTTTGGCATCGTTGAGGGTCTCATGACTACCATCCACTCCTACACCGCTACCCAAAAGACTGTCGATGGCCCATCCTCAAAGGATTGGCGTGGAGGCCGTACCGCTGCTCAAAATATCATCCCCAGCAGCACCGGTGCCGCAAAGGCTGTCGGAAAGGTCATCCCAGAACTCAATGGCAAGCTTACTGGAATGTCAATGCGTGTCCCAACCTCCAATGTTTCCGTTGTTGACTTGACCTGCCGCCTCGAGAAGGGAGCTACCTATGCTCAAATCAAGGAAGCCATCAAGGCTGCTTCTGAGGGCGAGCTCAAGGGTATGTGGAATAGCCACAATTTTTTGTTGAAATTTACTAATCAAATGCAGGCATACTCGGATACACTGAGGATGATGTTGTCTCCACTGACTTGAATGGCGACACCCACTCCTCCATCTTCGATGCCAAGGCTGGTATCTCTCTCAACGATCACTTCGTCAAGTTGGTTTCCTGGTACGACAACGAATGGGGTTATTCCCGCCGTGTTCTTGACCTTCTCAGCTACATCGCGAAGGTTGACGGTGCCAAGTAGGAGTTTCTCATCCCTCCAACTTGTATCAAATTGAGCAATGACCGTTTCTGATGGCTGGTTTTCTTTGGCAGAGATGTATTGAAAGGCAGGCTTTGATGGAAAAGGACGGGTCAGGAACTACGTGCATACGCAGCTTTTAGTAAACGATCAGAAATGCTCCTTTTATGACAGCTATGAATAGAAGTCCTTTGAAGCAATTACTAAACAAACTGGGGAAGTCTTGCCGCCGACCAACCACATGACTGTGACAGTGAATAAGATGATTGATATTTTCTCCCAAGGTTTGTGAATAAATGAAATACAAAAAGAACGTACAGAAAATTCTAGGAACTGAGCCAGGACTCCCTAATTATTAGTCTTTCTGACCGAGTTTGAAAGAAAAATAGGAATATCCACTCCTTACATAAGATCAGTATATTTATGATTAGTTCTATAAGCTAGTCACGAGTTACATAAAATGCCGGACTAGATCATATTCGAGACGCTTGCTAAGGTGGAATCATTAGTAGGACAATCACTTCATTTCAATATATAGCTAAGGAACCTTGCCAATCATCTTAGAAAGCTTACAGAGTATATGACTTAGGCCTGGCAATTCCCCTTCCTTTCGTTCTTATCTACAGATATTACCTAAACATACTACAATACCAGCAAAACCATACCCAGATATTAACTTTTTTTCTTCTCACCAGTACAACAATATCTAAGAATAGTCTCTGGAAAACAAACCTTTTAAACCCAGTTTAAAATCTTTTAACGCCTAAACTTTTCACCTCCTCAAAAGAAAGGGGTGGTTAAAGAAATGTGCGAAGATCGACGCGGGAGCTACAAGGGCTGTGGCTGTCACGCCTATCGATGCATCAAGTGCCCCGTTCAGGAACAGACCCGCTGTCTGGTTACGCGCTGTCCCAATTTTAGATATACTTATCCCGTATATACTGGGCGATGTGATGACTGTGAGAATCGCCGGGAGAGGATGGATCGTAGAGAGAATCGTGCTGGAAGTGCTGGTGGCGGGTTTGGTGGTGGTGGTGGGAGGCGATACGAGTACTATTATCGCGAGCGCGAGGAGTGGTTTGTGATTAGAACCCAGAAGGGGTAGTTAAATTAGAAAGGTGAAAAGAACAGAAGAAAAAAAACTCCAGATAAATCCACCGGTAACTTTTGTAAGGTTTTTTGCCTAAGAGATAAAATAAAACATTCCATTCCATTCCTCCGCCAAGTGGCGTCTGCATTCCAAACGGCTTCCCTCCTCGCATGACCCCATGCCCGAACCATTAGGCGCTAACCGCGGTACTGCCGTCTCGCCTCACTCTCTCACTCATCAGATCGAACAACCGAATCGCGTCCTCCCGAGATTCCATCTTTCCTTTTACCTTTTGCATATCAACCCCCATTGCGCACCACTCCCAGCCAACGAAACTCGCGACCTGGCGACCTCGCGCCACAACCCATTCCCCTCCCTCTCTCTTTTTTTCGCGATTCACTATTCGATGCCCGCATCGTGGAAATTCCCAAGTTCTTGTCCCCCGACCAAGAGTGGTCGATCTCGTGCGTGTCCGTGTGTGTGTGTGTGGCAGCAGTCAGTTAGTTCGGAGAAAACGCCTGGAGATTTCCCAGAACCACCTAGGTTTTTTTTCTCTTGGGGGTTTTAAAGGAGGGACCTCTTTTGGTTTTTGTTTTTTTTTTGCTAGAGCGACTTGCGCTGTTTTAAATCCCTGGGGTTTCTTGGGGGGATTGGTGTGTTTTTGCTGGGTTTGTGTAGGTGATATTATTTTCATGTGTTTGTTTATCTTTTTCTTTTTTCTATTCTTTTCCGAACGGCGGGTTGGGGGTAATAGAAGATTTGAGATGGAAGAGAGGGGTTTTTTTTATGGATATACTATTATTCATTCATTTCTTCATTTGTTTGGGGATGGACTTGGTGCATCGAGTGGTGCTGTGGGGAGGAAAGACGTGGTTTATCATATGATGTCTTTTTCTTCGCCCTTCATTCGCCTTTCGTCTTTCTAGAGGATTCCTTCTGGTTTCTCTATTCTCTATTGCTCATTAGATTTAATTCATCTCGTATCTTTCACATATTTTCTGTTCTTTGTGGAGATTCGGGATTTGCATGCCGATTTCCTTGGTCGGCAAGTTGTCTTTCCAAAGGCAGCAGATGTTGTCACATATTTTTTGCTGTATGCCTTGTTTTGCTTTATGCATAAAGACGGATGATAGATGCTGACGCTACCGTGAAGGTTCTGTTCTTGTGTTTTAGACGGTACTCGCGCTCCACCAACTTAACGCGGTCGCTTCTGTCCGTGGATTTGAATGTCGGCGTTAGAATATTCGATATCTGAGATTCACGTTAGTCAGAACAGCGTAAAAGATATAACTTAATACCGAACTCTCAAATCTTAAACAGCACCTCTCCAACTATTTCGCCACCTACACCCTTCTATTTCTAATCGAGCCATGGATACATCATTGTCAGCCACTATGCTGCAGAGCAGTGAAGTCGACACAATCATGGAGGGCAATGAGCATGCGCATACCAGTAATGGAAGCCTGCAAAACGCATTTGTGGATCCTCGGGTCCTTAATCAACCTGATGATCTTGACCCTGATTCCACTGAGCCTGCATCACGAGACGAGTCACAACCGTCTTCAGAAGAGACAAAGTCCGTTTTTTCCCGAAAATATTCCTTTCTTCCGACTGGTTGCTGTTACGATCCTCGAATGAAGCTTCATGCCAACGCGGACTTTTCCGCAAGTCCACATCATCCTGAAGATCCACGTCGCATAGAGGCTATCATGAAAGAATTCAAAGACGCTGGCTTGATTTTTAGCGGATCTACCCGTGAACTGAGTGATATCTTGCCGAATTCTCCAAGTCGATGGATGTGGCGGATTTCAGCAAGACGGGCTACTGAACCCGAGATCTGTCTTGCTCATACAGCTTCACATTACGAATGGGCCCGTGCCCTCTCAACAATGAGTTCTTCAGAGCTCCGACAATTAACGAATGACTTTGATAATGGACGAAAATCTCTTTATGTTGGCAATCTCACCTTTGAAGCTGCTTTAATATCAGCTGGTGGAGCCATTGAAACGTGTAAACATGTCGTTGCGGGCTTGGTAAAGAACGCCATCGCCGTTATTCGACCACCTGGACATCATGCTGAGCACAATGAATCGTTGGGGTTCTGTATATTCAATAATGTTCCTATCGCAGCCAAAGTTTGCATGGCTGATTATCCTGAAACTTGCCGGAAAATACTCATTCTCGACTGGGATGTCCATCATGGAAATGGTATTCAAAATATGTTCTACGAAGATCCAAATGTCTTATACATCTCTATTCACGTTTACGCAAATGGAGAATTCTATCCTGGCCAACCGGACGACCCAGGGCTTCCAGATGGTGGTCTCGAAAACTGCGGTGCTGGATTAGGTGTCGGTAAAAATATTAATATCGGCTGGCCCGAGCAGGGCGTCGGTGATGCAGAGTATATGGCCGCATTTGAAAAGATTGTCATGCCTATCGCTCGCGAATTCGATCCCGATCTCGTTATTGTTTCTGCTGGCTTTGACGCAGCTGCTGGGGATGAGCTCGGAGGATGTTGGGCCACTCCTGCTTGCTATTCTCATATGACGCATATGTTAATGTCTCTTGCAAATGGCAAAGTAGCTGTTTGCTTGGAGGGTGGATATAATCTTCGTGCGATTTCAAGATCGGCCCTTTCTGTCGCGAAAACCCTCATGGGCGAGCCACCGGAGAGGATGACTATCCCACCCCTCAACAAAGAGGCTAGTCTCACACTTAGCAATGTCAAGCGTATCCAAGCAGCATATTGGGAATGCATGCGGCCGGGTGTTGTTTCTATGAGCGAATTAAACCACCGGGGCGCAGACCGAGTCAGCGGCCTTGTTCGAACAGCTCATAGGTCCTTACTGGCAGATAAGTATAATATGATTCCGCTGTATATCCAACGCAGCAAGTTGAGCGAGTCATTCGAGAATCAAGTTTTGGCAACACCGGAGATCTATAAAGATAAAAGAATCTTAGTGATTTTGCATGATCCGTGAGTCGTCTACAGCAATTGGAGATGCCCGCTAATAAACCACAGACCTGAGTTGCTCGCTCAGCCAGATCCTTACGACGGTACTATTTATGGACACAATGCCTACGTTGTACGTTTCATTCCAGCCTCTAGTTTTCATAATTCGGTACTAAACTCTCAATAGCAGACAGATGGCATTTTCCAATTCATCGACTGGGCAATCCATGC
The DNA here is from genome assembly GCA_037952705.1 of Haplographium delicatum. Classification (NCBI taxonomy): domain Eukaryota; kingdom Fungi; phylum Ascomycota; class Leotiomycetes; order Helotiales; family Hyaloscyphaceae; genus Haplographium; species Haplographium delicatum. The sequence continues at coordinate 223,435 of JAPZPC010000031.1, forward strand.
CGGTTTTGGGGTTGTAGATATTAACATGCCTCAGCATATTTCTCAATCGACAGATAACGACTCATATTCTCCTAAACATACGGAATCTGTGCTCCAAGAACAAGCGAAAGAACTACTATGCTATTTATGGGACAATTATCTTGAGATAAACCCTGCGTCTAGTATCACTTTCATGGGTGTTGGGGATGCGTATTTGGGAATCAAAATGATCCTAACGTCTCGCAGTAAGTTACTTCCCTTCCTCTCATCCCGACATTTTCCCAGTCTCAGTTCTTTATATATCTTACCTTCCCACCCTTTCCCCAAGAAAATATAAGCTAATACTGCTCCTGTCGCAAAAGATTCCAAGTCTAGAATTCCTGGTGTGGTCTCTTTCGTCTCCGGATCCCTCCGCCCAGTTAGGAGCGAAACCGATCCAATGCTCTCACAATGGTATAAGACCAACTCAAGGATATATGTTAGTCCTGACCATGCCTGCTGGAGTGACGAAGATAGCGCTAGAAAAGTGAGAAAGAGCCGATTCGGGGCCGTAATCAAGGCCGACTTTGGTACCAAGGGTAGAGACGGAGGAGCCGGCGGCGATGTGTCGAAGATGTTGAATTTGTGAGTCCCCATTTGCTCTACGCATTGCCCCCGTTTCTGTTTTCATCTTCTATCTATATGCCTTCAATCTGCTCCCGGATTAAAGAAGGCTTATGAAACGGACAGATACGCACAAGACGCCATGTCATACATGATGTTCAAAGTCACTACCTACGAGAGCGAGCGCAGCGACGGCCGCGACCCTGACGAGACGGAAGACGAAGCAGAGATGGAAGACGAGCTGGCCGGCCCGAGCAGCATACGAAGCATCCGCGTCCCGGTCATCTGAACTAAGCTTCTCCAACGTTCCGGATTTCTCTGAACTGACAAATCATTCTCTCATAGAGGGACCTTGCGTAGCAGAGATGGCAATACGGGTGGTTATAATGAGAATAAGAGAGGTAAATAGATAGACGGGTGATATGGATATTCTGAGCATAGGACACAAAGAAGTCGGGGATGGTGAAATAAATTTAAGATGGGATGGAATGGGAAGTGCTGGCAAACATATACATTGAGAGAGGCACACAGACGTGGAGAGACATGCAGATAGACTGGGAAGATTTATGATACCGGGTTGCCCTACCTAATAGGAGCAATAGCTTTTTTTTCTCCCGTATTTTTCTGCCGGGATATATCTTGCCTTCTTTTGATTTTGAACCTTTCTATTGTTATTAATCGTTTTAGCGTTGGGCGTTGTGCATCCGATTGAACTGGCGCTGGGCTGGAATCGACTGGTTGCGACTCGTGGAAATTGGCCGCCTACGAATACTATTATGAATAATACTTATGACTACCTACACTTCTGTAGTATCCCGCAAGGAAGAGATATCTCCCCGGGAAAAAGATGTCACACATATAAGCATTGTCTTTTCCTTGATTCTAACTCGAAATATTCAATATTCAGCTTTTCACTTTTAGTTGCTGCATCATCTAACGTCCGTCCTTGCGTGCCGAGTTTTATCCGGACAAAGAAGGGGTGCAAACACGCCAAGCGATTTTATCGCACTTAACTTATATGGTGTCGTATTAACAGGCACACTAGCCGTGTTATGTTGTGCATTATACCGAATTTATATAAAGTGTGCGTTCTCCCAGAAGCTCCTACGAGTAGCCACTAGCTTGCAGCCAGTTGCTCATACCCACCGAGTCAGGTAATTATGGAGTTCTGACTATGAGATGCTCTCTCAGTGATGCATAAACAATTATGTATCGCTTGATCACGCATGAACCTCGGCTCGAATGATGATGCACAATTCCGCGAGGCTGTCGTCCGGCTGAGCTGTACGAGCGCCAGCTTCGATCCAGCCTTAACTCCCAACTCAACAGCTGCATGCATACCGACTCGACATTCTCTCAGATCCTGTCTGAATGATGCGCCTGCTTGAATACAATAACGATAACGAGGTTAGCCTCACTAAGTACTTCGGTCGCGGCAAGATTCCCGAATATGCTATCCTTTCGCACACGTGGGGAGCGGATATAGGAGAGGTCACATATCGAGACCTGATTGATGGCACTGGAAAGAGCAAGATTGGATACGAGAAGATTAGATTTTGCGGAGAACAAGCCAGACAAGATGGCCTCCAATACTTCTGGGTTGATACGTGTTGTATTGATAAGTCGAACAACAATGAGCTCGCAGAGGCTATCAACTCTATGTTTCGGTGGTACCGTGATGCGGCGAAATGCTACGTATTTTTGTCAGACGTTCCGAGGGCGGATGCCAACACCACTGGCTATTCCCACCAGCTTCCCTGGGAATCGGCATTCCGAACAAGCAGATGGTTTACGCGAGGCTGGACACTTCAAGAGCTTATTGCCCCGACATCAGTTGAGTTCTTCTCTGAGAACTGGGAGCGTCTAGGCGACAGGAAATCTCTAGAGCGACTTATCTGCGAGATAACCAGAGTTCCTAGCAAAGCTCTTCGAGGAAGTCCTTTAGCTGAATTTAGTGTAACCGAACGAATGTCATGGGCAGAAACTCGTCAGACTACTCGCGAAGAAGACATGGCATACTCGTTGCTGGGCATTTTCGACGTCTATATGCCACTCATCTATGGCAAAGGGAGAGAGCACGCGTTCAAACGGCTCAGGAAGGAGATCCAGAATTCTCTAGCAGGTGGACACACGATTAATTACTTTTTCTTTAGTCATACGCTAATCACATTTTGCAAGAAAACGAGCAGATGCTACTCGACCCCCAAAGTCGAAGTTGTATACAGGACCTACGGACAACAGATCCCCGCGAGGACAAAAAGCGGATCGAGGACACAAAGGGCGGCTTGCTGCGAGACTCCTACCAGTGGATCTTGGAACACGCCGACTTTCAAAAATGGCGTAATAACGATCAGTGTCGAGTGCTGTGGATTAAAGGCGATCCTGGCAAAGGCAAGACGATGCTGCTGTGCGGTATCATCGATGAGATGAGCGCCCTGACGAGGCTTGAAGACAAGAGCGCAACTACGCTACTGTCATTTTTCTTCTGCCAGGCCACTGACTCTCGTATAAACAATGCGGCGGCTGTGCTCCGCGGCCTCATTTACCTACTTATCGACCAGCAGCCATCGCTTCTCTCGTATGTACGGAAAAAGTACGACCACGCTGGCAAGGACCTCTTCGAGGGTACCAATGCATGGGTTGCGTTGTCTGAAATCTTTACAAATATTCTACAAGACCCGGCTTTGAACAGCACTTACTTGATTATTGATGCGCTTGACGAATGTGTAGTAGACTTGCCCAAACTATTAGAGTTCATTGTCCAGAGGTCTATCGTATCTCCTCAAATCAAATGGGTTATTTCTAGTCGTAACTGGCCGGACATCGAAGAACGACTAGACAGAGCCGGGCAAAAGATGAGACTATGCCTTGAGCTAAACCCCAAGTCCGTTTCTGCGGCTGTGAGTACTTATATCGAGCACAAGACACGCCAGCTAGCAGATCAAAAGAACTACGACGCCAGAATCCATGGAGCCGTGCTACAGCATTTAGTCTCAAACGCGAATGATACCTTCCTCTGGGTAGCTTTGGTTTGTGACAATCTGAAGAATATACCACGTTGGAAGACTCTTGCGAAGTTAAACGAATTCCCACCTGGGCTTGATTCGCTTTACCAGCGAATTGTGAATCAAATCTATAAGTCAGACGATGCAGATCTCTGTAAGCAGATTCTTGCTATCGCATCAATAGTATATCGACCTCTCACTTTAATAGAAATTTCCTCTTTAGTCAAGACGCTTGAGAATATAGCCGATGACCAGGAATCTTTGGCAGTAATCATAGGACTTTGTGGTTCACTTTTAACCCTTCGAGAAAGCACTATCTACTTTGTACATCAGTCGGCCAAGGAATTTATACTCCAAAAAGCATCTGATAATATTTTTCCTTCTGGTTTAAGAGATATACATTACAATATTTCTCGCAATCGCTACAAGTTATGTCTAGGACACTACGACGTGATGTCTATAGCCTAAGCGATCCCGCAATTCTATTGACCAAGTAAAGCAGCCAGATCCAGATCCACTAGCCGCAGCACGGTATTCTTGTCTCTACTGGGGAGATCATCTAATCGATTGTAATGTTAAAGGGAACACAATAAATGACCTCAAAGACGGTGGCTCGGTCTATCGGTTTTTAAGCACGACTTATCTTTACTGGCTTGAAGCACTCAGCCTAATGAAAAGCCTTCTAGATGGTATTGTTATGATAATAAAGCTCGAGATCTGGCTGCAAGTAAGTTATACGACATTTTTTAAAGGGATGTTACTAGAGAAAGCCCTACTAATCTAACAAGGCCAATGTAAATCCTAATCTATATGCGTTTATACATGACGCAAAGAGGTTTGCCCTTTACAGCCGATCAGTTATTGAGCAGACGCCCCTTCAATCGTATTGTTCGGCCCTTGTCTTTGCCCCAGAGATGAGTATTGTTCGAAGAACATTTGAGAAGTGTATTCCGCCTTGGATTCTGAAAAAGCCTAGAGTAGAAGCACGTTGGAACGCGATGCTACAGACGCTTGAGGGCCACGAGGGCCCCGTTAGCTCAGTAGCCTTCTCACCAGACGGAACGCAGGTCGTGTCTGGGTCTTGGGATAGCACAGTACGGCTCTGGGACGCCACGACAGTAGCAGCGTTACAGACGCTCGAGGGCCACTCGTCCTCTGTTCAATCAGTGGCCTTCTCACCAGACGGCACGCAGGTCGCATCTGGGGCTGACGATAGGACAGTACGGCTCTGGGACGCTACGACAGGAGCAACGCTACAGACACTTAAAGGCCACTTAGACCATATTAACTCAGTAGCCTTCTCACCAGACTGCACGCAGGTTGTGTCTAGTTCTAACAATGGCATAGTGCAGCTCTGGGACGCTACGACAGGAGCGGTGCTACAGACGTTTGAGGGCTACTCGGACTCTATTAGCTCAATAGCCTTCTCACCAGACGGTATACAGGGTGTGTCTGGTCCAACGATAACACAGTGCGGCTCTGGGACGCTACGACAGGAGCAGTGCTAAAGACGCTCAAGGGCCACTCGTTATCTATTAAGTCAGTAGCCTTCTCACCAGACGGCACGCAGGTCGTGTCTAGTTCTAACAATGGCATAGTGCAGCTCTGGGACGCTGCAACAGGGGTGGCGCTACAGACGCTTAAAGGCCACTCGGGCTATATTAACTCAATAGCCTTCTCACCAGACGGCACACAGGTAGTGTTTGGGTCTGACGATAACACAGTGCGGCTCTGGGACGCTACGACAGGAGCGGTGCTAAAGACGCTCAAGGGCCACTCGTTCTCTGTTAACTCAGTAGCCTTCTCACCAGACGGCACGCAGGTCGTTTCTGGGTCTATAGATACGACGGTACGGATCTGGGATGCCACGGCAGAAGCAACGCTACAGACGCTCAAGGGCCACTCGGACTATATCAGCTCAGTAGCCTTCTTACCAGACGGCACGCAGGTCGTGTCTGGGTCTCGAGATACAACAGTGCGGCTCTGGGACGCCATTACAGGAGCAGCGCTACAGACGCTCAAGGGCCACTCGAGCTATATTAACTCAGTAGCCTTCTCACCAGACGGCACGCAGGTCGTGTCTGAGTCTATAGATAGCACAGTGCGGCTCTGGGACGCTACGACAGGAGCAGCGTTACAGACGCTCAAGGGCCACTCGTCCTCTATTCAATCAGTGGCCTTCTCACCAGACGGCACGCAGGTCGCGTCTAGCTCTAACGATAACACAGTGCGGCTCTGGGACTCCACAACAGGAGTAGTGCTACAGGCGCTTAAGGGCCATTCGGAATTTATTAGCTTAGTAGCCTTCTCACCAGACGGCACACAGGTCGTTTCTGGGTCTATAGATAAGACGGTACGGCTCTGGGACGCTACGACAGGAGCAGCGTTACAGACGCTTAAGGGCCACTCGGACTATATTAACTCAGTAGCCTTCTCACCAGACGGCACGCAGGTCGTGTCTAGGTCTGACGATGGCATGGTGCGGCTCTGGGACGCTACGACAGGAGCGTCCCAGACGCTCAAGGGCCACTCGGCCCGTATCAACTCAGTAGCTTTCTCACCAGATGGCACGCAGTTCGTGTCTGGGTCTGACGATAGGACGGTGCGGCTCTGGGACGCCACGACAGGAGTTGTGCTACAGAAACTCAAGGGCAACTCGAGCCCCGCTAGCTCAGTAGCCTTCTCACCAGATGGCAAGCTGCTACCTATGTTACGTGTATCTAACCATTGGATAGTAGAAGGTAAAGCAAATGTTCTCTGGCTGCCTCCTGATTACCGATCTACATATGAAGCTACATGGGATGAAACTGTTATTTTAGGACATGCATCAGGGAGACTTTCATTTCTTCGATTTAGAAAAGGGCCAAAGCTTGTAGCATAGACCTAGTATATACTATAGTAAGCATTGCCTTGTGGCCTTAATATCTTTTTCTTTTTCTTTTTATCTCTATTTTATAGAGGGTTAAAGGGGAGCGCATGGCTTTATAGTGATTGATAACTGCTACTCAGTGTTTACAATCTTATAGATTCTAGGTATAGTATGACAGGATGATGGCGAGTTTGTACTTTGCAGGTATTAGAGTTAGAAGATTAATAAGAGCGCTGAAGGTCAAGGTAGTGCAGTGCGGATAAGCAACGCGCCAGGGCTAGCGAGAGCCTTAGTAGTGTAGATGAGTGGAACACCATTTGCGGAAGATGAGATTGTGCCAGAACCATGGAGAGCCCCGGTGGCGCGGATATATTAGCCGTACGAGGGACGGAGAACCAATGCACTAGATAGATTTGAGGCAGCTCGTGCTGGCCTCCTGTATAATGGAGTTAATCACTAACTTAGTCTTTGTTGCACTTCGGGCCCTTTTAGCGCCATGGTCTTACGGCCAGGCAAATGGAGATAGAAGACTAGCTACACGCTTTATTATATAAGATAAAACACATTTTACAGAGATTATTATAACCATTATATACAGCTGACCAGGGATCCTTGATCGCGTGATTAGAGGTACCGATCTATGTAGCAACATAAGGATACCACAGCACTCCCTAGTCACCACAAGGCTGGCAAAGATTTTTCAGCCTTGTGGTGAGGCTCGGAAACCCAGATCAAACTGTTCTATGAGTTTGAAAGCCGCAAAGAGCTCGTGGTGGTGCTTTAGGTCAAGAGGTCCTATTATACTTCGAATTGACGCCCTCGCAATCAGGCGCGACGGCGACGACGTAATCGTAATTTTCAGAGTAGCCGGGGTTTGGACTGTTCGGGAGTGATCCTACAATATAACTGACACTAAAAAATAGAAATTTTCAATAGATTCACAAATTCAGAATCAACTGTATTCAAAGTACCAATAGTTTGTCTCGTCACGGGGTGCGTCTCCCGATGCAGGGACGCAGGTTATATTATTTATGTGCATTTGGTTTTCAAGCGAAGGATAGTTGATGAGTAAATAACTTTTCATTATCGAAATCTAGATGTAATTTTATGGAAGTGAAGAAAAGAACCCCCCCCCCGAATTACAGAATATACACACAGGACAAGTACAAATCGCTCTCTCATATAACAATATAGGGAAAAAAATACCAAAACAAATGCAACCGCTTAACTCACACTCAGGCCGAACTTGACATTCAGAAAACAACTACTACACACCTGCGCTCGTCATGTAATATCTTTATTCACGCTGCTTCACGATATCGATCCCAATCTCCCGTCTGCACTTTATCCTCCATGACCAACTCTTCCAGAGCAGCATACCTCTCCCTTCCCTTGACCGTCACAATACCGAACATCAGGTCCTCGTCCTCGAAATCCTCTTCAGGAGCTGGCTTAGCCACGAGCTGAACAAATGGGAGCAAATCCCGCACTTTCTGCGCATCCACGCCCCAGAGGCACCGTGCGCGTTCTCTGCGTACGGAGGACAGTGCGTAGTTCATCGTCGCTGGGACATCTCCGAAACAGACGCCCTGGGCACAGAGGAAATCGGCGCGTTCTGATTTCGTGGTTGTGTTTTCGATGAGGTGGAGGATATCGGCCGGAGAGAGCTTCATGATATCACGTACTAGACGGCGATATTCGCTCCCGTCGCCCCAGGCGATGTTGTACAGTGCTTTCTGGGAGAGGGAGAAGGCGTATTGCTCGTGAACGACGGTGTAAGATGGATAAAGGTCCAACTCGACAAGCTGCTCGACGTGCGAGAGCAATTCTGAGAGTTGGATGTGCTCGGTAGTGGAGTAGGTGCGCAGTAAGCGATGACGAGGGTCTTCAAGTGAAGAAGCGGAAGGCGGGTCGGGTGAGTATTGGGTGTATGAACGAGAGTGGAAAAGCGTAGTGTAAGTCCAGTGGTGGTAGATTGCTCCACGCAGGCGGTCCTTCTCTTGAGCTCTCAACAGGCGGCGGTTGTCTGAAGCAAAGCGCCACCGTAGACGAGGATATAGCTCTGTCCATCTTTCTGCAATTCGGCCGTAATGAACCATCTTCTTCATGAGTTCCAAGGTTAATTTTGGTTTGTCCCCCACTTGAATTATACGCTCAAGGATATTGTGGATGCGGACTTCTGTTCCGATGGGTTTGCGGCTCTTGTCTGTTTCATTGCTGATGACCAATTTGAGAAGGGATGGGACGGGACTGTATGAGTTGTGCATTGCTTGTTGAAGGATTGGCATTCGGCGCCCTATAAACGCGCGATAGTTCCTTCGTGATGTCTGAGCTAGATGAACAACATCTTCTAGCTCTGCATATTCGAAGATATGCTGGAGAAGCTCCGTGGAAAGATTGGTAATCGACATTTTTATTATTATTTTTGTTTATTTCTTGTATAAAGGTTGTTCTTGGTTCGCTCTTCAACTATAATCCTATTAGTATTTGCAGTTATGATAAATCATATGATGCTTACTCTTTTATTCTATTCTGCAATGCAACTGTGCTACTTCTCGAAGCCTCTTGTGCCAGTCGTATTGGCCTCCTATCTCTACTCAAGAGATTCTCACTCCTCTCCTTCACACACCAAGAATTGAATTTATAAAGAACAAAATGATCGATGACTATCGATTTAACGCAGAAGCGTTGGCCGCGGTGGAAGCTGTAATATACAACCACACACGGCGGAGAATTCAAGAGAGTTAACTCTCGAACACCCCGTCGGTGGGGCTATATTTGAATGACCAGAAGACATCTTTCGACGTTCTGCTGGTAGAGTTGGCCAGTCGCACGGGACTGGAAAGCTGTTGTTGCATCATCATTGTTGTTGTTGAAGAAGAAAGGAGAAGGGTTGTGACTCGGAAGTTGGTTTTATTTTGGAGGCTGGGCTGGCCGGGCCGGGTGTTGATCCGAAACACGTGGTTGAAAGGGGCATTTTACCACGTGAGAGAGTGTCGCAGTTCCACAACGGGGCTTCAAGTCCATGAATTTTATAGTGGGATATTTAGATTTTCGCTTCGGATTTTATTAGAGCCATTGAAATTTTGAATAAATCTAAACTTCACAGAAGTTCAAGTCAAGAAAAAGGCTGGTTCGACCAAGGAGATATGAACAAGCGAGCCCCTATCTTGGAAGTAGCTGCCAGACCCGAGCGATGTTATGTTCAGTATTCAATTTCAGCTGAGCGAACAGAACGAGATAAAAGAACACACAGCATGTTTGGAAACTCCAGCCTGAATAACTACAAGAGGATGCTTGGTTTACAATGTACTTTTCCCAGAGATCCGGGTCCAACAAATGCATAATCCCTCAACACCGGACACCATTGCAATCCATCTTCGAGCCAGTGTTCAAGCAAATAGTTCTGCAGTATCGAGCTCATCCCTAGCAGCTTTTCTGCCACCGCTTGTCCTCAGTCCCAATTCTCCCTTCTTCGCCAATCTCTCAATACCCTGTTCAGCTCTGGCATTATATCTCCCAGCCTTCTTCACTCTAATCTCACTCCTGACCTGGTTCGGACTAACGAACTCTTTATTCTCATAAATGATCGGGCCACCAAAACTACCCTCTTGAATCACAATTGGTGTTAAGACAAATCTAGGACCTATCTCTACCAAACTAATTTCGGTCTCCTTACCTTTCCCACTTGACTTTTCTTTTGATTTTGAGCTAGACTCTGATGTTTCTGCAGAAGCGATTTTCGATGGCTCCGTCTCATTAATTTGGTAATTCCTAATCCATATTTTGCCATCGGCCAAGGTGAAGCCCATTACATGATCGATGAATGGTTTTGCTTTCCTAGCTCCTTTTGGAACACCGTATATGTGGAGGAATAGTTCTTTGATCACTCGGAGGTGAGGTTCTGTATCGAAAGAGGCATCGAAGGAGAGAATAGGTCGAGAACCCTTGAGACAGTTTCCTGTGAAGTGGAGCTCTTCCATTGTGTGTACTGTTTCCGCGATCAGTGAATGTCCCCGACGAGGGCACAAGGCAGCCAAACTTACAGTTTTGCATGTGCATCTTAACGGTTGGCCCATTAGGCGCTTTGCTCATCCATAAATATAAATCCTTTCCTTTCCTTGCCTCGAAGAATAGTACATTGTTGCAATTGTAGAGTTCCGCAAGTTCGTTCAGTTGATAGAGCTTCGATTTGGTATCAAGTTTCGCATCTTTACGACTGTGAGGTAGCAGAGAGGCTATATCGTTCAACAAATGCCTATGCCTATTCATTCAACTCCGGTTAGCATTCTCTAACCAATTCCTTCTACCCACTTCCTGATTATATTCTTGAAAGCGCTCACCTGTAGGTAATTCCTCTTGAGGATAAAATCAACACCCTCTGCTTATTTTTTTTCACTCCGTTTGCCGGTCCATCTGCTTTATGACCATTGGTCTTTGACAATGACTTGTAAACCGAAGCCATTCTGTTTATTGTCTGAACTTCAATTTGTCGTCGCAAATCTTTGGCTTTTTCGCTGGGAACTTTTTTTTTGGAATTTCTCCATATCGCAACCTTAATCTTAGTGTCGAGCCTTAGGCATCACGGCAGATCCTGGTCGAGACAGCCTTGCAAGCTGCATGGCAACATCCCTGGGTTGTCTCTATCATGAGATCTAGTTTTTCCCAATTGCTGACATTTAAAGCTTAGAATGGTACGACATAAGCCCTCGGTATCTCTTATCTACATGTTTCGCGCGGATCACTTCGAAACAATCTACATCCGCCAACACTACTACCTCCCCGCGACCCCTCCTTGAATCCATCCTAAGCCTCGAAGTTTCTCGAGTCGAGAGAATGTTCTCGGTTCTTATATTGACCTGCATCTCCTTTTGAGAGCATAAACAAGCCACTAGGGGTCAGATTTATGAGGTACAACGTATCCAAATGGGAAAAGGACACTGAGGCACCTGCCATTCTCCCAAGTTGACGTAAGCTGCATTGCTTTGCAACAAGAGATAGATCGATTCTCTAACAAATGCGACTATGGAATTAAGAGCGTATTAAGAAAGAAATATATGGTGTAGTGCTAGTCTGACTCAGGAGACTCAGAATATCACCGAGGCTTGGCCAAAATGCCTAGTTGTAAGACAGGGAGGTCTCCAAGTCAGCCACGATATTAGAAAATAGACTTTTGAAGATCACAAAGTTTCCGTGAAAGATTATTAGAGTAATTTCCATTGACTAAACATCCGTAGCGATCGTTGAATGCATGAAATCCCATCCATCAATCAAAGAACACTTGTGTAGAAAAACGCGAAAGGAAACACAATCCATGAGAATATGTGCCAAGTGAATCTGGTCCCTATGAGCCGAGCAGCTCCATGCGCACAGCATCTTTAGAAATAAACCGGAATCTTTATGACGACCCATGCTCCCACCGTAACATGTTACAGACGCCTCGCATTGTATCAACCAACCAGAATATGTTCCTCCAGGCAGCACGCAACGAGAAGAGAAGTTCCCTTAACAGCATTTGCCTCCTTTGGCCGCACCTTCATCTGCAGGTTTGCTGAGTGTAATGTTTGTACCAGCACCAAGATTAGCTTGTGCTGAGTCGCCATTGTCGAGGGCTTTTTGCGAGACAATTCGGTAGATTTCTAAGACAATAGAGATTAGGCTCCTAACATGCAGCGCATCTTGGCAACACATACCTGTGAGGATATTTTGGAAGGCAAGTTCGACGTTGCTTGCGTCAAGTGCTGAGGTTTCAATGAAAGAGAGGTTGTTTTCACCTGTAGCCTAATGTCAATATCATTTCGGTCTGAAGGTGACAAGTCCCATACTTGCAAATTGTTTAGCCTCCTCTGTTGGCACAGCCCTCAGATGTCTCAAATCGCTCTTGTTTCCCACCAACATGATCACGATGTTCGAGTCGGCGTGGTCTCTCAACTCCTTCAGCCATCTTGTAACATTCTCGTAGGTCTGGTGTTTGCTGATATCGTAGACGAGCAGAGCTCCGACGGCTCCTCGGTAGTAGGCGGATGTGATAGCTCGATATCTCTCCTGGCCGGCCGTATCCCAGATTTGTGCCTTGATTGTCTTCGCATCTACCTGGATCGATCGAGTAGCAAACTCTACACCGATGGTTGACTTTGAGTCGAGGTTGAACTCATTGCGGGTGAATCGACTCAAGAGGTTGGATTTACCAACACCAGAGTCTCCAATCAAGACCACTATGGTTGAACGGGTCAGCATCCTGAGCAAGAAGCCATCGAGTTAAGTCAGATAGAAGAGGCCAGGCGACCAGCGGTGGGGTTGATGCTTACCCTTGAAAAGGAACTGCGCGCGAAAGAATATTAGCATTTACTGCAAATAAGAGCTGCGACCTTGGTACTCACGTCGTATTCGTCATTCGCCATGGCTGTTCGTGGGAATCGTGGTCGTAGATCAAAGGCAGCAGTCTTCGAGTTGTCAGATGAATCTCAATCGTTGTCGCAAGGCGGGCCTTTGTACTTTGGCGAGTCTAGTTCTACGACGCTGTACGAGTAGCGCGGTTGGAGGAACAAGGGGCAACCGAGCAGCGTCAACGCGCCTCTCTCGGGTTTTTGATACTGTCAAACCTCGGTGCGTGATGATGGAGCGGGAGGCGTGATTGTATCCAGGGCAGTTTGGTGATGATAACGGAGCTATTCGAAGCGCATTCCATCTCATACCCATCCATTCTTGAGGAGTCCGTTTTGTTTCGAAACGTGAAGGGAAGGCGGTCCGACCAAATGTCACGTGCGTGTTTTGCTAAGTCCAGTAAGGGGGATCTGCATACTCGTTATCACCAAAGATAATTCTTAAGATGACCTTCGCCGGGCATACTCTGGCCTGAGTACGGCAATATTTATTGGAAATCTTCACCTTCCTCTACGTTCGGCATAAGAAAAGACTTATACTGGCCACGAACAAAGTGTAGTAGTTTGACTACATGCACGCTCCCGCAAACCTGTTTGCTACTACTATCGATTTCAACAGGCTTCCGTCAACTACAAAAACCTCTCTGCATAGATTCGACATAAGAATCAGACGTTTAATGTCACTCAGCTTTACAACATGACGGATCAAATGGCTTCCAAGCAAGCACGCTTGGACGATGCCCACTTAAGTTCTGCTGCCATTGATGATGATAATGATGACATCTCCCTCACTTCATCTCACAGTGAAGAATATCTATCAGACGAGTTTGAAGTGGAGACTATTTTAGCTGAGAAAGGCCGTAATTCCAAAAAGCGTTATTTGGTCTTCTGGTCAAATTACCCTCTGGAGAAATCGACCTGGGAGCCCGAAGCGAACATATCTCCAGAGCTTCTTAAGCTGTGGAGCGAACGAAAAGTTCTACAGTTGAAAGGGCTTGAAGAACCTTTCGATATTGCAGCATTCAATGCCAAGTTACAAGAACTCAAAAAACAAAAAGCTAAAAGGAGACAACTCCGAAGAGCCAAAAAGAAACGACAAGGATTACAGGTCTCACCATCTGAATCAGATAGGCCCTTGGATAGTGATGAGTCCACTTTAGAGGCTACCGAAGATGATGAGATCGAAGATGACATGGGATTGAACCCTCATTTCAAGAACATAGCACCACTTACGAAAACATCAAAAACATCACCAGATGCTCAAGATTCTGATGATAGCTCTTCTGATATTGAACTGGAGAGAAATTCTAGACGAAAAGAAGGGCAAGATGATGTAACCTTGCCAGCCATAGAGGTATGTTCTTTATTAGCAGATATTTCATCTCCCTTTCTCTCTTGATTCTTGCTCTATAACACAGGTATAGAAGTCAAGACACAAAAGAAGTTCATCAGGATCCTCATCAGATGCGCCTTTATTATCAAAATCAAAAAGGGCCCGACATAGTCTATCTTCGTCCCATGGGACTTCTCCTCGGCTTTCGTCTCACAGTGAGGTTTCGTCCCAATCAAATGTGGCGGCGGATTCGCATGCGTCAATAGGCAAATCCAAAACACCTTTACCATCTTTACCTGGTGGTTTCCGACTTATTTTATCACCCAGGGGTGCAAAAGGTGCTACTCGCGGAGGAAGTACTGTAGCTCGCAAGAATGTGTTTCAAAATAGTTTCCGTCCGAAAGAACGACAAAGCTGTTCCAACAATGTAATCGATTCCTCCCAGCCCCCAAAGATGTTTAAGACTATGAGTCTTCAGAGAAAAGCTCAATTACGTAGTCGAAATCGAGCAGATATGGCGCCTGATATATCAGCTCTCCCTGGTGGTTTGTTTGCTCCCTCGAACCCATCCTCTGTTGCTCCGATACGTCCTGAAACCTTAAGAAAGGCTTCTTATACCTCAATTTCAGAGATTGAGTCTGAATCTCCTTCTAGAGAACACAGTTCGGAAGTAAACGAGCTTTTTGTTTCCAGAGAGAGATCCCCAGAGCCGCGTATCCAAGCATCTGCATCTTCTTTCATTCCAATTCTACCTTCCGGGCTTTTTCGTGCAACATGCTATTTCTGGGATAGGGCACAGCGTGATAGTAGTCAGCCTGCCTGTTCCCAAGGGGTTGCCTGCAAATATCTACATCATTATGATGAGACAGTGCCTGTAGCCCCTCCTCCTCTGTCATTGGGTATTCAGCGATGGATTTGCTACTATTGGGACAGAGAACAAAGGGAAAATGGCATGCCTCCATGTTCTAAGGGATCGGCTTGCCCTTATCTACATTTTTATCAAGAAAACGTCCGCGTAGCTCCACCACCACCAGGTGCCATCCACTATAAGCCTTCAGGGCAGGATACTAGTGGGCCCCAAGATCAAGCACAAACACAAGCAGGGCCGCCGGCTCGCCCAGCCTGGGATCCATTAAAACCTCTCAATGCAATTTGCCATTTTTGGGCTACTCAAAATAACAATTGCAGCAAGGGTACATCTTGCAAGTATTATCACAGCAACGATATCCGTTTGCCGATCGCACCCGCTCCTTACCAACGCCATAACCAGCCTTGCAGGTTTTGGTTACAAGGCTCGTGTACTGGCCCATGCCTATTCAAGCATGAACATTCCTCAACTCCAAACACAACTACGGTGACAAATCAAGATCTTCCAGCACAAGCTCCTCTACCTCCTATTTTAAAATCCTCTTCTGCTCCGCGAACGAAGTCTGTTAGCTTTGCCATCGATGACGCGGTCTCACCTTTCAGAGAAGCGGAATACACAACAGATGAACTTGGAGATCAAACAAACTTCGAAGTCGAAACTCGCATCCCAATGGGGCCAAAGCAATCCATTCCAACGCAGCATGGCATTAGGTTAGGGCAAGAAGCTCTGGCTGTGGCATCTAATCCAACGCTACGTAGTATTTTGGTGGCCGAAGGTGGCCGATCCACAATAAATCAAAGCGACAGTGTGGTCAAGACATCTTCAAATGTCCCTGGCCCTCAAGCAAAGAAAGTTATCATTGGCAGCGACGAAAAGAGAAGCATTTTCCTTGATTTTGGCCCTTTCAGCAAAGAACTACAAAAGAAATCCTGGGGAGAAGCATTCTATACCGCAACAAAAGTCACCTTCGACCAAATGTGCATGGCGCAAGATTTTCAAGCACAGCAAGGATTCTTCCAGCGTCAACAGCTGTGGCACGGAAGCTTGTCGCCTCTAGATCTCACAGATTCAGGGGCTAACAAACATATCAATGATCTTGTCGATGAGCTTGTGAATAGGAGTTCGGGATTAATATCTGCGTTTGCAAATTTTACAATTCTCGCATTTCCTGCAAAGAAGGAGGAGTGGAGGTTTCTTGAACAAACATTTAAGCCAATGGAAGCCAGACTACGCTACTTCATATTCCAATGCGACCTCGATATCAACGAGCTGCTGGTTCTTAAACCTGCAAGCATACCGGCTGACAGTTCCTACCGGAATCTGTTGGTTGAAAAGATTCATAAGCTCGACTTCAAAAGGCTCCTTCCAATTTACAAAAAAGGCCAAAACCCATATAACTTCTATCTTTTATTCCCGTCAACAGCGAACGAGATCGCTCACTTTATTGCATCTTGGCTCCAATCCTATCATCAACAGTCTAAGATATACCATAGCGAAGCAGAAGGGTCCTGGATGTTCTTCACGAAACACTCTGGAATCAGTATCGGCGTGATTTTGATTCATGAATCCGTAGTTGCCGATATTTATCGACTGCCTTCGCTAATCCAAATTATCACGGAGAAAAACTTCTCCTTCTGGGCTGTATCTGAGTTCTCTGTACCGTATCCTCTACTTCCTCCAAAATACTCAAAAGATTCAGCAATCGGCCAGATTACAACCACGCGCCTCTTTCCTCACGGCGCTGCATTCTTCC
This sequence comes from Haplographium delicatum, assembly GCA_037952705.1. Lineage (NCBI taxonomy): Eukaryota > Fungi > Ascomycota > Leotiomycetes > Helotiales > Hyaloscyphaceae > Haplographium > Haplographium delicatum. The sequence goes on from JAPZPC010000031.1 coordinate 240,228, forward strand.
TCACGCCAAGTTTCTTAGTAGCAGAGCCAGAGAAGGCCTATATTATCTTGGAATGGTTCCTCTCAGGAAAACAGCCAAAATTTCAAACCTCTGTTCCAAGAACCTGGAAGTTTGTTTGCTGTCATGGCCTCTGTGATTACCTCTTGGATCTTGCAAACTCTAAGGCTTCCGAAAAGGAGAATTTTGAGATGAAGCACAGCAATAAGCCAGCCAAAGATGCCATGTTGGAGGAGAAGGGGCTTAGCTTTAACTATTGTACTACAAGGTATAAGCTGTACAAGATTCTGGTTGACCTTGACTCGAGAAATCTGCTCGAACCATCAACCGAAGATGACTCAGACTACTGCGATGAGATCGATAGTCCTATCGTATATGCCGATCGATCTATTGACCCTGATGATGAAAAGTCTTTGGTGGAATGGTTTGCGACGTGGTCGATGCGAAACCTGGATAAGTTCCGGAAATTTGCCGTGGTTGGGACTGGGCTACGGAGTGCTGTTCGCGCAACACGTCTAAAGGAATTCGCGGATTCTAACACAAACATTCTTCAAACCCAGAATGTCAAAGACGTTGGCGGGCTTTCTTCCGTCAGAGAACTTAACGATCCTATGGACATCGATACTCAAATTCAGGATTTGATTCGTAGTGCTGTAATCGAAACCCAGCATCTATCTCCTCTTGCAACCGCTGAAACCGATACCACGCGTTCACAAGAACCTATCGCATCTTCTTCCACTCATGATACAACAAAGGCTGCAGGTTCTGTGAGTATGAGCACACGGCCTCCGCCGCTCGATGGCGCAGATGATATGATTATGTCACCTCAATATGATGGTGCAAATGAACACTCTGCCTCGTTGGATAATAGGAGCAGCGCCGCATCTAGAGAAGCCATCCGAGTAGATGAGTATGATCGCCCCTTTTTCACCCAAAAATCTACTCCTCCAAACAGACTTGTGGGGAATAGTAACACTACCAAACCGGATTCCATGCCTTCAGGGGACAGGGAATCTCACCGCGATCAAAATGCCCCACGATCCGAACTCGGCTTGGATATATCAGATAGACGGACGAGCAACATAGCGTCGCCATCTGGAGATAGCATGGACATCTGCATGGGAATTAGTTCTCCAATAAATATCTCCAAAAATGACGGTGCTAGTGAAAGCGAGAGGCCAAACAAGAGAAGCCGCCAGAATGGCCCAGAAACCCAAGGAAAGCCAGCAGTCATATTGAAGGAAATCAATTTCGAACCGACGACTTCATGGTATAATCGTATGAAGGAGAAGGGTGGTGGGTGGGAGCACATATTCGTCTCAAGCCATGAACATGTCTTCAAGTTTCTAGGCGTCACCAAATAACGAGGTGCGGTAAATTTAATGGATGGTCTGTGAGGGAGCGGTATTCCGTCAACAATCAAGACGTTATTCTTTTTTTTCTTTTGTTTTCTTGTTAGAGTAGAAAACTGCTTTCTTTCGCTGGTTGGCTGGGCGTTTACTTTACATCGAATTTTAATAGAGCTCCTTGCAGGCGGGAGTTGGGATTTGCAAGTCGGTCAGCTAGGTTGCGTAAATACCCCATATCTTTATATTAGGAAATAATTATTATTTTTTTTTCGAAATCGTGGAGATAACTCTAAGATCTGACTGTCTGTAATACCACCAAGGATGTAAAACTCAAGCAAATGGGGAGCCGCAACAGGAGCTGCAGAAGCTGGTTTTTGGGTCAATTTCATTGGCTTATTCTAGTCAGCTAAATAATCCTCTGCTTCAACTCCAACACTCCTCGCAACACCTCTGACCACTTCCCAACCTACGGCAACTCTATATTTACAACCCCCGTCTAACACATCGACGGTATTTACATTCCCAACCCTGACCAAGAGACGCAAACTCGTCAGCGTAGCAACCGCCATCTGTATATCCGCATTCCCCGCCACATTCCCCTTGTGCTTCTTGCTACCATCAGCATCCTCCTTGATGGCATGAAAAATCGCCAGCATGCGCTCCAATATAAATGCTTGGGGGCCGAGTAGCTTTCTCGAAATCTTTCGAGACTTGGAAACACCAGGTCTGGATTTCGCGGTGCCACCGCCCTTCTTCTTGCGCTTGGCGACGGCGGCTTTTAGAAAGTAAACGGAGTCTAAGCGCGGAAGGTTGAAGGACGCAAGGTACGCCGCCACGAGAAGGAGGCGGGAGTAGTAAGGGAGCTGGGACCCCAGGCCTAAGTATTTCGTGCTCTGTGTGGGAGGCATCACTGATTCTGGTTTTTTAGGTTCTGAAACAACGTTGTGGACAAGAACATTGTCGTTTTGGAAGAGTGATCGGCTCGCTAGGAGGAGTCGACTGAAGGGTGATGGGTTCAATTGACCGTCTAGAATCGGTCGGATGAATAGCGGCCAGAGGCGGAGGCACACAGAACGGAATGAGACGATGTCCCTCCCGGAATGTTTGGAAAGCGAGTCCCAGACGGCAGTACAAAATCGACTCCAGGTTTCTTTGGTATCTTTTGACCCTGACGGAAGCTGAGGCTTGGGGTCTACGAGAGAGATAATTTGTAGGAGTTCGGGTTTCGTATAAGATGGGAATTCAATGTGGGGGGCGCCAGGATTGTGGAGGAAGTTAGGGCGCGGCGATGTAACGATAAAAATTGTAGTGAGATTAGGGATCTAGAGCGATCAGTATTGGCAGGCCGTTGATGCGGGATTGAAAACATTACTATTTCACCCAATCTTGCTAGAGCGGGAAGTAGAGTTGGAGGAGCATCTTTTTGATGGTCAATGCCGTCAAAAACCACCACAAATCTCCGGTTTGCAGATGTAGCATAGCCTTCCAGTAGCTTTCTGATTTCCACCGCCAGTTGTGACAGGTTCTCGCACCGTCCGATATCTGCTTTCCACTCAACAGCCTTCGCAATTTCTCCAACAGTCTGTTCAAGTAAATGCCTTCCTGTAATGCATTCCCTGCTTTTTATTATCGCATATCGAAGATCGTTTAGGATGTTGTCATGTCCATTAACAATCCCATTCGTACTTTTCCCGGAAAGATCTTGGAGAAGCGCTCGAGTAATGACACTTTTCCCCGTGGCTTCAAGACCATGAAGCACTATGTTTCGGCTTGTCGCGCCGTAGATCTGTTACAGCAAGAATGAATTCATCAGTCAACTTTCTCCAACAGGCAATTCGGCGTCGCAGAACTTGAATATGCTCACAGAGAGAAGTGAAGTCAGGGCGCGGATCTGCTGCTCTCGACATGGCAGCCGTGAAGACAGAGCAGAGACAGCTAGCTCATTTGGCAAAGCAAGCAAAGACGGCATTATAAAAGCAATTCCTTCATTTGCGGATTGAAGATGCAAGTCGCGTTAGACCCAGGGAGACGCGACTTGACGCTTACTCGCTTACTCGCTTAACACCCTGTTTATCGATTAGGCTTCCGTTTAACGTTGCTGTCCCGCTTACGTGCATAATGCTCTAAGGATATGGCTATCACACTCTACACGTCATGATTTGATACTTATTCTGTCATCTCCGCGTTCTGGCTACTATGGCTCTTTTTCTCTCTACTGCTAGCCCTTTGCAGCCATGACCTCTTGAAACTTTGAAACCATTTCTGTTGAAACGCTAGGACTAGGTAACCTTATTGTCGCAACGCGCGCGGCTCGGCTTGCCAGAAATTCCTGGAGCTGGCTCGTTCTAAGTTTTGATCGGAATTACATGCGATATCTGCGCCATTGGGTTTGACTTGGAGAGATTCTTTGGAAAACACCACGTACACGACCATTTGGTGTTTAGAATCGTGGTTCACATGTTAAGTTGGCGCAATGACCTCCGATTTCATCCCCAAAAGGCCCCATAAGAAGTCACGACGTGGATGTCTAACATGCAAGACGAGGAAAATAAAAGTATGTACTCACTCTCCCTCTTCATCTTACATAATATTGGCATGCTGAATTTACCAGTGCGATGAATTGCAACCTAAATGCTCGTTTTGCCAGAAGAGAAATTTTGACTGCAAATTTGGCCCTTCGAAGTCAGATTCATCATCCTCTTCCGAAAGCCCTACAACTTCCACATCTTTGACAACGAAAATCTTACCTGATGATGAGGATCAGAAATTAGACATCGCAAAACTTACTTTGGAATTCCTAAAGGCTTCCGGGCCACCGATCGTGATCTCGTCAGGTTTATCAGATGTGGACCTCCGCATGATGCATCACTGGTCAGCTGTCACTTGTGAAGGTACCATCGGACAATATGCCCATAATACTTTGAGGATACTTGTGCCTCAGTTGGCTTTCGAAAATGAATTTCTTCTTAACGGAGTCCTTGGCATTGCCTCCCTCCATATGCAACATTCCACACCGCAGTCGGCTTATTTCGAGCAACAGACAAATATATATAAAGCCAAAGCCTTAAGCACATATCGCCAGATATTACCTCATATTCGGCCAGGAACTAGCGAGTATGAAGCTGCAATAGTGATGGCTATTTTTCTAGTAGTCATGTACTCACAAGACAAGTCTCTCGAAGCTGACGACCTTATTATTTTATACTGGGTTGTTCTCTACAAAGGTCTCTTCTCTTTGATGAGTATGAATCCTCATCCTAAAATGCAAAGCTTGTCTGTAGCACCGATCTTCGTCCGAGAGCTCACAGAGCTTCAGTCTCCACCAGTAGTTCCAAAAGTTCTTGTCAATATGCTTCAAGGGATGGAAAAGCTAGATCCCGATTTCGAGATGCTAGAATTTTATTGCAGAATGCTAGACGACCTCGGTTTGCTTTATGCCAGCTTACACCAAGACGGATTATCAGAAGCTCTTGCTGTCCGAATAGTCTCCTGGCCGTCATATCTTAGCTTCGAATTTGCAGCATGTGCGACCAAGAAACGGCCAAGGGCGCTCATAATCTTGGCACATTATTTGGTTTTTATTAAACTAGTCCAGCACATATGGTGGCTGAAGGGAATGGCCGACCACGATATTGCAATTATCGCGAAGACGGTTGGTCCAACATGGGCTCCATACATGGCTGTGCCTCTCCGGGCCCTTAAATTGTCGACTGACGACGAGCTGGCCAGTCTATTGCTGCTGTCTTGATGTTTTATGCGCTTATTACAGCTTTATCTCCTGTATAATCTCTCCGAGAGCCGATGTACTCTCGCTCTTGAACCACGGCGGCCATCATCAGGTCTTAAGAGCTTTTACCAACCATTATCTATTCCATTTTGGTGACATCACAACTTATAAAGTTGGTCTACAACTTTCGAATCTCCCAAACTTCTAGGATAATATACCTCTAAGAATCAAAACTTCTGCTTCATAGAACCAACTCCAGACAACTTCAGCATAATATTTTCGATAATGGATTGAGTGGACAGAGCCTTGGTGGACATATATATGATGAATAATTAAATGTGCTGTTGCGCCGTTGTTACAAAACTGGGCAAATTTATGCCACAGAAGTTAAAATCCAGAGGCAAATGCCTGGGTGCTATCTCAACTAGCAAGCCAAACCCATATGAAATCGCCACTCTTGACATTGTTTGTTTGAATAGTACATCCGATTTATAAGTCTTGTGTCACTCTACGCTTTATGGAGGAGAAACGAAATTATTCTAGCTATGAAATATAATACCCATTTATGATTCCCATATAATCGGCACTGATTGTCTTCAAGAGAAAAGTTGGTGATTGTTATCATAAAAAGAATCACAGCAATCTCCTTATTTATTCTCAAAAATATTATATAAAATCCTTCCCTCTTCCACGGGTATTCAACGCTCGCCGTATTTCAATACACCTCTTCATCCAGCTCGAGAAAATATTAACAGAAGAAGCAAGATGTGTATCTATCACTATACTAAGTAGGCTTGTGGTCATGTTTCGGCGAATCTTATCTATCATGAAAAGCAAGCTTGCTATGAAGAGAGCTTGGAGAGGTGCATAGGAGAACCCGAAGTAAAATATCACATTTATCGCAAAAAGGGTACGGCATGTAAGGACAAGGATAATAATAAACGTAGGCACCAGAACAAAAGAGGTACCATGACCTATCATTAATTGTCTTGTAAATGCGGCTGCAAAAGCAGAGGACGTGTAGGAAAGTAGGTCCCTTAATACTTAGGAGACAGCAAAATGCTGAAATGTTGGAGTACTTTTTTCTGGGTGGATAATGGACATTTTCGACTAGAATCCAGAATCACAGTTCGTAGAATATGAGCCGAATCATCTAGACATTCACAAATTCTCATCAAAGAGTATTGAAATATCTCCCCAATATCCTTTTCATACTTGAGATTCCCTAAATGTTTACCTACCAACGTTCAAGACGAGACTACATTATCTAACACCCCCAAAATCTACCTTACCAAAAGTAGTCAAATATGAGCCTATACAAGATTAAGTACGCATGTAGCTGTCTTTCTGGGGTATACGAGACCGAGTACCAGGTATTCTGGGACGCCTCGTTCCAGAAGTGCGTAGGGCGGCCACAAGATGTACACCTCGAAAACCCGGCGAAGTGTAAGGCGTGTAGGGCCAGGAATGATCACACACGCAGACAACAGAGTAGGAGACGCAATATGGGTTATTATTAAGGCAACTTGACAGAATTAGTTGTGAAAGGTGGTTAGGAGTACGAAACCGGTTGAATATTCTAAAAACGGCAGATATCTGGTTAGGGAAATTCTTATACGTGAGTCGTTCTTTCTTCTCTGTCTTGGTAACTTGATATTAAACTCTGGAACCTGGAAGATAAGATAAGACCCGTTGTTTTCGATATCCTGCTCATTTTTCTCCGCTGAAAAGAATATTACTATTAACTCCAGATTTAAACCTATCTATGGAGCACCTAGCTATTCTCTGCTTCCCCATCCTCGCTTACCCTAACGGATCCTTCTCTCCTTTTTTAAGCGACAAGCCCAGCCGAAACCAGTTTGCCAAAATATTAAACATAGATGTCAAAGCTCAATACATCACAAGACTATAGAGAGAAATCAAAACGAGGTTGGTGCGGATGGATAGATGCCCTATTGTACCAAATCCTTTGGGGTTTCTTGTCTTTCTAGCTATAATCTAACGTTTCAAGAAACCAGCTCAATATTGATACGCTTGCCCACAGCTTACGGAATCAAAAATAAAAAGTAGAACCCCCCCAGTCCCCCATCCATCATCGAACAAGACGAAGAGGAAGAAAGAAAAGGAAAAACTCGTTTCGGGGTCTGAGCCCGCTCAAACTTTGCTTTCATTGAAAAGGGCTCGTAATGATTGTTATTGCTACACAATAAAAAGAGGACAGAACTTCCCCCCCAAAAAAGGGATTTTTCATATCTCCTGAGGTCATGATTCGTCACTTTAGAAGGCGCGAGCCTCGCCGGAACCTGTTCCTGGCTTTCACTACTGCTTTTCCACCATCCACGATCGAGTCGATACTATTTAACGCCGCGGAGAAAGAGTTGCTTTTCGCCGTGTTGGAGGTGGTTGCATATTCTGACGAGGCCTCAGAGGATGAACTTGCCTGGGCAGACCCGGCTTCAGCGCTGCTGCTGGACTCTGAGATGCTACTCGTTGAGGTGGAGGCAGGAGATGTGGGGTTGAGAGATATCACGGTGGTATTTTGAGATGAAGCCATGGAGTCCAACGCCGAAGAAGTCGAGTTTAAGGCCGAAGTAGTCGAATTCAAAGCTGAACTAGTTGAGTTCAACGAGATAGATGACGGCGGCGGACTACTTGTCGAGTTGGTCGTCACAGTAGTATTGCTAATAATTGTAGCAGTGCCATTGGACACCCCAGGGAGAGCAGTTGCGCTTACACCAGAGGAGACCGTTACCGTGGAAGTGATTGTTTGAGGGGGTGTGGTGACAGTCGAGGTCACGGTTTGCCCTGAAACAACCTGGGTGATCACTGTTGTGGTACCCGGTTGAGTGAGCTGTATGATGAGAACTTGCACAGACGACGAAGACGAAGAGGAAGATGAAGATGACGACGAGCTAGAAGAGCTCGAGGAGGACTCAGATACCTCGCCATTATTTGAGGCACCGGAGGAGCCGGACCCTGATGATCTAGATCCTGATGAGCTAGTTCCCGATGAGCCAGTCCCAGATGAAGATGAAGAACCAGAGCCAGATGAAGAGGATGAACCAGAGACTGATAATGACGACGAAGAACCGGCCGATTTTCCAGCTGCACATACGGTGACTGTGCTCACACTCATGCTAAGAGACGTCACCGTAACTGTACTAACACTCACAGCGGGTGGCGCGGGTGGAGGTGCAGATGGAGCCACAGTTACCGTTTCCACTCCAAGCGGCCCCGATACTGTACTGAAACCCGCAGCTGCAGCAGTCCCTGCGTTCACCGTGCCTTTGCAGTCACTGACCGTCTGGGGAACTGTTTTGGTGACGGTAAGTGTTTGCGGCAGCGCTGTTGCCCCTCCAGCTTGCTGGGTTGCCACTGCGATGGCAGAAGCCAGCGAAGGAGGTGGAGAGTTACTATTCTGGGCCCCTTGTGGAGGAAGTGATTGTGATGTAGCAGCCCCATTATGAGCTGGTGGAGGCTTTGACGTGTACTTCGGCGAAGCTCCTGCTCCCGAATCATAATATCCATCATTTAACAGATCATCTAGTAAGGACCGTTCGTCATTGTGAGCAAGTCTAATTTAAGAAAATGTTAGTGGCATAGCAAAAATTGGAATGCCAGAGGGAACCTATGACTGAACAGGATATACTTACTCATCTCGGGGAAGAGAGTCAACTGAATCAGCAAGTACTGAAGAAAAAAGAGCGACTAGCGCCAGCTTCGAGAAAATATCAGACCGCATGCTGAAAAGTTTTGATGTACAAGAAAGGAAGGAAACGAGAGAAAAAAGAGTGATATCGAATCAGAGAAAGAAAGAGCCCGCAAGAAGCCACACAGTCATGATCGGTTTGTAGGCAGAGAGGAAACGCAAGCTTATATGAGAAATAATTGACACTTTCCTATCGATTGTCAGACTCCGCTGCCAGCCAACAGCTTCTGGTCCGACTGTGAGAAGCTTGAAAATAAGGTCATATCGAGCCCGGGAAGGAATGATTTGTTTTTCAAGGAGATCCCCAGGATGTAGTTTCCAACGGAGAGGCCGGCAAGGTCTAAACTTTCTTGACTTTGCCCAATTCAAGTAATAGATGCGGATGAAACGAAGATCCGAACAGATAAGGTCTGAGGGGAAGAGATGTGATAATCAGATGAAGAAGGCTGTGCAAGATTCGGAGCACAACCTGTCTGATGGTGAATAAAACCGCAAGATATGATTAGCTGACAGGATTTTTCTGAGAGGGAAGATGGATGTGCCGTGCATCAAAAGCGCCGCTTTCGGTGTATCCGTTCCGACTAGCTGAGGCTGAAAAGAAAACATAAATACATAATTAAGATGGAAAGTCATGGCGAAAATGTTTGGCCTGAGTTTTAGACACACTAAAAATAGTTGGATTGGTATGAGTTAATTCTACTGCCACAATCCTATGCAAAGTTGATTGGCGCCAAAGGTAGTCGATTGTCGACATGAAAGAGACCAAGTATCTGCATTAACAACTATATGGAGGTCTACAGATGGCCTTGACTACAGCCCATTGGCTGACAGAACGGTACCCACAGATTGAAAACACAATTCCAGTTGGGATTTAACGCTCAAAACTTCAAGCATCTTGGGAGTGGAGACCGGCCGGGTTTTCAAAATTAAAAGGATAAAAAGTATTCCGATTTCATCAGCTCAAGATTGGAAGGAGAAAACCCAGGATGACCAAACATTGACGCCAGCTCCATCCCCTCTAGAACAAGTTGAGGGCCGTCTCAAATTGTAGGCGCGAAGTCTTGTAACGACGCTAGGGGATGATTTGGTGAAGCGAGCGATCATGGCACCAATGATTCGAGATCGTCTAGCACGCATTGTATCAGTTGAAAATCGTCGCGCTCAAACAGCACCGTGCGGCCATCGGAATGATTTTCAGATTTTCAGATTTTCAAGATGTACCGTAGGGATAGACGTGGGCCGGCCGGGGAGCCAGGAGCGGTGAGGGTGTTTTGAATCAAAGCGTGGAACATTTTGCACTTGCACAGCCTCTAGGGAAACGTATCCATGTTCACATTGTTTCTTCAGCAGCCGGAAGAGCGAGAAGCAAGGTGGGAGATCCTTCTTAATGCAAGCAACGGCGCTGAAGAGACACCGAGTGCCTTACAGAGTTGTGGTTGATCAAGTTGAAGCCGCGAAAGGAGAGGTCAGGAGAAGTCGAGGGAGGCTCGGAAATGGGGGGTTCTAACCCGAACCGGAACAGACCCCCTAACACGTGACCCGTGTCGAAGTGCTCCAAATTGGCGAGGTCCTTTCTCCTCCTCCTGCTTACAGGAGAGCAGAAGGATGGATCTGGATCTAGATCTTGATCTTCGTTGCACCGGCCTCAAATGCAAGGACGCCAAACGCCAAAGAAGGGCGCAAGCTGATACTCCGATGAGGTGAGGATGAAAATCTCCCATCAGCCCATTAGCACATCAAATTCTCCGTTTGGTCAGCTGGCCAGCAGCCGCCACGCCCAGCAGCCGCAACGACCAGCCCTGACCAGCCCTCCCCCCCCAAACCCACGAGACCGCATCTCCTGACCCTCCTTTTCCCAGTCACATGATTGATCTGGGCCCGAGAAAACACGGCTGGGTAGGGATGGATGACGGATGGGGGGTGTACGATGCAGCTTTTCCTCTCTGTTCTGTCGCTGTGTCGCCGTCTGGGTCCCCTCAGAGGCTCGCCGCGAGAGGTCATGACGGCGGCGGGCTCAGGGCTACGGGCGACGGGGCGTCTTGCAGAGCGGGCCATGGCCTATCGGATGCCCCAGGGCTGCGTTGCGGGCGGTTAAGGCGATCGCCAACTTTCTAGCACGCTCACGCCGCTCCCACACTCCCGTAGGACTGGTGGCCGCAGGACGAGAGGCCGCTCCTTCAGCGGGCTTCTCGTCCTCCGAGTGGAAGGCATGCGTGACATTCTGCTATCTTGCAGCTGGCGGGGCGGCCAAATGCCGGTCGAGGAAGTGTGAAGGGACTAAGGGGACGAAAAGATTGTGTGTCAAATGTGTGATATGTGTGAAATATGTGAATGTGAATGTGAAAGTCAATGTGTGAGGTGGAGAAAACGTCTGAACAGGCCGCCGAGTGGTCTGAGGCGGCGGCAGAGAGAGGAGGGGGGGAAGAAAGACGATAATGCAGGCAAAAGCATTGACGCTTGACGCCGTTTTCGCCCTGTTGGTCTTGTTGGCCCTGTTGGATTTCTCGACGACCGTTGGATGTTCGCTGGATCGTTGGATCGTTGGATCGTTGGGCTGGATTTGGTGGATTTGCTGGGGGGATTGGAGTAACTGTGTGCCGTTTCCCGGTTTCCGACTTCTCATCTCGTCTCGTCTCATCATATCACATTATTACCGTTACCAAACTCTCTCACGCCAGTCGTGGAAATACGATCAGTCGCATTGGCCTTCTCGAAATTCGGAGGAATCGGAGATGTCGAACCAAGGAATTCATCTTTTGGTTACATCAAATTTTAGTACCTGACATGCTCCTGCACATAGTTCATTTCCATACTACCGTCCAGCCAAAGAAAAGGTACAGTACACTCAGACAGTGGCAAAACCGTGGGGTGTTCGATGTATATAGTACCTCTGCAATCTTTGGGCAAGGCGGTCGAGATAAGGTCGTAGGCCGTTTTGGGATTGTCAATTTAACGGCATCTCCACTTCCATTTCCCTTTTGTTTTATTGTTCTCCGCACTGCATGCTGGGCGTGTATTCGACAGTCGATTCTCGACTATCGATTATCGACTATCGAGAGCTTTCTCTGCCGCGCTTCTACAGCTGCGGTAAGCCAGAACCAGTACATGCCGTGCTATATTCCGTGCTATTAAGGCCTTTAATCTTCAACGACAAACCTCCGAACCGTGGTTGATCGGTCCCGCACCGACTTAGCAGGCAAGCCCTTGCCTCTTTGCCCCCCCCGTGTAGTTTGATCGCCCACGAGGGCGGGGCGAACCGATGCCATCTCTCTGCCTTCCGTCGAAAGAGAGAAGGAGAAAAAAATAAAAAAGGAAATAAACTGATTTCATCGTCTCCTTTTCCCTGCATGAGGAAAGGGAAAAAAATATACGTTTTTCGCCCGTCCGGTTCGCCGCGGTCCTACAGCGGTAATAATATGTCAACTGCATACTGATGCAGTGTGCGCAAAGTACAGTTCAGGTCCCACAAGACAGTAAAAATGGAGATCTGATGAGATAAGATTACCATGATTTTCGATGAGGCACCATACGATGCGATGCGGCAGGAATGAACGGACAGGAAATGATCGATCTAGGAAATATATGTGTGTGTTTGTGCGTGATGTCCGTGTGCGTTTGCAAGCCTCCCGTCCTAATATAAGATATAATATATCTCAGGCCCAGTTTTTTTTTTTCTCTCTCTCTCCCTCTGATCTCCTCAAAAAGGCAAAATAAAACATTTTCACGAGGAAGTTTTCTTCTCTTCCCCCCCCTTTCTCTGAGCTGCAGTACGGGATTGTATTTCCTAATTTGACATTGTTATGTTTTTATTTATTTTTATTTTATCAACACTCGGCTTTTCGGTACTTCGTATTTGCCTCATTAAATTCTTTTGGCCCATCCTGCAATGTTGCGGCTGCAATCATCATCACCTTTTTTTCTTTAGTTCGTTTCGAAAGCCCCAAGCCCCCCTAGCTTGTCGTCGCAATTACTGTAAGATTATCTTTTTGGAAGAAAAGGGGGGGGGCTTTCAAAATAACTGGGGAAGAAGGAGAGCGGTTTTAATCTTCTGCAGTGGTCGCCGCGCCAGGCAGCTTGCTAAAAGGGCTTGGAACGGCCAGAAACTATTGATAATAACAAGACTAACTCAGGCAAAAAAAGAAAAAGCAAAAAAAACTTAACTTGGAGAGGAAACCCATCTAGGAGGAAAAATGTCAATAGTGCGTGAGATCGCGACAAGTTCGCGTCGTCTCTCCCGTTGCTGCTTTTATTGTTTTTACTTTCTTGCCTGGGCTCGTCATTTGCCAGATCCTGCTATTTTCGTAACCTCTCCTTCTTCCTCCCCGTTCCCAGCTATCCCAGAGAGTACGGGGCTATATATACCTAGCCCTGCCTCCGCCCAAGATTTCAAGAAAGTGTAAATATATGCAAATTGTTTTGCCTTGCATAGCAAAGTCTAGGGCAAATAGGAAACGCGACATGGCCAAGCCCCGGGCCGAGGGTTGGCAATTTCTATCTATGAACATTTGTACAGCTCATCGTGCTGCACGAATAGATTAATAGCGATGGGTCTATAGGCGGCGACCAGTCCCTCGCAATTGGACTCTGGTTGTTGACATATTTGCCCTGCCGGGGAAGCATAAAGGTTCAACTATATCTTTAGGTGCAGATGCGGACTCTGCTGTCCCGTTCTCTCATTTCATTTCATTCACTCTTCACGCTCACTCCTCAGCTCCCCCCTTACTGATTATTGCCTGGCCAGGCACTTCTGCAGCCTCTTTTCAATGAAATCAATAAAGGCTCAATGGTTCCAAACATCCTAAGAGGGTCCAACGAGAGGTCGGGTTACCAACCACTGCGTTGCCACCAGGAAACACCAACAGGCAGATTGATGAGACTCGTTAGACTCGTCTCAGTCGGGAAGCATTCAGTCATAATTCCCGTATTTTTGGTCAAGCTGCAGAACACCCAAGCATCGTCCTGGACCAACCGAATCTGCAGACAGGTCTGACAGTCACCTACAGGAGCTGTCGCACAAACCAATGACCGTGGTATCGCTGCAAATTTGACTCTGTTTGGACGACACTGCATTCAAAACAATCCAGAAGTCAGGGTTGGAATGTGAGAGCGAGGCAGAAAGGTAAGCTGGAACACACGGTGGCTATATCTTTGAGGAACAAATCGATCGCATGCATCGCCGGACTATATTACTTTGGGAACCCGAACTTTCGTATTTCCAGGGCATGTTCCGTTAGAGGGCCAGACGATGGGACGAGAATGCAGATGCGGATGTGGATAAGGGCGCTGGCTGGCGACGGCTGGTTCCTCTCCCCATGAACAAAGTAAGAAAACATGCGCCTAATCATAATGATCTCACCGACGCCCTCTGTTGCCCCCCCTGAAAGTGCACACACATACGGAGTATTCTGGATACAGTATATATGAAAAGCATGATGTGCTGGTAATCGCCCTGTATTGTAACTCCTCCCCGCGCCAATTCCATGTCCTTCATTCTGTAACCGTAGCTGTAGCCGCACATGTCATACAGACCCCCGCGCGCGAACCCGGGCACAAGCTTTGTCTTCCCACTATTGTACTGTACTGTACACTATCGCTCCAGCATTCCAGGAGAGAGCTTTGAGGCTATTTTGTGGTGAAGATCGACGTTACGCCTCGCAATCCGACAGCCTCTCATCTGCGCAGGCTACTGCGTAGATCATCCCAGCAGGATCCAACTGCCTACAGGACCCAGCGGACACCCGTGGCCCTCCGGCGTTCCCTGGCCTATGAGACTGCCGCGCCTGATGCTTGCTTTTTACGGTACTCACTACTCACAGTTTTCACAAGGTACGATCTGCTGAATATCGAGACTCGGCGAGAGTCGCATTGGCCGGTCTGGCCTGGAACCACGGGCCTCACATATTTGCCATTAGCCATTTGCCATCTATCATCGTGGGCAGCGTCCTCCTCTGGGGCCTTGGGCGACCGCGGGCCCTTTAGTCGCTGGCCGTCCCCTGGGTCGGGTCTCTCTGGCGCCGTCTGTCGGCCTTTCACAGGCGACCTGCTGGCTGTTACTTTGAGCCGTTCGTCACTCGCGTGGCTGGAGGGTTCGCCGGGAGCTGGAAGCTGGGGAGCTGGGCTGGGGCGCTGGGTATTATTGCGGGTACAGTACAGTACGGTATGGCCCCATTCTTTGGCTCGCGGGACGGTTGCCATTGGGATGGTAGTTGGGGACTGGCGGGGACTGGAGGGGACTGAGTGGTCTGCTCCGGGTGTTCCTGTCCCTGTTCTCGATCTAGTTCAGTTCTTGATCTAGATCTTGTTCTTGGGGTTCTGGTTTGCTGGAGCGTGATGGGGGACGGTGCAGTTGCAGTGGCAGTGAGTGTGTGCTGATGATGTTCTCTCCAGTCCGTTCTCTCAAGCGAAAAACCAACCATCCCCCCGGTCCTGCCCCAAAGCGGCCTAGCGCCTCCCGTTCGACGCTTCGACTTTCACCTCCATTACTTTACTTTGCTGCTACATTAAAAAGTCACAATCCTCCTCCCACGCCTTTCGAATTTCTCCCCACCACCACGCTCCCTCCCTCTGGCGACGATCCCAGAGGTCGACCTGTCCTGGTTGCGTCGCATCGGCTCTCCCTATTCTGCATTTGACGTGGCAACGATAACGCGATACGACCATTAATCCACTCGAGGGCCTTCAGGAGAAAAGGGCTGCCCAAGTACCGAATCCGTCTTCGTGACCGTCGTCCGTACTTGTTGAGCAGCAACACAGCTTAATACCACCGCCTCTGCACCACAGCGAAGCTTCGCGCAGGACCAGACGCATTCCTCTCCGGGACCCTCCAGCTGCACGAGCTGCCTGAAGTTCGGAGCAGCCTTTTTAAGCTTTCACAGCGTGCCACTGCCGGCTCCTTGCATACGCTGCTGGCACAACCAGGAGGTGCTCTACCTCTTCAAGCCTTTGGTTCCCCCAGGTTCTCAATATGGCTCAGCAATATCAAGACATGTATCAAGATTATTCTCACCCTCCAAACCGGTCGCCGGGCTCGACCCGTGGCTATGGAAATGGTCTCACCCTTAATCGCCAGCCATCGCGGCATTTTGACAGCTATGGTGCTGGCCAAGCACCAGGCCTCTATACTGCCCAGGATCACATAGCGCGATACGATGAAGGCCCAAGATTTGACAGAATGGGCTCTGCAACCCTTCACTCTAACAACAATTACCAATATGAAAGCCAGACGTGGAATAATTATGGAGGGGCAAATGGTAGTGCGACTTTAATGGGCGGAACTGGACGAGTGAAGCCCTCGACTCGAAGGGCAGGAATCCCTACAGTGAGTATCCCCATAAGATTTACTCCATCGTAGCTCTATACTGATTTTACTTAGCCATGGCTCGCAGAACCACAAATGCAGCAGCCTCAAAGCCTGAACGGCTACCAGCAGATGAATGGCGGTCAATATAATCCTCAACTCATGCAACAAGGTCAAGGCCGCTCCCCCCCTCCGCAGGGAGAAGGCGAGGAGCTCATCCCGACCGCCATTGTGATCAAGAACATTCCCTTCGCTGTGAAGAAAGAGCAGCTGGTAGCCCTCATGACCGATTTGTCTTTACCCCTACCCTATGCTTTTAATTATCATTTTGATGCCGGAGTATTCAGGGGCTTGGCCTTTGCAAATTTTACCACTGCCGATGAGACAAGGCAAGTTATTGAGGCTATGAACCACATGGATCTGCAAGGTCGAAAACTCAGAGTCGAATACAAGAAGATGCTTCCAGCTCAAGAAAGAGAACGGATTGAGAGAGATAAAAGAGAAAAGCGTGGGCAGCTACAAGAACAACATCAGCCGCTTCCTCCGGGAACTGCTCAAAACCCACTCCACGCGCAATCATCTATGACTTCATTGGGCTCGATCCATCACCCTGCCTCGTCGCCCTCGCCAGTGTCCATGCGTGGAAAGATCGGTGAGTACTATCACAGCTATCCTTCCGTACATTCTAATGTTTGCAGATATCGATTTAAATGACCCAACGACCCTCAGCTACTACAATGAGCTTGTTATTTTCAAATCACAAGATAAAGAACATTTTATATTCCCAAGCACTATCCCTCCCCAAGACAGACGAATTATCCACACGCTTGCGCACCATATGGGTCTTGACCACAGGTCTACTGGTGAAGGCGAAGGCCGCGTCGTACAAGTTTTCAAACGTCAGCAAGCTTCCATTAGCCCTCCTGTTCCCACTGTCCCTGCGACCTACTATAACGAAGCTCGCCGAGGCCTTAATCGCGCCGCAACAATCGACTTCAGCGAGACTCGCGACAACTCTGGCTACCATTCCCACACTCTCGGGCGCCAACGTTCTGATCTTTTGGAAATCCCAAGTTCTCCAGGATTAAGTGGGCTTAATGCTGCACATAATCTCCGAGCCGCAAAATCATTCGCTGACTTGCGTTCGTATACACCCTCACCCGTGCCCTCTACCGCCAGTTTCCCTGTCGGTCTTTCCCAAAACGTGTCCAGGTATACTGACTACGGCCATTCCTCAGCTGCATCGGGAACTCCAAACCTCACTCCCACCTCTGCTGGTGGCGGCGGCGGATTGAACAACCGTGAAGACCCCTTCCTACTGAGTGGCGGACTCAACAATCTCAGCCTTTTCGATGGCCGAACTGCCGCCAGAACAAATACGAATGGACGTATTGGCCAAGAGAGAGAAAACCACAGTGCCAGTGCTGGCCCCATCGGTAGCCAGAGACCAGTAAATGGCAACAACTACGAAGAGACTTCCCGAAACGGTACCTCCGCAGTGACAGAGAGACAACCTAGAGGCCCAGGCAGTGATTGGGGAGCTGGGTCAGGCTTTTCAAGACCAAGACAGAATGGTCATGTCAATCGCGGCAGTGGTGAGCTTGACCTCAATAGCTATGAGCAGAGCTGGGATGATAACAGAGCCCAAGATTCATCTGATCGAAATGGCTCTTTGCCATCGAACCCACCTCGATACCTATAACGTATCTCCCATCGAAGGAGAGACTTATGCGTTACGTATACGATGTTACGTTACCACGAAACACATTATTAGATATATTATGCGGAAATTTTCGCAGTGCACATTTGCTCGCAACCTAAAAGCAGGATCATCTTCGGGTACCTACTTGCGTCGGCCTGACAGATCATAACCATCGATAACTCCAGACCAAAGACCGGGGAGTTTCCAGTTATTGCATACATTGGTTCAGCACATTGTTATTTTACTTCATTACATGGCGTTTTTGCGTCCTGCTCATTGTAATTACTACCTGGTTCCTGGATCCAAGCTACAAATCAGTTTGTGATTCGGTGGTTTTGGAAACTTCTCCTCACCACCCTTCAGTACATAGTATGCGTACCGTGATGACCGAACGGATGATGAATCTCTACCAATTTCGATCTCAAAATCAACTCGCGACTTCCCACGAGAACAAAAAAAATTACTTGATAGGATACCAAATACAGCGACTGGGCAACCATCATGACTAACGCTGTGACGACTCCTCTATTACACGAAAAGGATGGACTCGATCCGACTAATAAAAGGGCCGCCATAACCAAGCCCGGACACTCACCTTACAAAATATCTCGAGCCTTCTCGAATGACGAACAAAACTAATCGCCCCAAATGCCCCTTGGATTCGACGAATTTCCACCTCGACTTGGAATTCGAATAATCGAAATTCATCACCACATACTGAGTTCTGTACACTGGATGGCGAACTCGCTCTCTTCCAGTTGGGAGTGGAAGGAAGGGAGGATTAATTGGATGGACAAGTCAGGCTTAGGCGGCGATTTGTTTCTTGTACTCTACCGTACAATCTTTGCACTTTTTGCAATTCAGTTTTGCATGTTTTTGCTGTTTTCTGCATTTTCGGCTCATCGCTCATTTTAAAAGACGGGTTAAATACTGCTATCGTGGATATTGTTTGCCGAATGACAAAATGAGTGGATGAATTTTAATGGTGTGAAATGCCCCTTTTTGCCCCGGATGATGATTTCGCGGTGTAGGGGAAAAAATGGAAAAAATGAGAAAGGCTTTGAGGAAATGTATTTTGGTGTTTGTTCTGAACGCCTCCTCTTTCGGCCTTTGCCAGTCCAAAAGATGGCTCAGACGGGGGAGTTTGTTTCTGAGATTTTCAGTTTCTTTTACGTTTTTATATGTGGCCCTTTTTAATCATCTTACGCGGCGTTTTGGGAAGGGGAGAGAATTCTCTGAATCAGATTTTAGGAAATAGGGAATAGGGTCGGAGAAGAGAGAGATTTTGTGCCAAATTGAGCTTACTGCATTTTATCCACGAAAAAAGACTTCTTCCGCATATGTGAATGATAATAAAAGCTTAGAATTTTGTGATCTCTTTGAAATAAAAGTTCAAGGATTTATTCCCTGGTTCATAACATTCGAACATGGAATTTCTTAGAGCTATCTTTAGATGGGATATGTCTAAGGAGCAAGTGGGCTCCCTGTTTCATCTCATACGTTCTAATTCTTTCCAGATATAAAACATCCCCTACTTGATCTCTCATCTTTCGTTGTCCATCCCCCCCAATTCTCACCACTTCTCACGACCAAAAAAAAAAGAGATCTAGAAATTTTTCAGAATTTCAGACTGCTTTTCTGTATACATCTCATATACCCGGCCCGGGCTCGGGCCCGTGTCCTTGAAAACGGTGAGGTGTGGAGAATAATTTTTACTTTATTTTTGGGAGGTCCGGCACCCGGACGGGGAATTTTATTGGGGGAAGAGGGAGGGGGGCGAGGCGAGCCGGGCCTTGGCTATATCGTCATGGGTTTTATAGGTGAGATGGGGAGTTGGAGGAAGGGAGGGGTGAGAAGATGGCTTATTTGATTTTATGCGTTTCCGGAAGAGAGAGATATCTTTCATATTTCTCTCTTATTTATTCATACCTATTGTTTATTTAGATTCTTAAGACATTTCTTTTTTTTTGTACGTGGGTTGTCAGATTAATCTTAGTTTCCTGTCTTTGAAAAACGCTAATACTTTGTTTTTGTGTTGTTGTTTTAGGGAGAGAGACATAGAGGGTCCTGTAACCTAATTTATGATCCAGATAAAATTTTATAATCTAGACCATTCTTTTCTTTCCTTTTCCTTTTTGATTTCTTTTAGAGGAAAGGAAAAAAAAAGAAAAAACATAAGACTTGTCGGGATAATTAAAAACCGAGGAGAAAGGTACAGCAGCTCTGGAGACTCGGTCTTACAGCTTACACGCATGACACGGTGAGGTTTCTCTAAAAGCCCCGAAGAACGATCAAGCCACGTCGCCTCTATGAGACGTCACCGAAGAGTTGCGTGGGTTCAGAGCCTCGGGATTTTGCTGGAGTGGGTGAGAGGGAACGAATGGGGAGGATATGATATGATATAACATAAACCTAGCGTTCGTACCCGTCTCATGTGAGACGCCTCGGTGTTGTTAAGAAAGAGAATGGGTCTAGATCTGATAAATATTAGAACTTTGTAGAGTTATTGCTATATGAGGGAACCTCCTTTTTTTTTGCATGCAGGCTCGAGGCTTTTGTAAGATTGGTTTTATGGAGGTGGCAGAAAATGACAGGAGATGGAAGGAATCGTATATCCATTGACTGAACACAGGGTGTTCGGGAATTTTAACATATACAGTAGATCTCAACCTAGATTGGTATCTAGGTGAAGGAAAGAAATACTAAATAAGGAAGGGAAACCTGTCCTGGCAAAAAGGATTGGTAACAATGTTGATAAATATTTGCGACTTGCAGCTTATCTCAATGTAACACATTTATGCTTGGTTTAGCAGTTTCAGGGCTCCATGATCAGTCTATCTATGACAATGCCCTATTTCTCTGGGTACCATTTCTGGACTCTGTCGTCGAGCTCTCCCCTGTTTAAACATCTGGTGATCTCATAAAAACTCACGTGAGAGCTTAGGAACTATTTGTCTTCTTATTATCATGAATCTTTGCCTCATAATGATTCGTATCTCATTCGATATTTGCCCGCCGCTAAACTCCAACCCAGCAATTTGCCTGCCCAAAACCAGACGCCTTTTGCTCACCAATAACCCTCTTTCCCGCGCCAGTGGAAAATTGAAGAGAGAAACCAACTAATTCCTTCGACGCTTCTTGGTGGGGCTGCGAAGACCTCCACCTCCACCTCCTCCACTTTCTTCGTCTGGCGTTGCCGCTTCACTTCCATCTACAGTTTCAACAACTCTATCATTTGCATCTTCCATTCCTAAGTCAAAGTGACTATCACCCATTGTTCCGTCACCATAATGATCATATCCTCCATAATCACCTTGGCCTAGAGGACTACTTCCATTATAAAACGCACCCGTATCGAGGAATTGATCAAGATCGAGATTTGCGGCTCCGGGATCTGAGATATCAGCTCCGTTAAAATAGCTATTGCCGTCAAGGCCGGGGATGCTTCCTGAGGGACTAAGTGGCTCAAGCGCATTTTTGACATCATTAATCCTCTGTCCTTGCTCAGTTTGTAAACGCATAAGGTTATCCAGCTCTTCGGATGTTAGGGCCAGTTCTTCGAGAATTGGTGGTGACGGGGGCACGGGGCTAACGAGTGCGTTGTTGGTGCTACCGGCTGCAGAGGTGGAGGACGCGATCATAGAGAGCATGTTATTTCGTTGTTCGGAGGTGAGAGGGCTGTTTCCGTTGGCGTTTTCGTAGTGGGAGAGCATTTCTGGAAATTGTAGGACGTTGTTGTTGGGTCGGCTGCGGGCATTGGTATTGTTGATTATGTTCATCATCATGCCTGGTTGCTGGCTTTGCGGGGTAGTTGGCTCCATTTTGATATGGGTAGAGTCGGAGGGAGAGGTATCAAGGAGCTCTTCAATAGATCCTGATTGCGTAGTATTTTGAGGGTACCCCTGGTTTTGGGGAGTTGATGCTGATGAAGGTGAAAGGGTGTTTGCTCGACTACCAGCACTTGGTGGTGCCATCAATAGACGTTGATTTCTTCTGTGAGGACTGAGGCTTCCTGGATTCGGTTGTTGCTGGTTCGTAACATCTCCAATATCCACTACATTGCCTTGATTTTGTTCATTATGAGGAATTCCGTTGAACATCTGTGCCAAGTTCTGGGGATTCTGGCCATCCAGACTCCGATTGTAAACAGTAGCCAGAAACGTTAAAATAGCGTTGATAGAGTTCTCATGTCTATCGTGGAGAGTCTGGAAAGCCATTGATTGCTGGTACAACTGGTTGTGGTCTTTTCGTAAACGCGTTATGGCATTAGTGATGGCCGCTTGTTGTTTCTGGATCTCGGCAAGTTGGTTTTGAAGGACAGCTACATCTCGTCGCTGCAGGGGGCCAGGTTCAGGCGCAGCAGAAAGTGCCCGAGATGGTTGTACATTATTGCCATACACTTCTTCAATATTGCCATCATCCTCGCTTTCTCCACCATCTACTCCATCTTCTGTTCGTGATTTCGACTTTTTACCTTTGGTTCCTCCACCCTTTGGTTTATTGATGAGCCAGAGTAGATTTGGATGGCCGCGCTTGAAGTAAGGGTTGTAGTACTCGCTGGGACTCTTATTCTTCCGTTCGCTTGCTTTCATCGAGTTGTCTGATAGTCCGACCCGTTTGTGGAATCCATACATATTCAACTGCCGCACAAAAGAGGCATAGTTATTGTGTTTGAAAAGTTCGGGAATCAGTGTTTTAGCAAATTCATCTTCATCCAACACGACAAAGGAATCGCCTCGATCAGACCATCGTATGAGTTCGGTATTCTTAGATTCATCGAGAAAGCTAGCAGGATTCAGATCAGTAATCTGGGAGGAGAAAAATGGTTCGAAAGGGATGAGGTGCTTACCTGCTAAGCTTTTGCACAAAAGGTGGAATTTGCTTTCGCTTTGACTGTGCATCTCTCTTTGCCACCGCAGCTCGTTCCTCGAGAAGTTCGATATTGTCATTCTCTTCCATAGCTCCATTGATGTTATTTGGATCAAGCATCGTCTCATCGCCGAACTGGCCCCAATTATCACCCGTGTTCTCATATGCAGGTCGCTGGCCAGTGGGCACGAGTTGCCGGTTGTTAGGTCTGCGGGCTAACTGTGTTGATGACGCGGGGTTAGATTGGTCATAAGGCGGTTGCGACAACCCGTTTCCTCCGTAACTATTCATGTTGTAGGCGGAAGAATTTGTATATGATGCGTTCTCAGGGCTCTGACTCCACTGGAGAAAATCGGCATTCGGCATCTGACTCGGCGCAGTAGTGAATGGCTGTTGCATTGGTGCTTGCACAGTGGGTGAGGCTCCAGGCGCTGAGCGTTTTTTGGGATTGGCAGGAGGCATAGAAATATGCATGCGACCGTGATATTGCGGCCAGGAATGAAACCGAGGAATATCGCACTCTTCGTCGATCTGGCAGATGTGTTGAAGCTATGGAGGAGGTCGAGGCTGGCTGCAGCCTTCCTAGCCGCTTTAGGCTCCGCAGCAACAACAACCTCGATAGTATCACTCGGGTACGGAGACGTAGTGATTTAGATTGATCGTTTATCGGCCGCGGGGATTCTGGATTCTGCTAGAGTGCAGATGGCCCTCTCTAGGAAGGCCGGGGTAGAGGGTCTTCTTAAGTGCGAAGGGCCGGTGCAGACTTCAAAGAGGAGGCTGCTATGATGGCGGATGTTTGGAGAGGCTTCCAACGAAGCTTCGATTGTCGTAGACAAAGATGTGAGACTTGCTCCACGAAAGAGAGGTTGTTGCTGGGGTCAATGCGGATGGTTCGGGATGCTGCAGGTTGGGCTCGTTGATTGTTCGGTGGTTTCGTGGATTTCGCCGGCTCTTGCAAGTTGAAAAAATAGAGGGTTTAAGATTGGTGGGAGATATTAGGTGATAGCAGATAAGACCATTGTGTAAGATTGCGCAGCTAGGGTGGCTTCTGGCGTAACGTTGAGAAATTTAAGAATGCCAATACCTGGAGATGTTTATTTTTCGACGTCAGAGTCCATGAGATTTACTTTGGGAAGTATCGAGAATTCGGTTCAACTTGTCATCGCCAAGCGATCCAATCACCGCTTCGCCGCACTGAGGTCATCCAGCGACGAGGCTGACAATCTGGTCCAAGTCGCAGTTAAGGCTGCAGCCTTGTGTGGTCAGATTCTAATAAACAGGGTATCTAAGCATGTATTTCATAATATGCTGTACTCTCATTTGCACTACAAATAATCCCTGGTTTGAAATGCAAGGTATAAATGGATGTCATGTTTACAATCATGAACGTGAGATAACAATGGTTCTTTGAGAGTGAGGTATCATTTGTAAGTCACTCTAGGTACGATTTGGATGGCATTATGGCATCGTGTTATACATGGTATAGTTTGGTTCGCACTGTAAATTAACCCATAGGGATATATTGCGGAGCCTATTCGTTGATTTTTTGATCTGTGATTTAGAAATTTGCCCATTTTTTTGGACGTTGGTAAATACCATACATTTGCCATTAAAACCCACTATCGATAGTATCGATGATATGACTGTTTCGTGCTGACTCTTGAATCAAAACGAGATAATGGCAATCACTGCTTGGCGTATCGCAAGACAGAGTGAGCTGGGCAGAAAATCTGCCAAAGACATCTTTCTTCAATCAATATCATTTTGTTATTTGGCTCCTCGTCCAGCTAGAGCCGACGATCTTGCCAACTTGTCGTTCCTTGCTTGATCCCAAGCTCTCCCACTGCCCCCAGCTCTCGCTTCTCTTTGCGCCCTCATCTCCTCCTTCAATGTCCTGGCCTTCTCTCTAGGGTCGATAACTACCAGCTCATCCTCTGCTTTCTTCCGGTAACTTAAATCCTTGCCCAATTTATCCTCCTTAAAAGAGAGGGCGTGGGACATCCATCCCGAATCGTCAACATCATCATCATTATCTACCTCGGCCTGCTCGTCCCACTTTTTACAAGACTGGCAGTTGGCAATGAAATGAAGATCGCAAAGAGCTGCCTCTTCATCATCTTCTGCTTTGCTAACTTTGCTTTCATCATTCTCTAATGCAGGCTCGGCATTTGGAATTTCTTTTTCTGGTGGAGCCTGCTCCAGTTTCGATTTAAACGCATTCAATATATCCAGTGCTCGCTGGTCCGGTGGTGCACTTTCTCCCGGGCGGCGCTTTCGTCCACGGACGGAGGTTTTCGGAATCATAGATTCCAACGCGGATTTCTTCTTCTCTTCAACAGGAGCTGTTTGTACATTTCGTTTCATGGAGGCCTTGAGTTCTGCTATTTGTGCGTTGGTTCGGTCTAACAATGAAGAGACTTTCTGCACTGGTTCGGGAGACGACGAAATATCCCGCGTCTCTACTTTGGCAGCTCGATTTGGAAGTGATTTTGGTGGGCCTGGAGATGGTTCTGGTGAGGATTCGACAGAAAATGGTTTCGTGACTTTTTTTCTGAGTTCTTTCGAGGCGGGCTTTGGCTTCTGCTGAGGCTCCGCTTCCTCTGTATCCATCACAATTCTGGTATCAAATTTTGTCTTCTTAAGCACTGGCTCTGCTTCCTCTTCTCCCTCATCAGCTCCAAAGCTCAAAAGCTGTTTCCCTGCCTTTCGCTTCTTTTTCTTCTCCCCTACCTTCTGTTGTGGAACTATAGGCGCCGCCCTCATCCTCTTAACCATATCCTTAAACGGGTTGACGAGTACTTCCACACTCGTAATCTTGGTTGGATAGACGGGTCTGTCATTCTCGCCCACTTCTGCCTCCCCCATCCTGGCAACATTGTAAATCGTCTCTCCTTCAACCCGTCCGAACAACGTATTCTTTCCCTGCAACTCTGGGGTGTCCCCAAGTGTAACAAAAAACTGGCTTCCATTTGAATCTGGCCCTTCATTCGCCATACCCAACAATCCACGCCTATTAAACTTTATTCTGCTATGGAATTCATCTTTGAATCCAACTCCGTATGCGCCGGCATTCTTCCCCTTCCTATCCTCCATAGGCCATATTCCGTGCTCCTCTCGAGATTCCGCAAATTGGCCGGCATCGTAGATACTCTCGCCACCGTTACCAGTACCACTAGGATCGCCACCTTGGAGAATGAACCCTGGAACTAAGCGGTGGAAGATCGTGTTGTCGTAGTAGCCATCGAGACAGTGCTGGAGGAAATTCCGGCAGGTGAGAGGGATTTGCTGTGCCCACAACTCGAGGGATATGTCGCCGGATGTTGTATGGAGAATACAAGAAGCTGTGGGTTGCGGTTCAAGGTTGTAAAGGGCTGACATCGTTACAGCAGTTGGAGGCGCGCAAGTAAATGCGGCCCAAGAAGGAGCTGATGTGGTTGCACGCTGAGGCTGAGGTTCTTGAAGCTCGAAATTTTGTTACAGAGCTCTGATTGGCTTCTGCCAACAACGTCTGCTGGCCATCTCACGTGACCTCTGCTACTCACTAGGACCTCTTTTAACTGTTACTATAATATTCTAGATAAGCTTTGATGTAATTCTGGAAATTAGAAAGGGTTCTGGAATTTTAACTGCTTCACTATCTAACATTCAATAACTAATGCCAGCATCTTTTGTGACATTAGAGTTTAAGAAACTTGATTACATCTGTTTGAGGAATTTTCCTGGACACTCTTTTATCTATCATGAAATATAAACTGGTTTATCGCTTCTTGTAGGTTTCAATTTCCTCGACAGAAAGGAGTGTTTGTGCTATTGCTTTCTACTGCACTGTTTGATGCCAAAGAACCACGGGGTAGTTTGACCAATATAGTATAAGATTTATTTTCAAGCATAACTGAATCTTTCCATGCCCTGATATTGCCTTCGGTGGTGATGGATACCTCCTCTGAATCCCAGATGCCATCTTAATTGTCCTAAGATAATCATGTATAGTATCTATATATCTTGGAGAAGGTGCTACCACTGCGTACTAAACGGAAACTAACAGTCTATTGTAAAATCCACTACCTCGCTAACATTCTCACCAATAAACAATTTTTCTTTCTCTCTTTGAAGTACCTTATATTTACTGGTTTGAGCTTGTTCCCATTCGTTACCAAACCATAGAAGATCGATATACTGATAGTAAGATAGCCTGGAAGGTGCCACTCCTCTGCCGATGAAATTTGCTCATTCCCAGAATTATGGAGCCAGAAACCTCGGTTGATATGGTGTACAATATTGGCAAGGAGATATCTCCTTCCAATGAATTCGTGCCACCCAAACGCGACAGCTTCAGCGAGCATACCAAGGTTTCTGTTACGGAACGAAAAGATGAATCTGAACCAGGCACAGTTGTCTTTGGTCTGAAATAGCCGTTGGCAGTCCAATATCCAAGCCAGAAAATCTCAGAACGTGAACCAGCCCACAGGCGCAGCAGATCTTGGCCAGGCTGATAATGCGATCTACCGCAACTCCAAACAATACCGATGGGTTCTCTGCCCGAAGGCGAGCCATGTATCAATGTCAGCATTGAAATAAATGATATTGACGGGAAGGCCAGCACAACTGTGAGGTCCCCGACGCCATTATCTCTATTCAACAGAGGCAATGCAACACCTTTTCTTGATATACTTGCAGATATATCA
>JAPZPC010000032.1:0-267012 GCA_037952705.1 Haplographium delicatum
CCCCCCCCGCCCCCCCCCCCGCCCCCCCCCCCCCCCCGCCCCCCGCGCCCGCCCCCGCCCCGCCCGCGCCCGCCCCCCCGGCCCCCCCCGGGCCCCGAAGGGAAGGGAAGGGAAGCTTTTTTGCTGGGGCCGGCGAGGCAAAGTCTTGCAAGGTCTGGCAAGGTCTGGCAAGGTCTGGCAAGGTTTGGATGCTGAGCGCTCCTTGGTCCAATGATCCGTGGGACCCTGGTGGCCCTGGTAGGTGTGTGTTAGCGGCAATACCAGAGAAACCGACCGTCGCTCCCACGCTGACCACAGTTAAGCTCCGTCCAGTCCAGCAACACCGTAGGCGTTGGTAGGCGTAGGCGTAGGCGTTGGCGTTGTCGTTGGCGTTGGCGTTGGCGCAGTCGGAGGTCGAAGGTCGAAGTCGTAGCTGTAGCCGTCGTCGTGGAGCTTCCGAACCGCACTGTACAGGTCCAGGACCTAGTCGACTCCTCCAAACTCCACTCGCGCCAATTCTTGCCCCTTGTTCACGCTAGGCCTGAGCGAAGAGAAGTGTGTGCGTGTTTGTTGCAACTGCTCTGTAAACGAAGCGCCCGCTAGACGGTGCTGTGAGTTGTACGTGGTCCCAAAAGACCTGGGGAAAAAGACACAAGACAAGACAAGACCAGACAAGACCAGACAAGACCAGACAAGACAAGACCACACCAGACCCGACGAGGCCAGGCCGGATCAGGGGAAGGATCAGAAACAGAAACCGAACACTCCTCCTCCCTGGGCGGCCGGTACTGAGCGGCGGCGGCGGCGTTTGTCTGGTAGTGTACGGGTTCCTCGTCAGAACGTGGCCCAGCAAATTCCCACAGGGAGCCCTGGGGGAAGAAGATTAAAAAAAACGAGAGAAGTCGTCGTCGGCAAGATCGGTGCGGGTGGTTTGGCCAGACCTGGTCGAGTAGTTCAACGCTACTCGGTGTGTTTGGATAAGGTGATATTATTAATATCTGATATGGCCCAGGGGGGGGGGTCGAGGAAGGGGAGTCCCTCAGGTGGTTTGGGCGATCTGAATGAAGAGCGCGGCGAAGAGGTCGTACCGTACTGTAACCACAATAGGATAATTAACAGTGGCTGAAGAGAAGGGGAGCGGAGAGAGGGAGCAGAAGCAGAAGCAGAAGCAGCCCGTGGGTGACGGCCAGTTTGACGGTTGGGTGGTGCTCGGGTGGTGGTTGGAGGTTGGCGGTTGATGAGTGATGTGATTGATGGTTGATGTCTGCCGCCTGTGAAAGCTCGTCGAAGTCGACAAAAGTGGGGCAGAGGTGGTAACGATTCAATTCCCACCGGTCAATAATCACCGGCAGCCGCTGCCTCCGTACAGTACCGTCATGTCAATGGACCGACGTCTGATTCTCTCTCTGCCGTAGATTCCGTGGATCCAATCCAAGCCCCGTGGGCCCCGAATAATACTTAATACCTACCCACCACGTTCGTTCGTCCGGTCGATTCGTACGCAGCCCGCTGATTACGACTATGCCCTACGTGCAAGCTACGGAGAAAAGCTGAATTAAACTCCCCCAATTCCCTGACTGATGTCGTTGCTAGCACAGAAGCACTCATCCTGGAGCAACGTTTAGTCTTCTAGTCCCACAGCCACGGACATGGCTGCCGGATCCAAGGGAATGTTAGCTCCGTATCAAAATCTCCTGGATTTGACTTGACACCAATAATGAATCTCCCCGTTGTGTGGCCGGCCAGACCCAAAGAAAGCTCTGGCCTGCAAGTGAGCTCGTTGATCAATATCACGCGCGGCTACAGCACGCAATGAGAGACGACAGATCCCAAGCCTCCTCGACTTGAAGAGTGCCTCAGCGCCAAATCCTGACAGAAGAATGGAAGTCGGTTACGGCTCAACGCAAGACGAGGGTGAGGTTAAACTGTACCCGCTGCATGCATGGGTGCTCGAAGAATGTAGAGGCGCTGGCAAAAAGATAGCAGGAGTGAGGTTCTACTGTAGCCAGCGCGGATCCAATTCAAATTCAGCCTGACGCCGATACATGAATGGCGATTCAAAAAATTTATTCCCCATGTAACATTCGGGTTTTTAAGTCTGCCTCTTGGCCCTCGTGGGATGTCGGACAAGATTATGAGATCAGGGTACGAAGTACAAGGCACAGCACTAGAAACTCTGCTATCGCGGAATGGTCCAGGTCATAGAATTAAACAACGATGTGAAGACGGGGAAACTGTCAAATTATGCCACTGGCGCGTGGTGCTGCTGCAATGCGGCCGTTTACTGGAATGTGCAAGATGATCTCACTTATTCTCTTCCCCGTCCCATCGGTGATCTGACCCTGCATGTTCTAGCCTTAGAGATACGCAGAGATACCTTTTCTTAGAGCGCTATATCCTCTCTGCGATGAGGATTTGCGGTACTGCTCACGTACCGGCGCTCTACAGACTCTCCGATCAAGAGATGCAAAAGATGCAGACGATCCCGTGTGCAGTGCAGGTGCAGGCGCAGGCGCAATGCATCTCTCAAGCCTGAGGGCTCCGCAGAGTGCACAAGCCGGACAATAGGTCGGTCATGGAATTCTCCGATTTGAGTTCGTTCTGCCGCTCTTGTGCAGAAACTCTGAATCGCCTAAGCGGGTTGGACGAAGCTTTCGTTGGCAAAAGTCCAGAGTGCAGCAACACATTTGACCTTCTTGACTGGAAATGGAATGCCTTCACAGGAAGATGATGCCAAATCAGGCTGGATCGGTACGGCAGGGAGGGAAGAAGACGGAAAGGATATGTATATCGGGTGTGAATTACAGTCTGTATACGCACGATAAGTCACATCAGGAACCAGGTTAGAGAATTCTTCTCGTTAAGTGCATAGAGGTAGAGCAAGCTTCTGAGATTGTGTAATGCTGGAGAGAATTGATACCATTTGATAAATTCCGGTATGCTAAAATTGGCATAAAACTTAGAAGTTATGTTTAGACGGGTAACTGATTTAGCGTCCCGTGCAATAATCCGTATCTTACACGTTCTGTATCCGTTGGAAATCCCATCACGGCAAGGATAAGTAACTGATGTACTCATGAGACCAGATTATCTGAAAACTTCGGGATATCAGAACTTCTGAACCCCTTCCCTGGATACTTTTGTACCGAGCTTTGGATTAGCTGGGACGGCTTATCCGAATGTAAGGTTGCGATTCGACATTCAGAGTCCAATGTGAAGTATCACGAGGAAATTTGAAGGGTATTTCTTGCGAAATCCTCTATCCCTGGAACCAGGCGGGGATCCATGCATCGTCCGCTGGCCCCTACAGTTCAAACTATACGGAAGACAGGCTCCCAGAACGCAACGGCATGCGTCCATGTCGAAATATTACAGGCATTTTCCTCTCCATGCTGCAACTTTGCTGGGGCTGCATTTTGTGGACGCAGGGCTCCGTTCTCAAGCATGGACGTTGGCTCTGTTCGCCATGCCTACTGTACTTCATGCTTGCTATCGATCATTCAAACCCCGTTAGCCAACAGATGTAGCAGCAGCAGGCGGCGGGAAGAGAAGACGGGTGGAAGTCTTAAGGATTGCGCAAGGAATCACACGTGCAGGAGGTGGGAGCGCCTCCAAATTCTATCCCGAAATGGGCCATGCCAAATCGAAAGCCTTCTACTTTCCTGCCCGCAGTTGTTTGCTCCCGTTCTCCGCAGTTCGGACCGACAATCAAAATTGCACGTGCAGTAAGCCGGTTGTTGAATCCATCCAGGTCAGAGAGCTTCCAAGTTAGATCGGCATTTCCTACATGGAGATTTTCTGGCTCGCCAACGGCGATCTCGTTGACCACCCTCGTTTCGCACCTATCAAACGTCTAGGTACGGTATCGCTGAGGTAAGATTAAAACAGTTGGAGGAGATTGAGAATTTCAATTGAGCCATTGAGGCATCCTCCGAGAAATCAGGACGTGGCCTTGATTATTCCTATTTCCGTCCTGTCTCAGGTCAAAATAGGGTTATCGGATTTTAACTAAGAGCTTGTGATGTTCAAAACCTGGCGTGGTCACGCTCTCTAATTTCGTGGACGAAGAAGACTGGCTGAAGGAGGACAGACAAAACAAGCCATCATGGATCCTTTGTCAAATGGTAACTCGCCATCCAATTATTCGTTTTGTTTCGTACTTTACTTAATTCAGTAACTCTCAGCCCCAGTACTGGCCTCCGACTTCTCTGAGCTCGAGAATCTCGATATCAAAACTCTTTTTCGAAATTGGTAGTTGACGCCTCTCGGCTCGCCAGGACGCAAGGAACATCAAGTGTTGGACGCATAAAGAAGAACCAAGCAAAGCCGAGGACTGATCTAAAAAATAACTTCCGTACAAGGTGTTTGACGGTTTGTTACGACCGAAGGTTTCCAGTCGGTCTTATTCAACAAAGCCTCGTCTCTCATCTGACCTCTCAAAACGGTCTTGAAAATGGCCGCATCATCAATAGCTGCTAGATTCGGAAGCAAACCATCACCAACCCAACCAGAGAGTTAACTGCCTTGACTGACACCTTTTTTAGGGTACACATAACAAACACCCATGACGACGACTAGGTTCTCGGTTACAATTTCCAGTAGCCAAACAAAGAAGGATTTGCTACTCGTAAATGGATCGCCGAAATAACCATAAATTTGTGAGAGATCTTCCCATCAATCTCGTGATCCACTGGACGGATGTATTAGCACTAGACATTCTGCTTCTGAGTTCTGACGGCATGCCACTGGCTGTGATGCGGCTCGCCGAGACATCATGGATTCTAATAATATGGAAGATTGGAGGAAACAGGCAACGGGGACCTCGGGTCTACTCGAGCGTCTGATCTCCGCTGCTGAATCCGAAGCTGAACCCTAAGCCCCGAGCTGAGGAGAAGAAGAATTGCGCGAACTCCCATCTTACCGGTACTGTATCATTTTCTCATTACCCTTAATCAAAATAGGTCAACCCATGAATCCACGGTCAAGATGTCTTACTCCCAGTCTCCCACGTCTGTCGGAATCATTGGCAATACGTGACCCACGTATGCCTCGCAAACTCACCGCTTCCGAGCCCTCCACCACCCCTGTGTATTGTGACGAAAGTCTTCAATTTTTCTTATCCCATGAGCCCTCGCTCTTTCGCACTCCACTCCCGGCCACGGTCCCTGCAGCTCCTTCAAAGACAGACATCTAGGCTCCCCTGCTGTGCGGCAGAAGCACTTGCATTGCATATGCAGAGCGGCTACGCGCAGCTCAAACATAGCCAATGATCGGAGGGTCCACACACAAGAAAAAGAATGGCGGGCAGGGTGGTGCTTAGGCTGTTTCAAGCGCTTGTCCTCGAGAGGGAGTTTTGACAATTGCGAAGCCAGAGCAGCTGTGATTTGAGCGTCCGGCGAGGGACAGTGGCCTCAGGCGTCACATGGGAGGGGCCAGGCTTCGAGGGAAATCGAAAGCCGAATCTAAAACCGACCTTCTGTCGTCAACCACCAATCCTCGACGGAACGTCCACCCCAACTCAAGCTCAACCACAGGCTCCGGCGAGATAGATGTCGTCGCAACTCTGACATCGTCGCATTGATCAAGAGGTCTCGACCGGATCGTCATCGCGTCCTGTCCTATCATCTTATCGGGACCCCTCACTGAAGGCGCCGATCAGAGGGTAATCATCACTCACTCGTGGTGCCACGTCGTCGCCCAACTCTTCTTCGCGACCCCCGAACAACCCCCCTCCCCACCGACGAAGCCTTCGACTTTCGTTTTGGCGTCTAGGGTAGAGCTTTAGCCTATCCGTGCCAAGCATTTATACGCAGTGCAGCGGCCCCGCCACCAGCACCCCACCCCTCCCCCGACAGGGAACAAAAAGCACACAACTGCAGCTGCACCACCCACTCACTGCAAGCACCGAGCAGCACCGCGTGGGCTTGGGGTCGTGAGCGACCACAGCTGCCGAGCGAATTATAGCAAGAGCAGGCGACCGTCATGATATCCGGCCAGATGGAGGAGGCACAGGACAGGACAGTACCGTACCGTACCGTCAGCACTCTCTGAGGATGGGCGAGTAAAAAACTTTAAGAAAAACGAGGACTCGAAGAGCGAGCCGTAGGGCGGATCAACAAATCGAAAATGCTGCAAGCGCGGATAACGGTCCGTCGAACATACAACCAGGATCGTGAGCTGGCTGACACCCACCTGCTCTTTGTGGCGCCGTCCACCAATCACAAGTTCGAGAGCTCAACGCACGACATCTTGACCCGTCCAAGGCAGCATTACGAAAGCAGGACGGGAGTCGCACCCAAATTTCGATTGTCCGCGAAGAGCTTCCCCTAGAAACCATTTTAGTCGAGAAAGCCTCGCCAGCGACCAGGATGGTGATTAAATTGAGGGCCAAAAGCAGTAGAAAAGGTCGTGCTTCCGGGCGTGGATTCCCCTCTTTAACGGAGGATCACAATGTGGCGTCGGTTAGTGTCTAGCGTCATCTTCACCGCCATTCTCTTAACGGTCAGCCCCTCATTCGCTGGCCGCTCTTCCACCAATGATGGAAAAGGTCTAGTGGCACGGAATAGAAGTCACGGTTATGGATCGCTTCAATCTTGAATTCAGGTCGAATCAACCACGTACGTTTTCTCGGATTGTACTCAAATTACGGCTTATCTTTGCGACATCATCCCACGGTTTGTCAGGGATGGGCAGAGAAGAGAGGCCGGAATCCTAGTCCCAAGATATTCTATCTTCGGGGCACTGGTTTGTCAAAGGAGGAATATCTCTGTGTGAGTGACAAGCATAATAGAAGAATCATGGAAATCGAAAGGGAAAGGATGCAAACCTCGTTCCAACTAGGCAGGCCAAGGGGTCGGCGCACACTTGACTAATCGCTTGCACTCCCTTCCCCAGCCGTAGTTCTGACAATAGCCTCAATAATGCACTTTCCCCATATTGCTAGCCAGAAGACAAGCTGACGGCCCCACAATGGTGTTGTGGGCAGCGTACAAGTCTCGAGTCTCGCGGAGTGAGATGCAATGAGCAGCAAATGCCAGTTGCCAGGAGCCGTAGGAGGACGGATTCAACGGATACTCCCGTTTTCGGAGACGCATCTTATCATCTGTAGCATTGCGGTTCTCGTGACCATCACATGGACTATCCTAAAATACACAGAACTTAATTGTTTGGCCAGTTGACGAAATTGTATAACATTTGTGTCCCAAAACATGCAGAAACAAGCCATGTTATATTGCTCCCGCATATGTGGCGATCGCCCATCTTTTAAACATGTACAGCATCCATAAGGTAGAGAGGCTCATTAGATGAAGAGCGATCCGGTGGAGGGGCTGATCTTCATGCTGCTTGCTTCCCGATGCCCGTAACAGCGTCTGGGTGGGTGAGAATGATGGAGCAGCGCCCGCCACATGCAGGAAGAGCCGGCCTCGCTGCTCAATGCATCAGCTCCCACGCACGACATACGTGCGTTTCAACTGCCTCGATTCAAGCAGATCTTACAACGATGGTGCAGAATTGGTGCCTGCAAGAGCCTGCGAGGCGAGCGGGTTCTTGCATTGCCTTGTGCATCTGCTTCATCAACCATGGGAAATTGAAGGCCTACTGTTTTTCGTAGAGATGTAACAATATGGGTTGTTTCGTTTGGGCAGTAATTCGGAGCGTACTTCTCTAATGTGAACGGAAGGGAAAGGACATTGAAATGATGTTGTAATGTGTTGGTCAATGGAATGGTGGGTTGGAACTAGTGGGGCCAGAAACACCAAAGCGCAGCAAAGGTGTGCAACCACCTTCTGGGGTAACTTAGGCAATATGAATTAGTGTTTGAACATTCTCTGTTTTGTGATACCAACTCAAAGTCAAAGTGGTGGTTAATATAAACCTTATTATACCACGTGATTACGCGGCAGCTTCGTTTTTGGTAACCTGATCAACCGACGCTATTCGTTGTTGGCCCGCGGCTATACTCAGGTCGCGTCATCACTAAATCTCTGCCACTTTCTAAAAGTGGAATGAAAACATGCTGTTCAGTTGGAAAGACCGAGAAAAACATGCCAGAAAACGGTTCAAGCTGATATTGAAGATTCACTATAAGAAAACAGCATGCCGCCCCCAAAACCAAAACTGCCCAATGCAGCCCAACCTATTTTTGGAGACCATTTCGATGCTTGGAACTCGTCTTCAACTGGCCATCAAATTGCAGAAAGCAAAATTGGAGGGTCGACAGGATGGAGGCAGTCAAGGAACTCAAAACTCCTTCATCAGTTTAAGAGTGATGGAACAGGGGGCAAACGAATATCTGATAAAGTCGGCGCTGGGTCTGAGGACTGGGATGAGAAGACTAAGACTTTGATCCCCAAGGAGGTTAAAGAGAGAGCAATATTCAGTGTGGCGGATATGCTTGTCGAGAAAGGAAAAGGTACTGTTATATCCTTTTAAAATATGCAGAGAGCTAGATAATACTAACATTTCGCAGTGTCCGCGAGAGCAGATAAGATGGCCATGGCACAACGGAAGGAGGAAGACGGGCTCAAAGAACAAGAGAAATTGAATCGGCAGAGAGGGATCTTTGACGGGCTTGTAATCTATATAAACGGCAGTACTCATCCGTTGGTATCAGATCACAAGCTCAAGAACCTCCTGGTCGAGAATGGAGGAAAGATATCGATTCACCTGGGTAGGAGACAAGTCACTCACGTCATTCTCGGGAATCCTTCTGGGAATCAAGGGCAAGGAGCTGGCGGTGGCCTAGCAGGGTCAAAAATCGAGAAGGAGATCCGGAGAGTACGAGGATGCGGTGTCAAGTATGTTGGCGTTGAATGGTAAGTGACTCTCCCAACCGTAAGCTGAAACTCTACTTACATATTCTTGTTTTACACAGGGCACTTGAAAGCATCAAAGCAGGAAAAAGGTTGCAAGAGGCTCAATTCTCCAATATCAAGGTAGCGGCGAAGAGTCAGCAGAGTGTTTACGGCATGTTTAAAAAAACAAATAGCGCCATGTCGTCTGACGGGGCAGCAACGGGAACATAACGCAGGCAAATAAGCCATTCGGGATTTATTTATCGGATGAGCGAGACGCAAGTCTCGAGAGTCATGTTAATTTTTAAGTTAATGCATGCATGTTTGTGGTTGGGATCAGGGTTACGGATAGCTACGCATTTGGAGTCTCGGATTAGGAGCATGGAAGGCTTGGAAGGCATGGAAGGTATGGAAGGCAGGAAGCATTGCATTGCATTGGGTTGATATTAGCTGCATTTGATATCCGTAGGTGTTGGAGTATTGAATTCAAGAAGGATATTTCATAAACTTAGACAGTTTATGTTTGGATTTTTTTATATTTGAACGCTGTGATTAAATTTGTCTTTGGACAAGGAGACCAGGGGTCCATTATTTATCTAATACTTTGTTAAAATTTTGGCCGATTTATGAGAATTCTATTGCTCCCAAGATGCTTAGATCTTTTGTTCTCCTGCAACTCATTTAATCCAAATTATGTTATGGCTGGGTTTTTTCAACACCCGAGACTATTTATTCATTGGAACCTATAAAATTTGTTCACACTACACATGGCCATACAACGACTTGGTGGATTACCCCATATATGCCTCTAACAGAAGTCAAGCCAATAATCAGGCCAAGCCCTAACTCCACAGAATTTAATAACAGCGCCTACTCCAAGCCACAAACGAGTCATACTAGTCTCCACGTCCTTTGTAGCTGCCCATCTTCTCAATCGAGTTCATAATCCCACTTCTGTATCCCAACCCGCTTCCAGGTCGATGACCTTGCGCGCTTCCGCTTCTGGTCCTCTCATGGCCAGCTGCCGCCGGAATACCAAATCCACCGCGACCAATACGAGTCTCTCCGGGACCAGGAATACCGGAAATGCTAGTTGGAGCCCGTAGACCAGATGCTCTTGAGATGCTACCACGAAGATTCTCCACATTTGAATGATGTGCTTGCGGTAAAGAGACATTGCCAGCCGGTTGGGTCGCCGAGGAGCTATTGTCCATATTTGCAAGCATGTCGTCAAATGCTGCAACCAAAGGAATCATCTCGTCAACAGCCTGGACTAGTTTACTCTTTTCAAATCTCTCCTCCTCTAGAAGCTTTCGAAGCTCTGCATTATCCTGCTTCACGCTTGTCATAGCTGAGGAGACACCTTGTAGTTCGGCTTCGAGTTCTTTTGCCCTTGCATCTTTAGCTGCCTGTTGCTCCAGATTTACTGTGACCTCGACAGGATTCCTGGGCTCGACTTTCGTTATCGTCAAGTCTCGCTTGAGATCCTCGTTATCCTTTGTAAGATCCTCAATCTGGGTTTCTAGTTCTTTGATCTTTTTCTCCCATCGCTTCTCGTAGCTCTTCTTGAGAGCGGAAACCTTGGTCTCGTGTTTGTCTTTATATAAAGTATGGAGTTCTCTTGAGACTTTTTCGACAGCAAGCTCGACAGCTCTCCCCCCACAGTGGCATTCCCCAGGTGATTTAACTTCATTAGTATCAGCTGGGTGCGAAGTTTTCCCAGCCCTCATAACTGCCATCTTGCTCTCGGCTTCCTGAGCCATAATTTCGGCGGCCTCTCTTCTCCTTTCACACTCCTCCAAGCGGCCCTCAAGTTCATCCTTTTCACGTTCTCCGTGGACAATTTCCTCCTTAACATTCCGCAGCACTGCCTCCATCTCTCGGCCTCTCTTTTCCCATTCTTCTTTCTCGGCAGCCAATTGTTCCTTTAGACTTTTCTCTTCCCGGATTTGTTCCATGCTCTCTCCAACCCGCTTCTCGGCATCTCCAACAGCAGTCTTGAGAGACTGAACTTCTGCCTCTTTCCCACTCAAAGATGCTTTAAGACTACTGATCTCTGATAGAAAATTAGATTTCAAACTCTCGAGCTCCCTTGGCGTGATTGAAGGCAAGCTTCTGGGGGTTGGGGCAGGAGGAATATCAAAATCGAGAAGGTTCGACATGGTATGACGATTAGCTATGGGTGTTGCTGCCCAGGATTTATCGGTAGTAGTGCCTCTGACAGGAGACTGTCTATTTTGTCTGACGGGGGACATGTTAGGGCGCCCAGAAAACCCATTGAATTGTTCTGTAAAATCCAGAATTAGATTGGTAGTATTCCCCTCATCTTTACTCTTGCCATATCTGTGGCCTCGGGGAGTGGGAGACGGAGATCGATTGTTCATTGGTCGACGAGATGTGGCGGGAGTATACATTTGAGTTCGCCTTGGTGTAGGTGCCATTGCAGCATGTTTTGTAGGGCTGTGACCAATCTTTGCAAACATGGTCATATCAGGCACGGCCGAAAAGGTGCTGAAGGTGCTGACCATCGTATCATCCATATTAATCTCTTCACCTTCGCCAGCAGGCTCCTCTCCTAGGCCGGTCAATGTATCATCGATAGGGTGATCATTGTTGGTATCGCTATCTCCATCTTCAAGGATTTCAATGGCTTTGGTGAGGCCTTCATTGTCTCGTAGAACATCTTCGATTGCCAAAGTTCGCTCTGTAGGAGCTGGCTGCTTCTCGGGCGAAGAGGGTTTGACAGGAAATCTTTTTTCTGGGGAAGATAGCTTTCTTGGGCTTCTAACAGCTTCTTGCATCTTGCGGGGGGATGGTGAGTCTGATGTGCGACTCTGAAGTATCTTCAGAGGAGAGGCAGGTCCGCGTGCAATAGGGCTTTTTGTTGACAGTCGAGACAGCTTGCTCGGCGAAATATTCTCAGAATTTTCGGAGTTTTCAGTAGAGTCTGATATATTCGCGACGAATGGAGAGCTAGGAACGCCGTCGCTGTCGGCGTCGGTATAGGTCTGTGAAGTACAGCGGACTTCGTACTCTTGGCTCGTGGCATTTGAGGAGTTGGTAGAATTGAGCGTCGACTCTGCAGCAGTAGTCAAAGGTGATGACATGCCAATTGTCGAGGACACTTGATTCCAAACTCCACGTATCATTGTGATTAATGTCGGTGTCTATCGGTTTGATGGTGAATCGTTGAAGTTGAAGGGTAGTATAGTAGCGCGAGGAAAGGGGAAGCCCAAGTAAACAAATACCGAACTAAGCCGTATTAGGAAATTTATACACAACATCCATCATTTGGCCATGACATTTGGATAATATGGATAATTTTGGCGAAGCTCAAGTTGAATCTCTTCATGATCTAAAATCTACTCTTGAAAGAGTTGGGTCTTCTAAAAAGGTCTGTCTCATGGATTTCAAATAAAAATGAGTTTTCATCTGTGTATCTGTCTCTCCTAGGCACAAACTAGGGTGATTCCAGATTGAGACGATGCTTCTCGGAAGAAAATACATTAATAATCTGCACTATTGAGCTCCCAGAAACAGCCTGAGAGGCACCCTTCAAGCGTTGGATAGCTTGCATTTGTGAAATGCGGGTGACGCACAGGTGGGGGGACTGAAAGTTCCGAAAATTTATCTCCATCTTGGCGCATTCGGTGCTATCACCAACGGTGCAGAGGCTCGCCTGTATATCGCCGACGCCGATGCGCGTGCTGATTGGCTGGATGATTCTTTTCGCACCATTTTTTTAGTGCAAGAATATTATCGCCGACAACCTTCGGAGTGACGTAGCTCAGCCCCTTATGTAAGTAATACGGCATAAACACTTTTCTGCGAAGATTTTGTTCGAATGAGTTCTATTGACTCTAAACACGGATGAAAAATTTCACCGTGCGCTGTTGTGTTATGCACCCATATGAGATGTTGATCCATGGGAAGGAGATTATGACGGTTTGTAAGAGATTAAGTCCGACGGACACCAGGAGAACTCCCTTCGGAAATCGAAGATGGCGTTACAGATACTGTTATGTGGAACAGAATCTTTGTTAATGCAATTGAATCCTCTAGGTATGAAAATGTATATAAGTCTGGGAATCGTCGAAGGAAAACTGTCAATTCATCTCACATCCACAAACAATATCCTGAACAAGATCAATTGAGCAATCCTCACAATAATATTTTATCAAATCCTCCCTTATAAATAAATTGAAAATTTAACAATGCAAGCCACATCTGGAAACGGCAAGACTGTCTTGGTTACAGGAGCATCTGGGTTCATTGGAGCTCATGTTGTCGACTCTTTTCTCTCTCATGGATATAATGTTAAGGCAACGGCCCGCAGTCAAAAAACTGTGGATAATATAAAGAACGTACACAGCAAATACCACGACCGATTGTCTTTTGCCATTGTTCCAGATTTAGCTGCTCCAGGTGCCCATGACGAAGCTGTCAAAGGAGTTGATGGAGTATGTATTGGAAGACAAGTCCATAAATTCAAAACTAACAGCTACTAGGTGATCCACGTAGCAAGCCCCTTCGTGTTGGAAGTAGAGAATAACGAACGTGATCTCCTCATCCCAGCTGTTAAAGGGACACTCTCACTTCTGGCCTCTGTCCAAGAGCACAACCCAAACGTCAAGCGTGTAGTAATTACCTCCTCGGTGGCGGCATACCTCGACCTGGAAAAGGGTGCGAGAGCAGGCTACAATTATACAGAAAACGACTGGAACCCTATCTCATATGCCGAAGCCGCAGATCCAAATACCAATGGCGCGGTATCATACTGTGCCTCCAAAGTCTTTGCCGAAAAAGCTGCATGGGAATTCGTTGAGAAGAACAAACCTAACTTCTCCTTGACAGTTCTTGGTCCCTCAGTCGTCTACGGACCGGGACTTGGCGTCTCCAGCATCAAAAACCTGGGGACTTCCTCAGCATTTGTCTACCACCTATTGGATGGCTCGCAGAAGGCTGTTCCCCCGACCAACTTTTGGGGCTGGGTTGATGTCCGCGATGTGGCCGAAGCTCATCTTCGTAGCTACGAAAGCGACAAAGCCGCTGGACAGAGATATTTGGTCAATGGCGGCTCACATACTTACGAAGTAGTCTGCGACATTCTCAGAGAGGACTTCCCAGAGAAGAGAAACTTGATTCCGGAAGTGCAGCCAGGCTTTGTTTTCCCGGACGTGTATGAATTTGACACTAGCAAAATTCAGAATGATCTTGGGATGACATTCAGGGATTTGCATACTTCCATCCATGATATGACTGTTGAATTCATGGAACTTGAGAAGAGAAGTAATGCATAGGGAGTTTGTTTCGGTTTTGTGGGAAGTGTTTTTAGCGAGTCAGAAAAGTGTGATAGTTAATTAATTGAGAATTTATAGATATTTCCTACCTCTAAGTGCTTGATCTTCATACGCTGCGCAATTTATTTAATCATTGCTCCCTCTCCACTTTACTTTCATGTATGTCCCACTTATTGTATAGTGTTCAGCTTGACTCTCCAAACATCTTCCCGAAGGCTTCAACACTAACATTACCCCCACTGAAAACAATTCCCAAATCCCAACCCGTAATCCCACCTTCTTTCTCCACCAACCTCCTAAAGTCCTCGTTATACAAAGCCGTTGCTAATCCGACTACAGCACTCGGCTCAACCACCAACTTCATTCGCTCCAGTACCAGCCTGAGTGCCTTCTTGATCTGTTCTTCAGTAACGCTAAACATTTGTCTGACTAACTTCCTGTCATAAATCACTGTCCAGGGATAGGTACCGACTGGAGTTCGCAAGCCATCAGCAATTGTAAGCGTCGACACGGCTTCAATTCTTTTCCCCTGCTCGATGCCTCGTTTACAGTCATCAGCCCCTTCAAATTCTGGTTCTGCACCGAAGACAAAGATGCCTGTGCCTTCACAGCTGATTGCAGTGCCAGAAAGCATCCCGCCTCCACCGCAAGGAGTTATAATGGCATCTAACCCCTTGCCCTGCTTCCCTTTCTCCTGATTACCTTCAGCGATCATCCTCTCAACTTGCTCCTGCATTTCCAATCCGAGTGTGCCTTGTCCAAGCATGATGTCCGGGTGGTCATAAGGAGGTACCATTGTGGCACCAGTTTCCTTGATTACTCCATTCGCCACAGCTTCTCTTTCTGGCTGTGTACTTCCGCTGAAAATCACCGTCGCACCGTATCCTTTTGTGGCAGCTATTTTGGAAGGCGTGGAGATTGTGGGCATCACGATATACGCCGGAACGTCTAGGGTACGTGCCGCCAAGGCGAGAGCTTGTGCATGGTTGCCTGTTTTCCAACGCAGATTAGCATGAGATAACACTATATTAATCACCAATTTCCATTCACAGAGACATGGCAGATAAAAGGTACGGAGACAGACCAGAGCTGTGTGTAACAACTCCCCTCTTTCTCCCACCGCCTTCCTCCCATCCCTCCTCGGCCATCAATCTTGTCAAGGCATGAAATGCACCCCGTACCTTGAACGCCCCAACTTTTTGCAGATTCTCGCACTTAAACCATAATCTCATTTTCGGTTTTGCTGGTTCTTGACCTGCCCAGGGTGTGCCTTCTAAAGCTGAGGCCAACTGAGGTGTTGACGCAAGTTCCGTGAGCGTCGTGTTCGTTTGGATTGGGGTATAGTGGATATATTCTTTTATGATTGAGTGGGCGGCGATGACAGATGAGCGATTGAGGGGAGCTGATTTGGTAGGGTCCGCCATGTCGAATTGTTCG
The DNA here is from genome assembly GCA_037952705.1 of Haplographium delicatum. NCBI lineage: Eukaryota > Fungi > Ascomycota > Leotiomycetes > Helotiales > Hyaloscyphaceae > Haplographium > Haplographium delicatum. The sequence goes on from JAPZPC010000032.1 coordinate 15,512, forward strand.
ATCGAAAAATGATCTGTAATTGAATTGTGAAGTTTGTGGAACTTCCAAGAATCTACCTATTTTGTGAGAAAGTTTACAGGGTTAGTTCATTCGGGAGAATTAGAGCCGATTTCGGAATATGGGGTAAGATAGTTTTGGCACGTGCCAGGGGGTGTGATAACTCAGATAAGCAGTAACAAGTTAAACTTTTCGCATTCCAGAATATCATAATTTCCCGTTGGGAAAGGATTATAATACAGCTCGCCAGATTGACTCCCCGTATCAGAAATAATAGCCCCGGTAATATGTGCATTCTCCACCTCACTTCTGGTTCTCAGGACGGAGAGAACTATGACAAAGTTAGTAAAGTAAGATATGGGCAGGAGTTAAAATATTTCTTACCGAACGGCCTTTCCTGCTCTCCAGATCTCCAAATCACGGATCTCCTGCATTTCCGCCTCGTACTTTTGACGATAATCAGGTTGAGAGTTGAAAGTAAGCGATCTCTCAGTCTCCTTTCCTGTCTTGACAGAATCATATAAGTCATTGAAGACTGGCTTCAATGCATCCTTGAAACGTCCACTCCAATCGATGGCACCACGACGGGCAGTGGTCGAGCAAGCTTCGTACATCCAATCCATGCCATTTGCACCAATCAATGGGTATAAACTCTGGGTGGCCTCCTCGACGGTCTCGTTGAAGGCCTCACTGGGGCTGTGGCCCTGCTCACGGAGAACCTCATATTGTGCAAGGAACATGCCATGAATTCCTCCCATCAAGCAACCACGCTCGCCGTACAAGTCAGAGTAAACTTCTTTTTCAAAAGTGGTCTCGTATAAGTATCCACTGCCAACTCCAACGCCAAGAGCGATTGCCTTCTCCTTAGCGTTGCCGGTGACATCTTGATAGACGGCGATGGAGGAGTTAATGCCACGGCCCTCACGGAAAAGGGTTCGAACAGTTCGGCCGGATCCCTTGGGGGCAACAAGAATGACATCGACATCAGTGGGAACATCAACCTTGGTTTGGTTCTTGAACACTGGAGAGAAGCCGTGCGAGAAGTAAAGAGTCTACAAGATTAGTTTACAGGCGAACTATGAAGCTTGGTGGCGCAATTGCTTACCTTTCCCTTCGTAATCTGGGGTTTGATTGCTGGCCAGGTCTCACTTTGAGCAGCGTCACTAAGCAAGTTCATGATGATTGTGCCCTTGGAGATAGCCTCGTCGACGTCAAAGAGGTTCTTGCCGGGAACCCAGCCATCTTGCTGAGCATCCTTCCAAGATTGACCGTTCTTTCGTACACCGACGACGACATTGAGGCCCTGATCCCGCATGTTCAAGGACTGAGCATGGCCTTGCGAACCATATCCGATGATTGCCATTGTATCATTCTTGAAGTATTCCTGACACAAAATTAGCATGTTGATCGAATGTGCGGTGAGCTGGGCAAAGGTACTTGGAGCTTTGCAGCAGGCCAGTCAGCTCTCTCTGGTCAATTCGTCAGTCAATTATCTTGTAGTAAAAGGGTTCTGGCCCTACCATATACATCCTCCTTGGTGCCGGCGAAGTCAATGGTCTTCACGCCTCGGACCTGTTGCGCTGACGCAACGGCAGCACGGGCAGCAGACGGTCTTGCAGACGCATTGAGAGCAGAAACAAAAGTGCGGCGGGCTGGTGCACTTAATTGCTTTGCCAATGGAGAGCGGAGGGCTCTGGAGAATGTGCGGGAGGCCATTTTTATGATATGAGTGGAGTGGTTGTGAAGATTAAAAACAAAAGGGATTTTTGTTTTGTTGTTGAGTGTGACTCTTCTTAGCTTTGGCAAAATTTCTGGAGCTCCTCAGCCGACAACGGAGCCGAGGGGGCTTGGCTGGACCTCGACTATTGATGGCAGCAACCAGACAAGGATGCGCCAATTGTGGGGTCTCCAAATTTTCCAAGTCAGTCCGCAAAATCGATTTACTGGTCTAGAAGTATCTGATATGTATCTAATATTTATTCCTGAATGTTCTCAAATTTCATATAATAAAATCGAAAGCGTCTTGTGTTGATGTGATCAGATTTCTACGCTCCTCAGGAAGAGCACGAGACCGTGAAGTATTGACTCCTACCTGGAACCGCTCCAAGTATCAACGCCGCAATATGCCGTGCTTATCATATGTCGTGCAAGTAAGTCTAGATGGTATATGCCCGACCCATTCTTCGTCCTCCTTATACCACTAAGTCTTCAATACTCTATCGAACGTTTGGCTTTTCACTACGCCACCTCCCATGGCTGATCTCACATTGCGTTTAAACCCTTCTCTATTTGATCGCAAGTCCTCTGCAGCTTCTTTGTTCAAAGGATCCGAGGCATTCGGTTCAAGGAAGAGAAACTATAAGGAGACATCTGTTAGCATGTATTTCAGAATCAAAGATATCACTCCGCAGAGCGTACCTGCAGACCAATCATAACCGCCTGTAGATTCAGGACGGGCTTCCAGTCTTCTCTCAGAATATTCAAGCAGACGTTCCCTTCCAGATCGATGTTGGGGTGGTATATCTTTTGCGTGCATTTAACCTTTGGTGCTTCATGTGGGAAACCTTGGCTGATCGCGAAAGTGAAATGAAATCTGCCACCTTTGTACATGCCTTCGTCGGGTTCGATAGTAAGAGTGAAGTTGAGTGTATCATCGGGATCTGCGAATTCGGTCTTCATGGTACTGGGTAATGACAAGTCCGCAAGATCTGGGCGCAAAGGTCAGTGGCGAAGACAACACTTTCATAAGGACTTCTAGCGGGTACCTTTCTGGACTCTAAGTTGCGCAGCTGTTACCTTCTTCCTTTTTGTCCCCGCAGCAGCATCTGCATTAGCATCTTGCTGCTGCTTCTGCTTCTGCATACAATAGTCAGCCTTGTTTGGGAGCTGCAGAGATATCTGCGCGATAGGGCGGGAGTGCAAGCAGCTTACCATAGACCAAATCTTCAACATCTTGGCTCCTCGTGTATTGTACAATAAGAGGTGTGGTGTTGCGTGACTGACGGAGAAATGTAGAAAGAGTGGAGGCGTAAGGAAGTCGAAGCGACCTTGCGGTTTGACGATGCAGGATTACTGGAAGGGTCCAGTGAATCACCACGCATAAACCACGTCACGCCAGGCGCCGTCGCAGAAAGATAGAGCGAGGGGCAAAGAAAATGTCTGGCCCGAATATTACTCACAAATTACTAGAGTATTTAAATAGCCGGGTGAGGCGGAGACGAAGAGGGCAACTTTTCTACAATTCTTTTCGTTAAATTTCACACTATCGCTGCCTAGCATTCAGAACCCGAGGCAACTCTACTGACTATATTTACAAGCTTTCGCGATAAACTGATATCGGTGGCTAGAAAATTAGGCAAGTCTTATCTTGATGCAATAGTCATACTTGTTTCCTCTCGTACATCTCTCTAGTTATGATCCTTGCAGCTGTGACATTCTCGTAGAGTTCGGCCTCTCTCATAAGATTTCTGGAGAATCAGAAAACTCTCGAGATCTGTTGATATTTTGAATCATTTCGATTTTCAAGTGGACATTTGCATTTACTTTTGAACGAGTGTGCATGGTTTTCTTTACATCTTACACCCAAAGTCATTAGCATAGCATAGTTACCTATTTCAAGTCTGATATTTTCATTATCAGCAGAAAAACTTAATTAGTGTTGGGTATCCCGGATTTCTTATTATAGCTGTTGGGTTTAGTAGCTTGGGTCAATATTCAATGTGGCATATTGGAGGAACTCTGCTGCTCAATACAACGTTTCTAGTTTCTGCTCTTATCTTTTACTGCATTTACTAGTTAAACATTGTTCGGTTTAAATGGCGCATTTACTATCGACCTTGATACATATAGGAAATGTTGACTCCTCAATGTTCGAATAGTGTTTCTTGGTTTCTGTACAACTTTACAGCTCAACTCTGGTACCTGCATCCAGCATCTTGGATCAGTAATCCTTTTTGTTAACCATCGTGGAATTAAAATGTCCTAAAATCTCACATGTACGCGACATGATCTAATTAATAGTACATATAATCTTTCCTTTTGTCGTATTCGTCTCCATCAATTTATGCGCTTCAATAACCTCCTCCCAAGGAAACACCTTATCTATTAGAACCTTGAGTGTTCCATTCTCGAATTGAGGCATGTATTCCTCCAACTTATCCCTCAATCTTCCCTGGTACTCGGCATCTCGACTTCGCAAACTGCTTCCCTCATACCTCATCCTCTTTCTGAGAAATGCGCTGATATCTACACCAGCTGGAAGTTTTACACCTCCCATTGCCCCTAAATTAATAACGTGGGCATCTCTTGCTGCAACATCCAAATTTGCTTGGAAGTAAGCTGCCCCGATGAAGTCAACGACAATATCAACTCCTTTTCCATTAGTAGCCTTGAGTATCTCTTCAGACCAATTCTGGGTCTTGTAGTTAAACCCTGCGGTTGCACCTAGGCCGACACAAAAATCGATCTTCTCTTGGCTACTAGTAGTGACATAAATGGCACTCGCCCCGCCGACTTTGGAGAGTTGGATACCTGAGAGGGACACACTGGAGGCTCCAGCATGCCAGAGAATCGACTTTCCCTTGGTGAACTCTCCAACAAAATACATAGCCTGAGTGGCTGTGATCCATGTCTATGCCAATGAAAAATCAATCATCTTATCATTTTACAAATTTCAACTTCGATCTCTTACCTCAGGAATACCAGCAGCAGCTTCCCAGCTTAAATGACCTGGCTTATGCAGAAGCATGTGCGTACTCGCAGCAATATATTCCGCGTAGGCACCACCATAAGTCAACCCAAACACCTCATCGCCTACCTTAAACCCATCTTTAGCACCCTCTCCCAGACTCTCTATAGTCCCACTGAACTCGACACCAAGGATGGGTCCAGCTTCTGGCGGAGGAGGATAATGCCCATTGCGCTGGGAGATATCCATGCGATTGAGACCGAAAGCTTTGGTCTTAATAACGGCCTGGCCTTTACCTGCTGTGGGTTTTGGGGTTTCGGCGATATAGAGAGCCTCGGCTGGGCCGCTCTTATTCTTGATGTCTGGAGTAGGATGTCAGACATGAGAAAAGTTAAGACTATTTTAGGGACGGAATCAATTACCAACAGCGCGCATCATTTCACCCATTTTATCAGACTCGTTGGCTTGGAAAAGAACTGTGTGAGTGGGGTACGAAATTGATGTGTCGGTTCATCTACCAGTTCGGCGCTTGGGGAATGAGGAAACACGGTTGGGTCTGAAGAATCAATAAATCCAAGATATATAAGAACTAAAGGGATATCCGAGATGGAATGAAAATCGGGAAACGGTAGTAAGAGAATGTGAGGTTTTGAGTCCGTTGAAATTTATATTTCATGACGACGGCGGGGTAAATGCGGCTGACAAATATACTTTGCCGTTCAAGCCAGGAGATTGCGCTAAAACGAGGGGTTCTTTTGGTGGCATCTAAACACAATCAGGAAAGGAAATGCACCCTGCACGCACAACAATTTTGAGTAAAATATTCTACTGTATTTAGAATGCTTTTGCTGATAGGAAGAAGCTAGTAGGCTCTTATGTCACCACCAGTTCAACATGTCTTTTCCTTAGACCTACAACGCCGGAAATGCAACCAGATGGAAATAAAGTCGTGCCCATCCTAATCTTTACATTTGACCTTGTGCTTTAGCCTGTCTCTCGACTTCATATGTGAAGTCAAAATATGCCTTATCAAATTGGTGTACTCGGACATAGCCATCCTCTCCTCCACTTGCGTAGCCCTTGCCATTTGGGTCGGCAGCAACAGTATCTGGTGACAAATTATTAGAAACAGGAAATGATCCAAAAAAGTCTATAGATACTCACTTAGCGGACCGAAATGACCACGTACACGGCCCAACTCTTCTTCGAATATCTTGTGATAGAATCTGGCTTCAAATTTTCCTTGTCGAGCTGTAGCAACCAAGTTAGCATCAAAAATTGAAGATGACAGCTACTGCAAAAGACACCATGTAGAGCGGGTTTCCTTGGAAAATATAGATAAAACACGGGATGAGAGCTACAATGAGAGACAGAGTTGCCACCAGGCACACTCTCAAAACAAAATCGAAGTTAAACTGACCTCCAGTGGTTGTCACATCCATCGCTGCCTGTCCACCACCAAGAATAACATACTCCTTTTTGGGGGTAATAGACGCGCTATTCAAGGGAGTATCGGCAACATATGTCTTCATGACTTCCAAGTCGCTTGCATTGACAAGCTGTTAATAGACAAGAGATTAGCAAAAACGGCTTTCTACAGATTCAACAGCAGGTTACCTTTGCAGTCTTATCTTTTGATGCTGTGATAAAATATGTCCGGTCTGTTGACCACTGCAGGTCTGTGATCAACGCATCTACTTCGTGGACCTGAACACTGTCTAGTTGTTCTCCCGACTGCTTCAAGTTAGCTATGACAGTCGCACTCGCACTCGCACTCAGACTAGAGCAGGAGCGGAGCAGGAACAGAATAACAATACCTTTGCATCATATTGCGAAACGGTTCCATCCTCATGACCAGCAATAATGTACTTCGACATATAACTCCATCCAGCAACAGTTGCCTTGGCCTCCTCGCAAGTGATGGTCATAGCCTTCTCATCCGATTGTTCTGCCTCTGGATCTAAGTTGATATCGAAGACAACAATCGTGCCCAAGAAACCCATTCGCTTTTCTGTAACCGCTAAAAGTTTGGAACCATCCTCGTTGAACTCAACTCTCTTGACTGCCGTATTGAAATCCCACGTCTTCAAGCACTTTCCTGATTTGATATCCCATAATCTAACAGTATTGTCTGCGGCACCACTGGCGATTAACGTGCTTGTCGGGTCGACATCAACAGTCCAGATGGCTCCCTGGTGGCCATGATAGGTACCTAATCGCTCGCCGTTGTGCGCAAACCAGGCGCAGATGTGCTGATCTTTTGCTGTCGAGAAAATAACATCCCCGTCTCGGTTGTATCTGCGGAACGGTCAGTGTAAAGCTCTGCGCCGTGATCTCGAGCTGAAGCTGCGCACCTAATCTGGGTCAAAGCCCGCTCCTATATTATGTATGTGTTAGAAAAGTTGAGGATATCACGGGTTGCTATAGGTCCTTACATGTCCTTGCAACAATATTGGTCTCATATTGGCGACACAAAATTCGGAGAATATTTGATGTCGTCGTGAGATGAATATCGCTGGTGGGGGGTTCTCTGGTTCGAAAAGTTCGAGGTCTGTGTCTGGGTCTTCATATATCTCGAAATGTGTGGTGGTGGGAGCCAATCAGGGCGCGGCTGCCGGTGGCCCTGGAAAATTTACGCTAAAGAGTCACAAGAATGAAGAAGCAAATTTTTGGTCCCGTTTCTACTGACTCCTGGGGTGGAATTGACTCATATTTTGACCAGCTCTCTCGTTTTCTGGTCTCACAGGTTGCCATGGTCTCCTCGTTCACTTGCTTGTTTTGATGGCGGCGGATTCTACTGACTCACTCCAATGCCCCTCAGCGTCTGTCCTTAGAGAGAACCACGAAGGATTGGATCTCCTGTTTGGGCAACCTTCCTGGGCCAGTCCAACGAATGCATCTTGTGCCTGTCAGCAACAGCATGTTGGCGCAGGCGCGACGTTGCTCTTGCAGTCCACCGTCTTTTCATTCTCGTCGCATGTGCATGCGACTGAATTATTGTCTGCCTCGGTCGTTGCCCTTTTCTTCCAAAGGAATAGTAGATCTTCCGCTACGGCCGTCTAATCGACCCGTTTCGAGGCTATCACATACTCGGCCAGCCCCGCCAGGAGTGGCTGCCAGGCACACGAGAAATTCGCGGGGTCGAAATCTTTGTCGGAGTGCAACACTTCTTCCTCCAACCCCTCACACAAACCACCCCCCTTTTGTCGCACGCCAATCTAGGTCTTCGAGAAGAGCCTTTTCAAGCACTTCGGTCACAATGACCGCCACCAAAATTGATGGCACCGCCATTGCGAAGAAGATTCGTGAGAGGCTTCACACCGAAATCGAGAACACCCAGAAGACGAATCCGAGATTCAAGCCTTCACTCAAGATTATCCAAGGTAATTAGGAAAATACTTGTTCTACTGCTCTATATATACTGATAATGCCATTTCACAGTCGGTGACCGGTCAGATTCGAGTATGTTATCAGTTCCAATCCCACATGCCCTTTAATCGACTTACAATTTTAGCAACATATGTTCGCATGAAGCTGAAGGCAGCCGAAGAGGTCGGCATTATTCTCCCAATAAGACTGGCCCACCTTATTGACACATGCACAGGCAAGCATCGACTGTGAACTTCTTCACTTCCCTGACTCTGTCAGTGAAGCCGAGCTGATCCAGGAGATCATCACCCTCAATTATGATCCAACGGTCCATGGAATCCTGGTCCAGCTGCCGATTCCTAAGCACATATCTGAATATGCAGTAACATCAGCCGTTGCAAACGAGAAAGATGTTGATGGTTTTGGCGCGAATAATATTGGGGAGCTTGCAAAACGTGGGGGCATTCCACTCTTCACGCCATGTACTCCTAAAGGCGTAATGGTCTTGCTCGAAGAAAGCGGTGTAGATATAAAAGGCAAAAATGCTGTAGTTCTAGGACGCAGTGACATTGTAGGAAGCCCAGTCAGCTATCTACTTAAGAATGCCGATGCTACTGTTACTGTATGCCATTCGAAGACCCAGAGCCTAGAAGATTTCATCAAAAGAGCTGATATTCTTGTTGCCGCCATTGGACAAGCAAATTTTGTCAAGGGCGAATGGCTTAAGCCCGGAGTGGTGGTTATCGATGTCGGGACCAATTATATCCCAGACGAGACAAAAAAGTCTGGCCAAAGGCTTGTTGGTGATGTGGATTTTGCCTCAGCCTCAGAAGTTGCTTCTCAAATAACCCCTGTTCCGGGTGGAGTTGGTCCAATGACTGTTGCCATGCTTCTGCAAAATGTTGTAGACTCAGCCGCGACATACTTTGAGCGTCAGAAGGCTAGAGCAATCCAGCCACTCCCTCTCAAGTTGAAGAACCCTGTCCCTTCAGACATCGCCATCTCGCGATCTCAACATCCTAAGCAAATTACACGTGTTGCTAAAGAAGTTGGTATTGCCGTCCATGAACTTGAGCCTTATGGTGCATATAAAGCGAAGGTAGACCTAAGTCTTCTAAAGCGTCTTGAGCACCGCCGCAATGGCCGATACGTGGTTGTCACTGGGATCACCCCAACGCCTCTTGGTGAGGGTAAGTCTACAACAACTATGGGCATCACACAGGCGATTGCGGGTCATTTGAATCGTATTGCGTTTGCAAACGTTCGGCAGCCAAGTCAAGGCCCCACGTTTGGCATCAAAGGGGGTGCCGCTGGAGGCGGCTACAGTCAAGTCATTCCCATGGACGAGTTCAACCTTCATCTCACTGGTGATATTCACGCAATAACTGCAGCAAACAATCTTCTAGCTGCTGCAATTGAAACGAGAATGTTTCACGAGAACACACAGAAAGATGGCGCCCTATATAAACGTCTTGTACCTGCAAAGAAGGGCAAGCGTGAGTTTCAACAAATCATGTTCCGTCGCTTGAAGAAACTTGGAATTACGAAGACCAATCCTGATGATCTCACCGAAGATGAAATCCATCGATTTGCAAGATTAGACATTGACCCCTCCACAATAACCTGGCGACGAGTTCTTGATGTGAATGATCGCCACTTAAGAGGTATCACCGTCGGAACAGCTCCTACAGAGAGAGGCCAAACCCGTGAGACCGGGTTTGATATCTCCGTTGCAAGTGAATGCATGGCCATTCTTGCTCTCAGCAGCGATCTTCATGATATGAGAGAGAGACTTGGTAGAATGGTCATTGGCTCTTCCAAGAGTGGTGACCCTATCACTTGTGATGACCTCGGTGCTGGCGGCGCACTTACAGCTTTAATGAAAGATGCAATCAAGCCTAACTTGATGCAGACTCTAGAAGGAACTCCTGTGTTTGTCCACGCAGGCCCTTTCGCCAACATCAGTATTGGTGCTAGTTCAGTGCTAGCTGATAAGCTTGCTCTGAAGCTTGCTGGTACTGAGATGGACGAAAATCATAGTGAAAAAGCTGGCTTTGTTATTACGGAGGCTGGTTTCGACTTTACCATGGGTGGTGAACGATTTTTCAACATCAAATGCCGATCGTCTGGGCTCGTTCCTGATGTTGTTGTTATCGTGGCAACAGTCAGGGCACTGAAAGTCCATGGTGGTGGGCCTCCTATAGCTCCAGGCGCACCTCTCGATAAAATCTACCGAGAGGAGAATGTCGAGATTCTCCGAAAAGGATGTGTTAACATGAGAAAGCATATTTCAAATGCTCGATCTTTTGGCGTACCGGTTGTTGTTGCTATTAATAAGTTTGAGACAGATACACCCGCTGAAATTGAAGTTATCCGAGAGGAGGCCATTGCTGCTGGCGCCGAAGATGCCATTCCAGCTAATCACTGGGCCGAAGGTGGAAAAGGTGCCGTTGATCTCGCCAAAGGTGTTATCGCTGCAAGTGAGAAGGAGAAACACTTCAAACTTCTATACAATTTGGACGGGGATGTCCAAACCCGAATTGAAGCTATTGGAAAGCAAATGTATGGGGCCGAGAAGGTTGAGTTCAGTGAAATTGCCCAGAAGAAGGTGGACACATACACGAAGCAAGGCTTTGGTAACCTACCTATCTGCATTGCTAAGACACAATACTCGCTGTCCCACGACCCTGATCTCAAAGGCGCTCCAACTGGATTTACAGTTCCAATTAGAGATGTTCGATTGGCTGCTGGTGCCGGTTATCTGTAAGTCTAAATATATTTTCACAGTCGTGCTCTGCTAAACAATGTAGTTATGCCTTGGCAGCCGATATTCAGACTATCCCGGGTCTTCCTACAGCCCCAGGATATTTAAATGTTGATATAGACACCGAGACGGGAGAGATCGATGGTCTCTTCTAAATTTACGACGGATCCAGTGGTTTGATTTCTGCTCATCTTTTCATTTCGAGGTTTAAACGGCGCAACCCCATCTTCAACCATTCAACAGCATTTGGGAAGAGCAAAAAACACATTCAACGTGCTGGCATACTTTCAACAACGGCGTTAAAGAACGATTTTGGCAAAAAGTCGGAGCCCGATAGATATATCCCCCCCCTGCTCAACCCAGGGATTTTAGAGTAATTATAAAATGAGTTTCCAATGCGAGATTCTTGCCTTGGCCATGTTTGCGTGATACTCTGAGTTTTCATCTAGCCTCCAACTACCTTTGAAACCAAATCAAGACTGTGCTCTCTAATACAAAGGCGCTCTCACTCTTCTTCAGAGGGTTCGAGCCAAGCCTCGCTTAGTGCTCGCTAAAATAGGGGGCGAAGAACGAGACATATTGGCTTTAAATCCAAATGCCAGAAGATATTATCTAAACATCGCTATAGGTAAATGAATAACTATTAAGTTGAAGTCTGAAATTGAATGTGTTATTCTTTTAATCTTAAAAAACTCATTATAGGCTGCCTAGAGTCCAGGCCTAGATAGATAGAAATAAGACATTCCTCAATTGATTTCCTTTCTGTCATCTCGTACCAAGGCGTTTTCGTACAGGACTGGCTGTCAATACTCTAAATTAACCATGATCAAGAGAAATATTCATTCATGTACAATTTAGCAAGTAGTTCCATTTTGGGACAGAAAAATAGGGATTGTAATGCGAAAAGGCGCATATTTTGTGTCCGGTCCTTGTAGGAGAAACCAGTTTCTACGAATTAGAGTAACTAGGTATAAGTCTAGAATTTGTCATCTCCAGCATAGCAATTCGAGGGATTGGACAATAGCGCTATCCTAGAACTTTGAGGATAAAGAGGTAAAATCTAAGTCATCCGCATCCTCAATTTCTGGGATGAATTTAGCCGTTATGATGTTGTATATCCACGTGACTAGTCTGAACAGTACATAAGAGCCATATTTTTGGGTATTCAGCTGCAGATTTGTCCTGTAGATTCTATCGCTATCTCTAGTTATTTTTCCCATTGTAGACTTTTTATTAGGAAGTTGCTTGAAAGGTTTCCACTCTGTCTTGGACTTTGAGCAAACATTCAGCTGGATAGGCGTTAGGACCCTGCAAGGGGAAAACGTCATTTGCTAATAGCGGTTCGGAAATAAGTAAATCCGGTAAGATCCCTGTCAACGCGAACCTCGAACAGTCGCGTTACTTTGAATTCCAGCATCCCGAACTGGTCTTGAGTTTATCAAGAATTAACAATATCAGACTCTGAATACTTCTAAAGAATTTTGAAGCATCTAGCAAAGTTGTTATACTTCTGCGGCGACTGGACCGAGCCATATTCTGTCTTGGGCACAACCCTACTTCACCACTGTCCCCATATGACCATAAATCATGAGAATGTTCTCTCTACGAATCCAGATGTGCGAGACAAGATAATAACTTGGTATGCCAGCCCCTTGATTCTTGGACACTGGTTGATGATAATTTCAAGAACAGCCTCTGAATGGCCTCTGCAACTGTCCCGAATCGCTCGCGGCGCAAAGACAAAATGTCCTCGGACGATCACGAATCGGAGTCCGAAGACTCTGAGGATGAGTTGCTCCAGCTCCCTGAACCCAGTCTTGAATCCAGGCGCGCGTCCTCTGCCAACTCCCACCGATCACGCCGACTTACGGTCTCGCCGAAGAGACGGTCAGAGAGTCGTACAAGGCAGCGGGATTCTAAACATGAAGATCGCGTTGCAGTACTAGTTCCTCGTCCTGCACGGCCCTGGGAATACCAAGTATACCGCGGGGATACAACTGTTGATAGTGTTCTGAAGGAGGTGAAGGGCCGGAAGGACCAGCCGTGGTATGTGATAGAGTATGAAGATGGGAGAAAAGAAGATGTGAGTGACTTATTCGCAAATTTTTTTTTTTTTTTGGAAACTCTTCCTATTCGATTATATATTTAAATTTTAAGGGAGGAACTTTTGAACCATTTTACAAATGGCTTCCCTATGAATCCAGGTGGTGGCGCCTTTCTTTCATATTAAATATGTCTTAGTTCACTTAAGACCACTCTGTCTGCCGGAACTGTGGATGTCGGTCGATGCAAAGTAGTTACTTCCGTTGGGTTGCCAATCTTGAAATTTGATAAAGACTGCCAAACTGGTCTACTCACATTTACATTTCAAATTTGGAATTGTACCCTGAAGCTGGGCTAGCTCCTGTGACTAAAGTTTGTCAAAATCTTTCTCTGGGTACAAGGCACCGAGGGATAGCTAAAAGCTGAGAACTTCTGCGTTTGGTTAAATGAATGGTGAATTTATTGAATTAGCAGGATTTCAGAATGTTGAAATGGCCATCGTAGCAAGCGCTGCACATCTTCACTAAGGCAAGTCGCGTTGCAGATTTATCAAGATCTTCGGATAGCCCAGTGGTACTCAATTGGAACTGGTTGGCAAAATTACTGCGAAGGAATGCTCCATGTGATCGGGCAGTTGCCAAATCTAGCACTTTTGTTCGCTTCTACGAAGCTTCGACCTCGAAACATGAATATATTGATTGGACCATGTAATCTATATACCAATGTTTTGTCACTAAAGATAACTATCCCCATCATTATCTTTGATAATTGATTAGGACTATAAGCTTATCGACGAAGCTCGATTTGGGCTTTTTGAGGTCTTCGCCTTCTTTGGCAGGAGCTCTACTTCGCTAAGCGAGACGTTGAACACATGTCTATATTGTTAGCTCAGAAGAGCCTCAAATATATTTCTTCCTGTTCCACTTCCAACTTTCCTTCGATTGGCACTCACAATCTTCAACCAATGCTATATTTGCTTCTTCTGTTCATCTCAACACCCCACAGAGACAATGGAAGCTACTCTCCGAAGTCTTTAAACCAGCTTTTCTTCCATATTACGTTATTTAATTCACTATCGTGTTCAGTCAATCATCCAGGTCATACTGGACCCCTTCTTGGTTGGTTCTTCTTCACACATCACAAGATTTAAGGCTTCCTGAAACCGCTAAGGAAGTCTTATTGTATCATACGGTTTGGCTTTCCCTACTCTGTTGCTTGCTTTGATTTCCTGATGCTCTTCTGGCTGCTTGCTAGTCTGCGTTTTGTGTCTCACTTTCCATATTGCCATACCGATCCTATGCGATGACGATCACTGACTTTAATTTACAGGTTCCTCTTGATAGACTGCTTACACTATCCAACGGGCGTAACGCTCTAGACTTCTTCAATAACGTTGGCGAGATGGACGAATTGCAAGACAGCGAGTGGTCAGATGGAAATCATAGAGCGTCTTCTTTACCAGGAAAACGCAGCCGAAACAAAATCAGGAATGACAGCTATGTGCCTAGTAGAGAGATTCCTCTTCATTCGGATGACGACCTCTCTCAAGAAGAAATTATTATCAAGAAACGTCGAGTTGGAAAGGGCAGGGTTTCACTTTTGACAGCCAACAGCAGCGGCCAGGGTAGTCAAGCTAACAGCAGAGTCAGTAGTCGTGCAGCTTCGAGATCCATCAAGACCTACTCAGAGAGTTCTGATGCTGAACCTTTTCCACGACGACGTAGGATTGTTCCCAATCGAGGTGGCCCATCATCAAGCTCTAGAGTTTCTGGAAGAGCTACTCGATCCTCAACTGCAAAAGGCCCCCTTATCAAGCTCGTTAACAAGTCCTCGCGATTAATCCAGGGTTATGAAGACGAACTGGCAGGCGAAGAGCAGGAGGATAGTGAAAGTTCAGATATCGATTACTCAAAATCAAAAAGAAAGAAACAACTAGCAAAGGCCCGTCGTAGCAGATCTCATTCAATGGGAAAAAGAGAGAGAATTAACCGCATTCTCGATGATAGTTCTTCCAGTTCCCCAGAGCCGCCAACTCGTCGCTCAGGACGCGAGAGAGTTACGAAGAGCATGAAGGAGCAAGATTTGGAAGAGGAGATCTACGCCGATGATGTCGCCGTTAGCAACGCCCCCAAAGTAATCAGCGTGAGAGAAGTTTTTCAATCAGTCGCAAAAAAATCCCCGTTCAGCATCGTTCACAACAAAATTTGTGATGTCTGCAGTGGCATTGGAAACAATTCCAATAAAGGATCCAGCCCATTGATCCATTGCCAAGGCTGCTCAACTTCAATCCACAAAGTTTGCCTCGGATACCGTAGCGGTAGAGAGCACATAGTAACTAAAGTTGGCCCGGAGGATTTCGTTATGCAATGCCGTCGCTGTATTGGTGTTGCAACAAAAAAAGATCCAACGGCACCCCGTCTTGACATCTGTCAGGTCTGCAAAGAAGAAGGGCCTTCTTGTCATGCGTTTTCTTTGAGGAAGACTGCGAAGCAAGAAGAGAAGCTTAGAGAGGACAACAATGGCGAAGACCCCATCACAGAAGTCGCCGACACTTTGATTAATAACCATGAGAACATTTTGTTTAGATGTATCTCCTGCCAACTCGGATATCATTTCCAGCATCTCCCCAGCCTCTCGGACGACGCAGAATCCCTCAATGACATTGATGAGCTCCGCGATGAGCGTTTAGACGAGTACACTCCAGAATGGCAATGCAAGCAGTGTCGTGAAGCCCCAGCCAAAGTTCAAAGGCTGGTTGCTTGGAGGCCTCGAGATTCCAAGTCGTACGTCTCTGGTCAGACTATTGACGAATTTGGTGAAGATCAGAAGGAGTACCTTATCAAATGGGAAGAAAAATCATATTTCAAATGCAGTTGGATGTCTGGAAGTTGGGTCTGGGGTGTTACTGCAGTTGCCATGCGAAAAGCCTTCGTTAAACGTGATGAAGGTGCCAATTTCCTACCAAAATGGACTTCGAACGAGGCGATCCCAGAGGAATTACTTCGTATGGAAATCATTTTTGATGTTAGCTATGAGAGTGGCTTCCGCCCTAAATCCGAGTCGGCCGACAAAGCTGCCATTCATATGGTCGAAGAAGTCTTAGTCAAATTCCAAGGACTTGGCTACGATGAATCAGTTTGGGAGGAGCCGCCTGAACTAGAAGACGCAGATCGTTGGAGTGACTTCGTCGCGGCTTATAACGAATACGTTGCTGGAAAGTATTTCCAGCAGCCTTCGGGTACAATTATGAAACAGCGAGCAGATGAGTTTCGCAAATTGGACTTTGAGGACGATGTCGAGTTAAAGGAACAGCCATCCGCTCTTACGGGCGGTAAAATGATGCCTTATCAGATGGAAGGACTGAATTGGCTGATTTACAACTTTCACCACAAGAAGAATGTCATTCTAGCCGATGAGATGGGCCTTGGAAAGACGATCCAGGTCATTGCATTCATCGCCTCAATGGTTAAAGACGCTCCTGGATGTTGGCCATTCCTTGTCGTTACTCCAAATTCCACCTGCCCCAATTGGCGTAGAGAGATCAAAAAGTGGGCCCCTAGCTTGAGAGTTGTTGCGTACTATGGTCCCAAAAAGTCTCGAGACATGGCTATGGAGTACGAACTTTTCCCGGATGGTAGCAGCGATCTCAGAGCTCATATAGTTGTCACTTCCTACGAAGGTCCGGTTGACGACCACAGCAAATCATTCTTTCGTCGTACTAAATGGGCAGGTATGGTAGTAGATGAAGGCCAGCGGCTTAAAAATGACGAAAATCTTCTATATGTGGCATTGAAGGCTATGAAAGTGCCATTCCAAGTCCTTCTAACCGGTACACCCCTTCAAAACAACAAGCGGGAGCTTTTCAACCTCCTTCAATTCCTAGACCCTTCGATGAATGCTGTGGAATTAGACGAAGAGTACGCAGAACTTACGAAGGAAAATTTACCAGAGTTGCATGAGCTTATCCGACCCTTTTTCTTGAGGAGAACAAAACTACAGGTCTTGAAATTCTTACCGCCAATGGCACAAGTGATCCTGCCAGTCACTATGAGTGTTGTACAGAAAAAGCTATACAAATCAATCCTTGCCAAAAATCCTGACCTTATTAGGTCTATTTTTGGCCAAGGGGCACAAGGGTATACTGCTCTTCGTCCATCTGAGCGAGGCAACCTTAACAATATTCTCATTCAACTTCGGAAATGCCTCTGCCACCCATTTATCTACAGCTCCGCCATCGAGGAGAGATCTTTAGCTGAACATGCCTTACACCGCAATCTTGTTGATGCTTCCTCGAAGTTTCAACTCTTGGAGATCATGCTTCCCAAGTTGCGTGAACGTGGACATCGGGTTCTACTATTCAGTCAGTTTTTAAACCAACTTGATTTGGTCGAAGACTTCCTCCATGGACTTCAGCTACCCTTCCAGCGTTTAGACGGTACAATTGGATCATTGGAAAAGCAAAAGCGAATTGATGCTTTCAATGCTCCGGACTCGCCCCTTTTTGCTTTTCTGCTGTCTACTAGAGCTGGTGGTGTTGGTATCAACCTGGCAACAGCAGATACAGTTATTATTATGGTATACTCGCAACTTAGGCTTATTATTCCTTTGCTAATTTATATTGCAGGATCCGGATTTCAACGTAAAACCTCATTTGTTTTCCTAAGTAAAAATGCTGACACTTTTCTAGCCACATCAAGATATCCAAGCATTATCTCGCGCACATCGAATAGGGCAGAAGAAGAAGGTTCTCGTTTTTCAACTGATGACGAAGAATAGTGCTGAGGAGAAAATTGTTCAGATTGGCCGCAAAAAGATGGCTCTTGATCAAGCACTGATTGAAAGCATGGGTGCGGAAGATGATGCAGGTGTTGACCTTGAATCGATTCTTAAGCACGGCGCCGAGGCTTTATTCAATGACGACGACCATGACGATATCCATTACGATTCAGCTTCTGTGGACAAGCTTTTGGATCGAACGCAAGTTGAAAATACCAATACTGACCAAGAAAAGACCGCTGAATCTCAATTTTCTTTCGCGAGGGTATGGGCTAATGATAAAGGTGCTCTAACTGAAGATATTGGCGAGAAAGATTCCGAGTCTGCTCCTAACTTCTCAGTTTGGGAGAAGATTCTGAAACAACGTGAAGCAGACGCCGCTGCCGAGGCTGCTCTAAATATGCAAACATTTGGACGTGGAAAACGTGCGCGACAGGTTCGTTTGAAAGCTATTTGCCATTTACAGTCAGTCGTATTGATTTTAAATAGAATGTCGACTATCACAAATCAAACATGGGTCTCGATGACGAAATACCGGATTCTTCTCCGCTCCAGCAACCTAGCAGACGCCGACTGAATGACTCAGTTAGCGATGAGGATTTTGCTGGGGCTGCTGAAAGTGAAATAGATGAGGATACCGATATTGATGGTGTAGTGGATCCACATGAAATGCAAGCAGAAAAGGAGCGCTCTCGAGGTATCGTTGGCAAATCAGCGACCCCAACAAAAGGTAGGGCGAAATTATCTACATCCCAGAAAGACAGATGCCATATCATTCAGCGTGGACCCCCCAAAAACAAGAAGCCGGTACCTCTTAAAAGAATCACTCTTCAAACTGTGAGCAAGGGTAAAGTTGGAAAACAGCAAGGTGCTGTACGTGTTTCAACTACTCCCACAAATCCTTCCGGCGATTTATTGCATTCAAAGTCAAATTTAGCGTATCAGAAAGTTGGTTCTGCGAAGAAAGCTACAAAAATGCAGCTAAAGACGTTAAGTGGATTGAAGCCGGCAGCTGCTGTTGAATTAGTTAAGGCTGAGAACAACTTTGGACCTAGTCAAAATCTGAAGCCAGATCAAAGCAGTTGTACAGAGATTTCAAAAGGCCCGGGCTTGATATCTTGGCAACAGCAGCAGGAAACTGCTAAGATGCAACCTCTTGTTCCGCCATTAATCACAAAAAAAGATGATTCAACACCTACCCAAGATGGAAATATGTCGGCCAACATGGCAAATCCTAGTACCACTGCTAGCGGCCAGCAATTTACCTTTAACAGGAACCAATCTACTTCTAGTCCGAATTCTCAACAGGATGCTGTTCTCTCAACTGGCAAGGACGCTGCTTCTGACACGATGCACAGTCGTCCGAGCTTCAAGGAGCAAGTAGCTCCTTTACAAGCTAACCAAGCTACTTCAAATGCAAATGCTAAAACTTCAATTTTACAAAACGCTAATATAAGTTACCAATCACAGACACTCGAGATACAGCAGCAACAGCAACAGCAAACGAAAAACCTCGAAAAGTCCGATCGTATAAGCGCACCTCTCAATCCCGTACTGACAGCCAACAAAACCCAACCTCTGGGGTCAATTTACCAACCAGTAATGGAGCAGTCTCCGGACAGTTCGATGATCGATGTCTCCAACCCAGCTTCCATCAAACTCAATCATCCAAAGAAACCAGAATATTGCCTCCGCAGTCCCGATATGGACATTTCGGTTCCAGTACCGAGAGACCTCGATTCTCCAAAGGAAACGTAAAAGTCCCTCATCGAGATAGCCTTAAGGCCAATAGGAATAGTTTGAAACTTTCCTCGACTTCGATTGTCCAATATTCCCCTAGCGTCAAGGATACTGAGTTTCGAGAGCAAAGTCGAGCCCTAAACTACCTGCCTTCTCAGTCATTCCTATGTCATCTTTGCCAGAATTCCCATGCGAGAGGGATGTGCCCTGTGACAACTATGATGCCGGAATATTGCGAAGAATGTGGTATTCCTCATCTGAGAACTTCTCCAAAATGTTTTCATTACCTCTCTTCACTTAACATACGTGTCCTTCTTGATACACTGAGGATGAGCGATGAGTCAAAGGCTAATGTTGATTCTATGCGGACGGCACTCAGACAAGAGCTTGCGAGGAAAACTCAAAGAGCGTTGAGCTAGCATAAAGGCCGCATATCAACTAGAGTCACTTCAGATTAACCTGTACATAAAGGTTTCCTTTTCTCTTTCCTTTCATGGCATTGCTAAAGTCAGAATTTGGCGACAACGGATTAAGTAATGGCCCTTTGCATGACTTCATCTCTGCAAGGCTAGTCCTTGAGAATAGTAGAGCGTTAGGGTTCGGTTTTGATAAAGGACTGATTAGAAGATTCGAAAGGCATAATAAATAAAATAGACATCACGAAATTAATGGAAAATTTTCCTGTTTCAGACAAGTGACGCCTGTATTAAGTTATGGCTATTTCTAACTAGGCTTGTAATAGTAGTCGTAAGGCAAAACGAATTATAATATGAAGAATCTTTTGAATGTCACAATCTTGCTCATCACTGTTGGAACTGTTGGATGAGGGATGAGGTCGCGTGAGCGATACTTTGGTGGCCTTAAATTGACAAGGCCGCCAAAAAAAAATCTTGGAGTTCTACTTGGCTTCAACCTCGCAAGTCTCACTCAATTCTCAAAGAACTGCAATGGTCAACTTTGTTCTTTCATACGGTCTTCGGAACTTGAGATGGCATCAACATACCATTTTAAGATGTTACCATTCGGGAAAGGCCGGGTCTGTTCACACTGCCATTCAACGCGGGATTCGAAAATCGAAAGGAATGGCCTTCAGGGGAAAGGTCAAGCCCACGGCTGATGATCCAAGAGAAAAGTATAGACAAAAGCATGGCATTCCCAAATATACGCCTCCAAATCCCGATGCTCCTCTCCCTTATTGGAAGTCGAAAAAGTTGGAACAAGTCCCCGACAAAACCGAGCTTCGCATTCGAAAAGGAGCTATTCTGATCAGCGGCAAAGAGGAGAACCCTGTGACGAATAGCAGATTTTCACATAGTGATACGAGAGGAACTAGACATGAGTTAAGGCGACGAGGAAATTTACGAGGACCACGAGTTCATGCTGAACGCCAAACATCCTTTCATAGGCCTGAGAGAAGTTCTGCGGTGCCAAGTCGGTTTAAATCGGAGCAATCAGAATCTCAGTTAGACCTCGCTGGCAGATCATTGCCCCGCATATCGACTGATGTATCTCGAAGCTCTCCAACAGTTAATATACAACCAACTCGGTCCTGGGGTCCTATTTCAATACCTTATACAACACCAGCGTCTGAATTTCTGTATGGCACATCCGTTGTGAAGGCAGCTTTGACATCTCGGAGGGAGGCTCGAAGAAAACTCTATAAGCTATATATATACACTGGAGAAAATCGCCAAGACGCAGACCAAGATTTTGAAATAGAGAGCTTAGCCAGGAGGGCAGGAGTAACTGTAATCAATGGGGGGAACGATTGGCTTCGCGTTATGGATAAGATGAGTGGAGGCAGACCACATAACGGTTACATTTTGGAGGCATCACCTCTTCCCAAGCTTCCACTAAATGGTTTGGGTCCACTTCAATCTCGAGATGGCCAAGAAGGGTTCATAGTACATGTCGATCATCAATCACGAGAAGAGGCCGCAGTTAATGGCAGTTCAGATTTTGTTAAAATTCCAAGAAGGAATTTGGGACGCAAACCGTTGGTTCTTTATCTCGATAGCATCGTGGATCCAGGCAATCTCGGTAGCATCCTCCGTACAGCATCATTCTTTGGCGCCACTGCTGTTGCTATATCCACACGAAATAGTGCACCCTTCTCTCCTGTTGTTCTCAAAGCATCCGCAGGTGCTTCTGAGAACATTACCTTGTTCACGGTAAATAAACCAGCAGAGTTTATTGTCGATTCGAAGAACGCCGGCTGGAGGGTTTTTGCTGCTGTTGCACCGTCTAAAACGACCGATCTTGGCATACCAGTATCAATCTCTACAGATGAACTGGACGACCCCCTCTCAGAGAACCCGTGCATTCTTATGCTAGGAAATGAAGGAGAGGGCCTTCGATGGAAATTAAGAAGTAAAGCAGACGCTGATTTGTATATTCAGGGAGGGGACTCGAATAACAATGTGGACAGCCTGAACGTTAGCATCGCTGCAGGAATTCTCTGCAACGCTTTCCTGAGGAAGGGGGGCCGACGGCTGCATGCGGAGAAGAAGCCGCTGGAAGAGGTCGAATCTGTTAAATCGGAGGCATTATTTTAATAACTGAAGCTCGAATTGTATACTATCATGGGAAACGAGGTATGTTCCAAATGTAAGAATACCTGTATGAAATGTAAAATACCACTCTGGACAAGGTCTTCGGCATATAGCAAACAGCAGAGCAGCTGTGAAAAATAATGTATAAACAAATAGATGAGATAGACATGATTCCTTCATTCCTTTCTTAGAGATGTTTGAGAAAACTTGGCCAAAGACAACGCTATGGCAAAGTAGCACAACGATGCAAAATATCTAACTAAAGGAGTTAAATCACTCCGCTTTTGCTGTGAGAACATTTTGATTTGCACCTCTCCGGTCTTTAATCACTTCAAGCACATTAGCTAACCAAAATTAGGGGTAAGCAATTGACATATTCTGTTGAACGAGATCGGAATATTGTGAATTTTATTTTGTATCCGGCCGTATCGTAAAATATACCGTATAGGCCTAGCACAATAGTGTCAAGTCGACGGATGACGACTTTGACTTCACTCAACTTTTTATAACTATCAATTCCCACAAAGTATCACTTTGAGACACTCGACTTTTCTATCTTGAGGGCGGATACTTTGGGATAAGAAATATTCTTGTGTGAGAGCATAAGTATAATCATTTTAGGAGAGATTCCAAACAACTTCGCGTACATGCTCATTTTGTGCACTTCGGAAGCACCAGAAACAATACACACATGAATCTAGTTTTCCTTACGCCGTACACTTCAACTTCGAGAAATAAGCTCGAGTTCATGTGGTGGAGGCCTTGTTATTTCTCTTAGCCAATGCATAAGAGCAATTTGTTGGAGACGGCGCTCGATATATTCATACCCATGTTGAACTCGGATCCTTCCCCCTAGCATATGTTTCCACCATGATTCTTCTGCTATATTTTATCTTGTATTGCTTTCAAAGCTAACTCAAAGAAGCCTAAAGATCTTCTTGAAATTCAAGAGCTAGTGATGATCATTTTGAGGAGTAGTCTTCTTATAGCAAATTATTATTCAACTCGTGGAGTTCGAGGCAAGAAAGCGAGAACCTGGGTAGAATATATCAGTATAAATTGGGAACGAGGTGGAACCTTGTCACCTGGAATACGAATTTAGGGATTTTAGATTTAGAGTCGGTGTTCATTCGTGTGCTGAAGGGCATGAAAGGAAGTGAAACAAAAGAGATTCTGAGTACAGTCTCAATGTATACCCAGAGCCATACTTTGATCACTGCTTAGTTGCTGAAAGTAGTCGCGTCAGTTTCAATGTTGCAAATTGCTAAAATGTTAGTGGTGAATAGGAGTCTACTTGCTGTAGCCAATATTCCTTAGCTATAGAGTTACAATACTAATGGAACTCGCCCCGACAGCATTCTAAGTTCCTTGTAAGAGGCAAGAAACGGGCATCATGCCAGTGCATGCTCAAAGATTTTGCCTGACTCTTAAATTGAATAGAGCTAGTCATCTTGTATAAAGGCTCCCGCCCTACAAGGCTGCGAGACTGTGAGAAAAGGGAAATATCTAGCCGATTCGCCTAAAGCTTCAAAGTCTCCATCTATCTTCTTTCATCTTCCTTCCTCTTCACCTGTCTCCTTCTCGCCTCACGACAAGCTGCTTTGCAATAACTCTTCATAAATTTCTTTCTAGGGTTCTATTCTCATTGATTGATCAAGAATACGCGTTCTTGGTGGAATAATAGAGAAAACCTTGTAAGCAACTCCTTTGTTTACTTCAATCCTCCTCCACTACCCAGAATTTTCACTCCCTCTTTACAATATGGGGACTCTAATTAAAGGAAGACAGTTCCTAATACATGCTCACTCTTGTCTAGGACATTTGAAAACACAGAACTCCCTCTGGCTGTAGAGCTGCTTGATTATTTCACTCCTGGTCGAGTACCCGCTTCGCCTTTGGCTCTCAATGTAAGTGATGCTCTGTTAAAATTTTTCTTTAATAATATTAGATATTTTCCCCACTTTTCTTGCAAATTTTGCAGTGTCCTCTTGTTGTACGCAAACTCCCCATTTTTCACACAAGCCTCCTGTTGTCTGTCCTCTCTTTCAAGCATGCCCCACTCCCTAAGTTTTGGCTCTGCTACATAAGACCATATTTAATTTACTCTGAACAAATATTGACTATTGCTTTGTCTAAATAGAATTAGGCGTTAAGAAACTTCCAACGGCTCGCTTTTGGATTTTTCTTTCTCGGCTTAAGTGTAGTAAACACAGGCTCGCTTTATAGGGTCACAAAACACAACAGTGAAAGATATCATAAAGTATCGAAGGCATTTTGACAAGCCTTTCTTCGAGAGTTGTTAGTATTATCGCATCCAGTTCTTATTTTTTATACCTTTAAGACGCGAGGGTATTTTGTTAAGGATCACATAAAGCAAAAAACTAACATGATTCTTGATTAGATACAGCTCAGAAATATCTAGAAATAAAAAGTGAGTAGATAACCTCATTTTCTTCTTGAGTCCTCGACTCGTCTTTTTCAGTCATAATATCGCCCAAGCTCGCTCTTCGGTGGAACACTACTTTTCAGCGTACCGCGTCGCCTTTGTCGAGAAGAATAATTTTGCGGTACAATCAAGTCTTACAGTGGGTAGTATGCTGACTGGCTTCTAGAAACGCCATTCTGGCCTTCTAAATCGTCTCCAATCCTGTAAGTCAAATTTCAACGGGTTCTGGCTGCTTTCTTTGTCCATTTCTAACACTTGTAACGCTTAGATCCGGGCAAACGCGTCATTTCTGCATCAAGCCGCAAGGACGTTATTTGCTCCCAGCAAACGGCTTCAAGATAATAAGAGTGAAACTACTTAAGCAAAGAAGTTATTGAGTGTTCAGTTTTACAAAGTAGGCTGAAACCCATTCTTTTTTTATGGATCTGGCTTGGCTAACCCAGACTTTATCACAAACAGTATCTAGTTTACAGTCTTCAATAGACTGTATAGATACTCGTGCTCAGCCAAGTTGGTTTCTCCTCTCCATTATTTTATTCTATTTCATCGTTTGCTCCTTTTCCTTTCGAAATGACAGCCAATGAGGGATCGCTCTTTTCACCTCCGCATCCTTCTAACTCCCCTACTGTTCGATCCACAAGTGCAAATCAAGATTCTAATTTGGCTTGCCTGCTGACGTTGAATGATGATAGCAACAGTTGGTCATCAACTCTGGAGAAAGAATCAAGCATGGGTTACCAACCACGCGATCAGTCAGGCAGACTTGGTGCCAATGGAATAAATATGACTCCGAACGGAAATCCAATGCAAGGCCGACGTGAGCCGTCTGTTACACCTAGTTCGTCTTCTGGTGGTGGAAGTTACTACCCAGGTCCCCCAATTTATCATCCGAATATGCCGTTTATGCCTTCAGCACATGGCTATACCCCTCGTCCACAAGTTCCTACGTTCAACACCGGGATTCCGCTAAGCACTATTGTTCCCGGTTCTGTACGTCCCTCTGATGCACAGCTCAATGTTGCATATGGCTATGGAATTCAGCGACAGGATGGTAGTTTTGCTAGACTCATTCCTGCTGATGAGATTGGCAATGGCTATCTAAACCAAGGTCAACAGGGCTCTGAGGGCTTAATTATATTGCCTCTCCCACGCCAACAGCCTCCCGAGAGACGATTCGGCCATGATCCCTTGATTCCTCAACATGTAAGTATTTCATGTGACATTTTAATTCGTACTCAGGCTGATGAAGTTCAGGCCGTGCAGCAGTTGAATCCTATTAATCACGGTTATGATACCACTCAGGTAAGTACAAGAGATCGCCAATTATTGGCTCCTTGGGTTTGATATTTCTCCCGGCTGTGTTAAATATCAAATAACTGACTATCATTAGATGCAAATTGACACTATCGTTGCGCAATCTGTTACTCCTTCGGGTATGATTTCTTCGCCACCAACACCATCTGGACGTCGCGAGAAAACCTACTGTGATAAATGGATTCATGAAGGAGTGTGTGCTTTTACTCAAATGGGTTGCAAATACAAGCATGAGATGCCTTTGGATCGGGCAACCCAGCTTACGCTGGGACTTAACCATGGACTTCCGAATTGGTATCGCCGTGCGTATGCCCTCAACCTAGCACCAGCTACATCACCTGGCCGACTGTCACAGAGCAGTACAATTCATCGACTTGAAGGTTCTTGGCGCCGTCACCGACAGGAGTTACCAGAGGAAAAAATTGGATCTGAGACCAATAGCATGCAGTCCGGACAAGGTGAGACTGTCTATCATCCTACCTTCGAATAGAATGCTAATCAATGTACTAGCAGCTCGAGGAACTGCGGACTATGGTATTATTGGTGCTCGTCCTAATCAGGGTCCATTGTTTTCGATCAATCAATACCTTCCGTCGAACATTAAGACTAATGATGAAGAGAACGACGAGGATGGAGATGGAACTGTTACATATCGTGGCCGTGGAAACTAAGGTTCTATACTATTTGTTCAACCTCGCCCGGCAGATTGAAGGCTACAAATCTCTACACCTCACACACATCAATGACGACATACTACACTTCTTCATATCACAACCTCTGAGGTCTTGTTCCGTGGAGTAATTCTGCAGTTTCTTGAATTGTCACTAGTGACTTATCACAGGAAACGAACGCCGACCTGCATTATGTAGCACATTCTTGGATCCTGTTCCGCGGAATAATTCTGCAGTTTCTTGCATTGTCACCTGCGGTGGCTCTTTATAGGAAACGAACATGGACCCTCACCAACATTCTGCTTTCTGCCTCAAATTGGATGTAACTAATGGCAGTTCTTGTTTTCTTTTAACAAAAGTTTGTCTCTTTTTCGGCATTGTCTACAATAACGAATGGCTAGTTCCGCGGTAGCATAGATGCAGTTGGGCGACAAGATTGGAGTTGCATTGGATCATTTTGGCATTGCATGGCTACTCTATGCATTGCATTGCGTTCTCTGGTGTCTCTAAATTCCCGTCTGCTGCTGTTTCTGGATCCATCATAAAATGGAGGCGTTTTCTTTCTTCAGCATCATCGCATTATGGAGGGTGTTCAGTATTGATAGATAGGTCTCGACTTATCATAGGTTTTATGGCCACTGCTTCTAGATTTTTCTTGGGATCAGGACTTAAAACTACCCTAGAAGCGATAGATAAATTGAAGGTTTCATTAAAAAATTTTATGTGATGTGCTGTGTGCCTGGCCTTTTTCACCTGACTCGACTCATGAATGGTCTTACTTCCTTCCTTATTAACGGATTCTTCGGCTGGCGAGTTTTTAAATACCATTAAGCCTTTCATCGTGTCTAGTTGCAGCCTATTTCAATACACACGATGTTAATTTAATTCTTTCAAGGAATGTAATTATACTCGATATCTTGCTTGTGAGCTCCCAAACAAAAATTACTTATTCTAATCTCCAACTTTTGGATTATTTGCGAATTTCAAAACAATGTACTAGCGAAGGGTAACCTAAGTACTTGATACTGGATTCTTAAAGAGTTTGAGAGCTACAACGATTCCGCTCGCTTCGTATATAGTCATGTGACTCGCTTACAAAAGGGGCGAAAGGGGGTAGTAGCCGAGGAGAGGTTCTCATGGAAAATTGGAGTTTAAATCCTAATATCAAAGACAAAGAGTTCGTATCTAGCTCCATAATTTAAGTTTTTGCAAAATATCTCATCTGAAAAGTGAAGGGTTAGGGTTCTCTCTAACCGACATTTGCATTTCAACGTTCAATTTTTACATCCCGAAGGAGTTGGAATATATAGTGCTTCTATTTGCCACCTCATCATATGTTCTAAATCGATTGTACTTCTACCTCAGTAGCTTCCTGAAACATATGAGATCCTGGAGTTACTGATACTACAAGTTAATTGGCAGTAAAATATAAAATAAAAAGTTGTAGAATCGCAGTTTACAGGAACTCCTAATTCGATGCTTGAGGCCTATATGGCCGACAAGTGGAGACAGGATAACATAGACAACTTAATGAATTCTACTATTTTATTAGGCACTCGTGTACTTCAAGGGTGATAGCATGATCCAACCCTCAAGCTTGTCATATCAATCACTGATATTAGCAGAGAAGCACAAGGCCATCGGTCCGGCGATCACAACACCATTTCAAAAAAATTTGCACAGATGGTCAAGGGAAAAGTCTACGCTCATTGATAATGCTAATGATCCAATAAAGTTAATTACGGACCTGACAGCGTGCTGACCGACATGCCCGATCTTCCCGATGAATAACTCCTTTCAATGCTTCTCTCATATACCGATATCGCTCCTTATGCAGATGCTGATGATCCCAAAAGTTCCGTCAATGCGTCGTGAATCCATGGCTTCGTGAAGTGTAATATTGCAGACGCTTCGAAATGTCTTAGAATTTTCGAAGCCTCCCTTCTGACATGACAGCGGTAGTTTCTAGCGTCACAGAATGCCGAAGAATTGAAGAGTAGCTGTTGCTCCTTATGCAAATCTTCCTCGCTTCCCACCTCCACCAAACCCATCTTTCGTATGTCCTAAATTTCCGATGTCAAAAAAATCTCCCAAATTAATCTTGCGTTTCTGTCCAGCAGCCTTGCTGGTTGAGTTTGTCGTCCTCGAGTTTCGTATTGAGTGGTTATTGTGTCTTGTTCGTGATGGTCGCGTGATTGTGATGCCAGGTGAGGTAGTGTTTGGAGCATGTGATGGATCATGGCTTGAATTTCGTACATTGTCTGAAATCTCAAGATCTGAAAGAATAGTGTCCGCATCTTGTGGATATATGACTGAAGATCGGAAGGTGAATGTCCCCTGAGGAGGGTTTAGGCCAACAGGTGGTTCGCCACTGATCGGAGTTATGATTGTGGGCGGCACTGTTGACTCTGTCCGCGATGGAGACGTTGTTCTTGTTAGCCTGGAGACAGAAGGCAGACGTGTTGCACTTTGCGATCTTTGAAGTACTGGTGATGCTCCACGTTCGATCTTCTCTGAAGTGTCATCATCACTCTCCATGTTTTGTGGCACAGGATCTCGGCCATCCAATCTTTCAGTGGCCCACCTCCGAATCCTCCACCCTTCTCCATCACTCAGACCAATGTCTTCCTTATCTAGAAAGGCTAAAAGCTCATCTAGTGCGTCCTGGTATCCTTCTGATCGAGCCCTTCCTTGATCAGCTGCTGCACTCTTGTAAAGATTGGTAACTGATAAGGCAGCAGCTTTAAAGGCCATTAGGAGTTGTTCGGGAGGCTCCCCCATCTGTTGCTTGGGAGGTGATGCACCGGGGAGGGATGTATTCAAACTCCGCATGGAATCCATACTTCGTGGTGTTTACGGTGCTCGGGTGGGTAATGTATTCTCGTTGCTGCGGCTGGACTGCAGCTCGCAATTTTGATAGCCGGCTCCAGTTGAGCAAGAACCCGGTGCGAGTAAGATATTACAATAGATTTAATAAAAAAAAATGGAGGACGCCCAACTGTCGTGGCTCTTGACCAGATCGACTTGGCTATTTCAAAGTTTGCATTCGGAGGAATGTATGGTGGGATGTCCACAGACGCAGAGCCGATGTCAGGTTTAGTTAAGCACGTGATACGCTAGCCTTTTCAGGCAAAACTTTAATCGAGAGTAACCCATCTCCAGATAACTTCTTCGACGCGTCAAATATTCATATCTTACGTCTTACAACTTCGACACCTATCCACAACCTCGTCTTCTGGAGGGTAGTTGATCATAAACGCGATCAAAAAATCATCCCTAGAAGTTAAAAAACTCTCAGACGCTGTGTAAGGTCATCAACCCACCGTATTCACCCCGTAGGGTTGAGACCAGGCAAGATGGCTCCACGATCTTCTCGCGCAAGTGGCCACGACACGGACACGTCGATGGTAGAAGTGTCCGAACCGATTAGACAGTTACCTGTTGATCCAATGGTAAGCATCCATTTCCTTTTCAACTCTATCGATATCATTTGCCTTCCTCTAGTAAGCATAGGAATTGTCGCGAAAGGTCGTAGTTGTTCCTTGCGGAGCTTTATGAAGAATAACCCTCAAAATACTCGTGGGCATCCTCAGAAGCATTGTGGCCCTTTCTCATTCTCGTCTTCTAGAGAATGATTTCCCATTCTCAAGAACCATTTCCCGTCGTCTGCCAATCTATTAAACAAAGCCTGACCTGTTTTAGGATGTGGACGAGACCCCGGATTACACCGAAGATTCCGATACAAATCCAAATACGACTGCAAGCAGTGTTGTTGGTGAACCTCTTTCAATGGATGGTCGAAAACGACGATCAGAAGCAACCCAACTTCGTCGAAGTGTTTTTGGCAAGAAGCATGATCTATTGGGGGAATCCAAGGTAGACAACTTTATTTTCACGGCTTTGATGTTCGGAAACTAATAATGTTAATTACAGGAAGATGATTCCATCCGACGATTCCGCTACCTTTTAGGCTTGACAGATCTCTTCAGACATTTTATTGAAACGAATCCAAACCCCCGCATCCAAGAGATCATGCACGAGATTGATCGTCAAAATGCCGAGGCAGAGAAGACAAAAAAGAACCACAGCAGGCAAGGTGGTGCAGCAAACGAGAGACGCCGAAGAACGGAGGCTGAGGAAGACGCTGAGCTTTTGAAGGATGAAAAAGTTGGAGGATCTGCCGAAACAGTTTTCCGAGAATCCCCTGGTTTCATTAAAGGCGGAGAAATGCGGGACTATCAGGTTGCCGGATTAAACTGGCTTATATCTCTCCACGAGAACGGCATTTCTGGTATTCTCGCTGACGAAATGGGGCTGGGTAAGACCTTACAGACAATCTCCTTCTTAGGATATCTAAGACATATAATGGGTATTACCGGGCCACATCTTATCACAGTGCCGAAGTCCACACTCGACAATTGGAAGAGAGAATTCGCAAAGTGGACTCCAGAAGTTAATGTTTTAGTACTTCAGGGCGCAAAGGACGAACGTCATAACTTGATCAACGATCGTCTGATAGATGAGAAATTTGATGTTTGCATCACTAGTTACGAGATGATCCTCCGAGAGAAAGCGCATCTGAAGAAATTTGCATGGGAGTATATCATTATTGACGAGGTAAATTCACGCATTCTCACTTAGGCAGATTAATACTAACTATTCAACAGGCCCATCGTATCAAGAACGAAGAATCTTCCCTTGCACAGGTTATTCGATTGTTCAACTCTAGAAACCGTCTTTTGATTACTGGCACACCCCTACAGAATAACCTTCATGAGCTTTGGGCTCTTCTCAACTTCTTACTTCCTGATGTCTTTGGGGATGCCGAAGCCTTTGACCAATGGTTTTCGGGCCAGGGAGAAGACCAGGATACTGTTGTGCAGCAATTGCATAGAGTTCTTCGTCCTTTCCTGCTCCGGCGTGTTAAGAGCGACGTTGAAAAGAGTCTTCTTCCTAAGAGGGAGGTCAATTTATATATTGGCATGGCTGATATGCAAGTTAAGTGGTATAAGAAAATCTTGGAGAAAGATATCGATGCAGTCAATGGAGCAGGTGGCAAGCGCGAGTCGAAAACACGGCTTCTAAACATTGTGATGCAGCTTCGAAAATGCTGTAATCACCCCTATCTCTTCGAGGGTGCCGAACCTGGACCACCTTATACAACCGATGAGCACCTCGTTTTTAATGCTGGCAAGATGGTAATGCTTGATAGGCTTCTTGTCCGTCTCAAGAAACAGGGAAGCCGAGTTCTGATCTTCTCCCAGATGAGCAGATTATTGGACATCTTAGAAGACTATTGTGTCTTCAGAGAATATAAGTACTGTCGGATTGACGGAGGTACCGCCCATGAGGATCGTATCGCAGCTATTGATGATTACAACAAACCAGATTCAGAAAAATTTGTTTTTCTATTGACAACCAGGGCTGGCGGCCTTGGCATCAATTTGACAAGTGCTGATATCGTTGTGCTCTATGATAGCGATTGGAACCCACAGGCAGATTTGCAAGCGATGGACCGAGCACATAGAATTGGTCAAACGAAGCAGGTCGTGGTATACAGATTCGTCACTGAGAATGCTATCGAAGAAAAAGTTTTAGAACGCGCTGCTCAAAAACTTCGTTTAGATCAATTGGTCATTCAGCAAGGTCGTGCACAGATTGCAGCTAAGGCCGCTGCAAACAAAGACGAGCTTCTCAACATGATTCAACATGGTGCTGAGAAGGTTTTCCAGTTGAAAGGGGCCTCTGGGGCGCTTGCTGAAAAAGGAGCCGAACTGAACGATGATGATATTGATGAGATTCTCAAGCATGGTGAAAAGCGGACTGCTGAGCTCAATGCTAGATACGAGAAACTTGGAATTGACGACTTGCAGAAATTCACATCTGAATCTGCGTACGAGTGGAATGGCCAAGATTTCACCAATCGTAAGAAAGAGATAGGCATGAATTGGATTAACCCTGCCAAACGTGAACGGAAGGAGCAATCTTATTCAATGGACAAGTACTATAAGCAGGCTTTGTCCACTGGAGGTCGCGTAGCAGATACAAAGCCAAAAGCTCCTCGAGCTCCAAAGCAGATCACGGTCCACGATTATCAGTTCTTCCCTGGATTGCTCCGAGACCTCCAGGAGCGAGAGACTGCGTATCATCGCAAGGAAATCGGCTACAAGGTTCCACTTCCCGAAGGTAACGAAGAGGATTTATCTGAACGTGAAGCTGAGCGTGCCTTGGACCAAGAAGAGATTGACAATGCTACACCGCTCACTGAAGAGGAGTTAGAAGAGAAGCAGCGATTGTCTCAGCAAGGATTTGCGGACTGGAATCGCAGAGATTTTCAACAGTTCGTCAATGGCTCAGCCAAGTATGGCCGGAAAGATTACGAAACAATTGCCGATGAGGTTGACAGCAAAACTCCCGAGGAGATCAAGGCGTACGCGAAGGTTTTCTGGCAAAGATATACCGAGATCAATGATTACAGTAAATATATCAGTTTAATTGAAGCCGGAGAGGAGAAAACTAGGAAGATGGAACACCAACGAAAAATGCTCCGGAAGAAGATGCAACAGTACCGGGTCCCGCTGCAACAACTCAAGATTAACTATTCAGTGTCTACTACAAACAAAAAGGTTTACACTGAGGAAGAAGATCGATTTTTACTGGTTTTACTAGACAAGTACGGTGTTGACAGTGAGGGCATTTTCGAGCGTATTCGTGATGATATTCGCGAAAGTCCCCTCTTCCGCTTTGACTGGTTCTTTCTCAGCCGGACTCCAATTGAGATTAGCAGAAGATGTACTACCTTGCTTACTACTGTTGCAAGAGAGTTTGAGGATGCCTTGGCTCCAAAAGCGGCAAATGGTGCTGCTAATGGGAAAGGAAAGAGAGAGGCAGAGGATGATGAGAATGACGAAGATAGCGTTCTAGGAATGGCTCCAGCGAAGAAAAAGTCAAAGAATGGTGTAAAGGTATGACAGACATTGTTTGATTGTATCGCATCACTAATATATTTATAGAACAAGGCACTTGATAATATTAAATCTGCAGCTGGAAGCAAAGCTACTTCGGCAGCCCCTTCATCCCGAGCCTCGAGCGTGATGTCAACGGCATCGAGCCCAGCTCCTACTACCAAGGGCAAGGCAAAGTCGAAACTAAAGAAGAAATGAAAAATGCATGCTTTGTCATAAATCTCCTTTCAACTCATGTACTGGTTAAAATGGGTAAGGGAAAGGGCGCAGACAAGGATTTACTGGTATCATCGTTTGGCGTATTAGAGGATTTGATCGAGGGTGGAATCGTTCGACTCTGGAAGGTAGAGAAAGAGATGTCTTGCGTCTTTGTATTGATACCTTGCACACTAGCAATAAAGATCATGTGAAACAAGTTTCTAGGGATCGGTGATTCGATTCATAATTTCTAGCTGGGGGAAATGATTCCCTGATTAGATAAAATGCAATTGTCCTTTGCTTGAAAGAGTAAGAGAAAGAGTGTTACTGGTACAAATTTGAACTGTCAAATCCTCTGATCAGTAGATCAGAACGTAGAATGGGGGACGGAACACATCTCAGCCTCAGGCCGTTAAAAAATAAACCGCGGGACGAAAAGGCTGAAGTCTATCCACTAATGAAAACACTCAACAAACAATTTCTATATTTTAGAAGAGGCATGAAGCCTCCTCAAAAAATCTCTCAATATCTCAGACCCCCGAAATCATTCTTACGAATACAGATCACAAAATTTCGAGGTGCATCTTCAATGACCACATCGGTATCAAAAGAGCCGCGGCGATTCGCTCCGCTCAAGGAGGATGGGAGCAACGCAGCCGACCTGCCAAAATTGAGAGGAGTTGTGTTTGATATGGACGGAACTATCTCGTAATAATCTTCCTCCTTTATTTGTCACTTCCGTTTTGAGTTTGTAATTGAGACGGCTTGAGAAGTCTTGTGGCTTGCTCTCTAGGAGGAGGGCGCATGAGGACGTATGGCAAGTGCCTTGTGCTATAAATATATAAACAAACTTTGTCTGGTCGATTATACAAGTGCCAGGAGCCTATAATAAAGTGTGTGGCCGGGTTCAAATCGGTGTCGGATGTAGTTCACTGTATAAAATCCAAACTGTGACAAAATAAGGAGGGGCTTCCAGATCCGAATCTTTATCGGGCAGTAAGAAGGCTTGACCCCTAGTCCTAGCAGGAGTTATGTCAAAAAGGATTCATTTAGGGTTAGAAGGAAGAATCGAGGGGTATTGAGCTGTTCAATTATCCGTCATCGTCTTGTCTTTAGGAAGAAGGCCACCATTGAACCAACCTTGAGCTCTGTGTACAGTTATGTGTCAAAATATATTATTACGCACCTACTCTATTGTATTTTGAAGTTTACTGAATAGTATATCTATTCTATGAGAAGTATCTCTACATGCTTTAAGAAATCATCTTCTATATTGTCGGATATTACAGCTGACAGGCTTTGATATATTTGATGACAGCAACTAACGTGTGAGAAGTCTACCGCAAACCTACATGTTTCAACTCATGAGGCAAGCTCTAGGGATAACAAAGAGCACCGATATCCTCGACCACTGCCACTCGCTCCCTCCGGACGAGGAAGCGGTAGCGCTCGAAAAGATCCGGGCGATTGAGCGAACGGCTATGCAGTCGCAGGAAGCGCAGCCGGGCCTCATACCACTGATGGAGTATATCGAGGCTCGCAAGCTCCCCAAGGCGATCTGCACGCGCAATTTCGACGCCCCCGTCAATCACTTCCTCACCAAGTTCCTGCCCGACAAGGAGTTCCACCCCGTCGTGACCAGGGAGTTTCGCCCACCGAAGCCCAGCCCGGTCGGGATCCTGCACATTGCGAAAAGTTGGGGTTTCGTCGACGAGAGCGGGGGAGGTGATGCGGGGCAGCTGATAATGGTTGGGTAAGTGATTAAAAGGAAAAAAAATAAGAAATAATTTCGAAAAATCTGGGAAGCTGTCCTTCTCTGTTTCGGGTCTGGAGCGGTGAGAGGACAAAATAATACTATAGCTACTAATATCTATATTGGGACAGGGATTCGATTGATGACATGACGGCTGGTTTTAACGCCAAAGCGGCAACGGTATTGCTTGCTAATGAAGTCAACGCTCATTTGGCCACGCACGAGCATTGTGATCTCGTGGTTACGAGGCTGGATGAGTTGATTGATATCCTTGAGAATGGGTTTGTGGGCCGCACTCGGACGTAGGAAGGGTGTGTTGGTGAGTAATGAGAGGGAAAAGAAGGGGAAAAAGAGACATGTCACTGTCAACCAAGATATGCGTTTACATGAAATGGTAGAAGTCTAAAATACGCCTTAGACAACGCCTCAACTTTGCTACATAAAATCGCACCGCTGAGAGCAAGCACCATGTTTCCCTCCTTGTCAACGGATCATACCGCCCAAGTAAATTCCGGGAGTTACATGCATCATAAAGGAAATTTAAACGTTATTTCTACGCCGGAAGATGCTACGCTGGTGCGTTCGAGATGAGAGGGTTGAGAAGAATGTGCAGGAATTTGTGGTTTTCATGCTCAGTGATCATATGAGCCAGATCCGCTACCAGAGGTTTGATATCCTGACCCATATAGCCCATTTCCAAACGTAGCCTGTCTCCGGCTCTCTTTCTTAATATCCGTATCGACATTCTCCTTCTTTGGCACTGGGGGTGGTGGCAATGGACCAGCGGGTGGAGCTGGCCGCATAGCTAGTGTTGTTGTGGTGAACGTCGCAGCATTCGCACTTGACGGTCCATTGGATGAAGGCTCCGGGGCACTCAGTGTGCTTACTTTTGGAACAGAGCTTGTTGTCAAACCTCTGGCCGGTAATCCAGGGTGGAAAGCTGCACCACCTGCCCTACCAATACTACCAGACCCATTTTGAGTTGGAGAGCGACTATTGCTAATTGGCTCAATATATTGAGGAGAAGTGGTTGCTGAGCGGACATCGCCTCCACCGATTGGAATATCGCCGGATGTAGGTGTTGGTAAGGAATAGTCTGGGGAGCCTGAATATAGGCCCGTTGGTGAGTCTCCACTACGCAATAATTGCTGTGTGGATGGAGATAATTGTGGCGCGAGATGAGATTTGCGGTTATCCCTTTCAATCAAACCCACGGCCCATTCCTGGAGGTCTACCGGTGTACGTTTTGCAGCTTGTACAAAGGGTTCACGCTCCTTTAGCAAGGTATTAGTATATGTGCATAAAATTTCTTGAAAGGGTGTACTCACGTAAAGCTCCTGCGGTGTGGGTCGGTCCTCCGGACCTTTGGCCATGCATTTCTGAATCATATCCTCCAATATCTGCGGGAATGCTTCGCTCTTCGGGAGTTTTGGGGCGGGCTCGTACACAATTTGCTGCAAAAGATCAAGAATTCCTGATGGAGCTCCATCACCATCAGATAGATGCTCGCTAGCATCAAACGGGAATTTTCCAATAGCCAGCTCCATGATTGACAACCCAAAACTCCAGACATCCGACTTAACCGTATATTTTTGACCTTGGATCCGCTCAGGCGCCATGTATGTAGATGTACCCACGAAGGTATCTGCAACCGAGTTGACTAACTCTCCCGACACGCCAAAATCACAAAGTTTGATTTGCCCCTTCGAGTTCACCAGAATATTAGAAGGTTTGATGTCGCGGTGCATAATATGATGCTTGGTATAGAGATATGTGAGCCCACCCAGAGTGGCTTCCGCAATCTTTCCTAGCACGTCTACACGTACCGGACCAAACTGGTGGGAAATTCTATCAAGTGACCTGGAGCCTAGTTAGCAGAAAGTCACACCGTTTTTAATATAGGCCATACCCAACATCCATATACTCCATACACATAATAACATCATTATTGTCACTTAAGAAAGCTCCGTAGAAGTTCACGATGTATTCTGAGTTGGTATCGTGCATGATCTGCAGCTCCCGAACGATCCGACGACGCATCTCCTTCTTAGCTTCGACATGAATGATCTGTAGACAAACAGTTAAAACAATTATATTTGTGCAGAGCACATAGGCTGCCTACCTTTCTCGCCATGATTGTCCCCGTTGCCATGTGTCGAACCTTGCTTACCACCCCTCCATTACCATGCCCAAGGTCTTTCAACACTTCCAAATCCTCTCTCTTCAAGTCTAACTTGTATTCAATTCCAATCTCAAGCTGTGCCGTCTGCCTCGCATTGTCGTTGTTGTTACCGCCAGGGATTTGCACGTCGCTTTCAGACGGTGTCACTGCCCTCGGCGCAGGTGCAGCCAAAGCCAGACCTTTCACATTCTTACGCTTCAGCGTACGCACCGAACCGATGGCTTCTGACATTTTGGAGGTATCCGCACAAGCTGTGTTCGTCTCGTCACTGGCCGCACAGGTGTCGAAAGTGAATTTGGATCGCACAGAGCCAAAGCTCCTTTTGTATCGAGGATGGAGGGGAACAAGTCACCGGTGTCAGGTCGTGGAGTGATCCCCGGTCTGTAGATTGGAGCCAAATATCCTGGAGCAATGCTTTCCAATATCCTCTTGCTTGGCTTGCTATATCGCAAGGTTTCCAAAGGAGGTTGCGGAGGGCCTCGTCAGGTCAGGGATGAGAAAGTGCAAGTGCAAGTGCAAGTGCCCGCGAAATGCCCGGCGTGAACCAACAAGCGGATAGGCGTACTGTACAGTAACTTAGGCGCAGGCGTCGGCGCTACGCCAGGAACGTGGGGAAAATGCGATGCGATTCTGCTGAACAAAAAGAATCGGGAATTCGAGACTCAAGAATCGCGGAATCGCGAATCGACAATGAAAAACGGTTGACGATTGCCGGCCGACGGGTTTAAAAAGAGATTTCAAAGGGGGACATGGCAGTAGCCGCAAGGAGCGACGTTTACAAACACATCTGTCTCATCATTTTAAGCTTTCTTCATGGTATTGGGCAGCACCGCCCAGGCGATATACGGAGAGAGAGGCCAGGAGGCCCAGAGGCAGAGGGTAGGCCAGCCTAACCTTGCGTATGGGACAGTACTGGACATTACAGACGCCCCCTGGGCAATCACAACGCGGTCAGTGGGAAGACCTTTAAGCTCGGACGAGCTTCTCCTCCAGAGGAGGAAGTGGTGTGGTTTGGCTCGTTATCAAGGGCGTCGTCACGCACAAGCGATTGTACAGTACTGTACATCTGATATGGTACTGTCCGCGCGGGGTGGGGCGGAAAGGGGGGTCAAGATATAAGATATCAGAGTATGGTATCGACATATGAAAAAATATTAATTTGGGACGGGTCATCCAGACGTCACGGGCAAAGATCCGCTGCCGTTTCAACCAGCACCGATGTCGATAATAGCACCGGTATACTTCAGTGTACTAGGACTGTCAAGTGGTGAAAGTGTGTAATGTTGTCGATGCGGTTTTCGTCTGGCGCGGTATGTTCCGTATACTTTGTCCAGTACGTGGTGCATTACAAGAAAGGGGCCCAAGGACTCCGCCCGGGTTGGGATACTGTCGCACGGTAAGGAATCCAGAGAGGGTATCGATATCGTACCGTACAGAACCGTACGCGCGGTCCACACAACGCAAGGGCGAGTCTGTTGGCGCTGGCACCGGTTCTGTACTGTCCCAAGCCCCAGCGCTTCTTCCAAAATGTGGCTGAATGGATACTTTTGACGAAGTACAACTTTTGATATCGGCCCCAGGCTCGGTCTGTAGCAACTTTGTGAGCTCCCAGATATGCCCAGCAGACGGCTAATATATGCAACATTGATCTGCAGGTCTTGTTGCTCGGATCCCAAGGCAACGGTCGAGTATGGGACGGATCAACTCAAATCCTGTAATGTGGTGTCGTGCGCTTGTTCTTGGTGCCCGGTGGAGGTACTTCGTCCAGAAGTACTATGGCTCGGCTGTCTCACCAATGGCCCATCACTTTCAGCCTCACTTCCAAGGCTGTAAGGCTGTTGCGGCATCCAGAGACTTCAGCAGACCCTTGTCGTTTGCTCGCCAGCGCTTGCCCTCTTTGGGAGACGCGCGGATGGAAAGTTGAACGCGAATATTCGGTTAAGGTTAGTACTGGAAGGTAATTCAATACCAGGACGGTAGAGAATTGTCAACAGCTTCACTTGTAGGCAACCTCTACGCATTCACCACCGCGCATTGTTGCCTATTCCGACAGGGCGTGTGCTTGATAGTACTTAAACGTCTTTCCGCCCCGAGCCCCTCCCTTTTCTTTATCCAAAAAAACTGCAACAACGCAAAGATGAGCATGCGAGATTTGATTCAAGGGGAGGCTGAGCTTGATGACGAGGAGAATGATGAGTCCTTTGATGAGGAGACTGGAGAACCAATATCCGGCAAAGGGCGCACGAATGGCGATTTGGATGATTCCAGTGAGGAGGAGGAGGATGATGACGATGAGGAGGCTGCCCGCGCCGTGTGTTCCCACCCAATTTGAGGTATCGCATATATGAATGAGCTGACCAGTGTCCAGGTTCGAGAGGGTTTTATCATAGATGATGAGGATGAGGAGCCTGAAGAGCGAGAGCGTCGACGCCGGCGAGACAAGAAACGAAGAAGAGCTGAACGCGAGGAGGAAGAGGCTGTTTTGGATGAAGAGGATCTGGCTCTCATTGGAGAAGCAAATCCAGAATGGGAGCGAAAGACCCAAGCACAAGTAAGTATAATTGTGTCGGCCGGACGCGAAACTTGTTACTAAATTTCTTCAGCCAAAACTCAAGCGCCTCAAGCGTGGCCACCGAGACGATAGCGATCAGCAACGAGAACGAGGCCTAGACGAGATTTTCTCAGACGATGAGGAACTCGATACAGGACATTCATACGATCGTGGATTTGCCCGAGCAGATCATCACAGAGTCGACGAATTTGCTGATTTCATTGAAGAAGACGAACTCGAAGATGAGGATGAGAGGCAGAGACATCAGGAGGAGATGGAGGTGGCCCGTCCTCGAGAAAGGGGTTATGTTGGTCCAGAGGCTACCGGACTCGATAAGGATGCTTTGGATGATATGGAAGCCATATTCGGAAATGGCGACGATTATGATTGGGCCTTGGAACTCGAGAATGAGGCATCGGATAGGGAAACTGGGGACCATAATCTTGAACTTAAAGACGTGTTTGAGCCATCTCAGTTAGCAGAGAAGCTGCTCACAGATGAAGACAATCAAATCAGATGGGCCGACGAGCCGGAACGATTTCAACTCGATCGACTGGCATACAAGAACCTGCAAATCTCAGACGAACAATTTAAGGAGGAAGCCCGTTGGATCACGAGTCTAATCTGGCCTAAGAAGCAGTTGCCTAACGATCTTCAAGTTCCCTTTACTCGAGCAATTGGGAAAGTTCTGGAATTCTTCGTAGTGGATGAAGTCGAAGTACCCTATGTCTTCCAGCACCGAAAGGACTATCTGATCCACGCTAAGAAGACGAGGGTCCGTGATACCAGCAATCCTAATTCAGAAGAGTATGTTGTCAGCGCAGAAAAATTATTGAATCAGGACGACCTCTGGCGTGTTCTCGAGCTCGATCTAAAGTTTCGTGCATTGATCGAAAAACGAAACGTACTCGAAAAGACGTATGACAATTTGAAGCTAGCCGCGGCCGTGGACGATAAGATGGTGGAAACTATGCTTCCTATCGCTGTAACAATGGAAGAGCTGCAGGATATTCAAGACTACATCTACTTCCAGTATTCCGCAGAAATAAAGGACATGTCTGCAACAAACGGAAGCCTCAAGGAGAAGCGTCGTCCGGGAGGCAAGTCCTCATATTTTGATCGTATCAGAAAAAGCAAAGCATACAGCCTAGTCCGAGCCTACGGCATCACCCCTGACCAGTTCGCGCAAAATGCTTTGCGAGAGGGCAGAAAGCAATATACAGAAGACGCGTCCCTCTCACCCATCGATCTCGCAGACTCATTGACAAGTGATAGCGAGTTTAGCACCGGAGAACAGGTTCTTGAGGCTGCTCGTTCAATGTTCGCCGAAGAACTAGTCATGAACCCACGAATGAGAAAACATTTCCGCATGAGTTATTATATGATGGGCGATGTCACCTGCAAGAGAACTGAGAAAGGTTTGCGCAAGATTGACGAGCAACATCCTTACTATGAGCTTAAATATCTCAAGAACCAAACTTTCGGCGACATTGCAAGCAAGCCTGAGATTTTTCTGAAGATGTTGAAAGCTGAGGAGGAAGGTCTTATCGAGGTCAAAGTCTCCCTGCAACAAGAAAGAGAATTTCGTCAAGCACTCAAAGATGAATTTTCATCCGACAATTACAGCGCTGTCGCAGATGCTTGGAATGATGAGCGCAAAAAAGTTCTTGAAATAGCATTCGTCAAGCTTGAGAAGGTCATTACGAAAGGTGTGAAGGAAAGTATGAGAACAGAGTGCCAAGATTCTATCTTGAAAATTTGCCGAGAAGAGTACTCCAAAAAGCTTGACCAGGCACCTTATAAGCCAAAAGGTATGGTTCTTGGTACGATCCCTCGAGTCTTGGCGATATCAAATGGTAATGGCGATCCGGCCCGCGATGCTGTTTGCTGGGCTTGGGTTGAAGAAGATGGCCGAGTCTTAGAGTATGGAAAATTTGAAAAGCTAACTCGAGACGACAAGGCTCGAGAGGCGTTTGTCACTTTGGTGCAGCGAAGAAAACCGGACGTTGTTGGTATCTGTGGATTTTCTGTTGAAACCCATAAGCTTATCACGAGCATTCGGGACTTAGTGTCAGAAAAAGACCTAAGAGGTGCCGAATTTGAGGATCCTGAGACTGGGGAAGATCGCACCGAACCGTTAGAAATCGTCGTCGTTAACGATGAGGTTGCGCGCCTCTACAAGGATAGCCCACGTGCTGCGGTTGAACATCCAACATTCAGCTCTCTGACACGGTACTGCGTTGCATTAGCAAAATATCTTCAAAACCCAATGAAAGAGTATGCTGCCCTAGGAAAAGATATCGTCTCTTTATCATTCCATCCCTGTCAGCAGCTTCTGCCAGAAGATAAACTTCGTAAGCAGCTAGAGACTGCGATGGTCGATATGGTCAATCTTTGCGGAGTTGATATCAATGAAGCCATTGCAGATTCGTACACGGCGAACTTGTTACCATTTGTGTGCGGTCTTGGGCCACGAAAGGCGACTTCTGTTCTCAAAACTATCAATGCGAATGGCGGTGTTGTGATCACCCGAGACGAACTTGTAGGAGATCTCGACAGCGGCAAATTGCCTGTGGTCGGCCCGAGAGTATGGAACAACTGCGCCAGTTTCCTGTTGATAGAGTATGATAGCTCATCCCCGACCTCGGATTATCTTGATAATACCAGAGTGCACCCAGAGGACTATGAACTTGGTCGTAAGATGGCTGCCGATGCTTTGGAGCTAGACGAGGAAGATGTGAAAGCGGAAGTTGATGAGGGTGGCCCAGGAGCTATTGTTCGCAAACTCATCAAGGACGATGAACAGGAAAAAGTTAACGATTTGATCTTGGAAGAATACGCTGAGCAGCTTGAGCGTAACTACAACCAACGTAAGAGGGCAACACTCGAGACAATCCGTGCCGAACTTCAACAGCCTTACGAGGAATTAAGGAGAAATTTTGCGATCTTATCCGACGATGAAATATTTACATTGCTCACTGGTGACACACGAGAGTCTCTATCTGAGGGAATGATTGTCTCAGTAAATATCAGAGTTGTGAAGGAAGACTTTCTCATTGCGAAGCTCGACTCTGGCATCGAAGGACGTGTTGAGTCACATGAAGGATCAGATCATGAATTATCTCTCACCCGCCTGTTTACTGTTGGTCAGACAGCCCAAGCCAAGCTTACTGAGCTTGATCGACGTAACTTTACCGCCAGACTCTCTCTACGTGAGGAGGTTCTCAGAATCCCGTACCGGAAGCGTGCTGATCATGACTATAACACATGGGATAGTCAACAAGAGGCTAAGGACAAGGAGGAACTCCGAGAGAAAGACAAAGCTACTGGTAGAACGCAAAGGGTTGTCAAGCATCCTTTGTTCAAGCCATTCAATTCCACCCAGGCAGAAGAATACCTCGGATCACAAGCTGCAGGCGATGCTGTTATCCGGCCGTCATCAAAGGGCAATGACCATCTTGCAGTTACATGGAAAGTTGCTGATGGGGTATACCAACACATTGACGTTCTCGAACTTCAAAAGGAGAATGAGTTCTCGGTCGGTCGGACATTACGCATCGGTGGGAAGTATACTTACAGTGATCTTGACGAACTTATTGTCGATCACGTGAAAGCTATGGCAAAGAAGGTAGATGAGATGATGCAGCATGAGAAATATCAGTCGGGTAGCAGGACTGACACAGGTGAGCAAGAATCAATCGCGTACTTTCATCAAACTCCATTTTGCTAATTGGGTATCTATAGAAAAATGGTTGACTACATACATCGAAGCAAACCCAAAGCGCTCTGTGTACGCTTTCTGCATTGATCCGAGACATCCTGGTTATTTCTACCTCTGCTTCAAGTCTGGTCAGGCTTCGCATGTCAATGCATGGCCAGTTCGCGTGGTACCAAACGCCTTCGAACTGATGAAGAGTGCTTATCCTGACATGAAGGCACTGTGCAATGGGTTTAAGCTGCGCATGATGAGTGAACAGGGTAGGAAGGGCTAAATTATTTCGCAGCGTATACTTGCGGGGTTGAGGGAGTTACACCATAGAATGGTTATGGCAACGCGACATCTACAGTTATGTATTATTGTATTACACCAGCACAGCCAGAGGCTGGGAGCATTTAAAGGAGGTAAAAAGCGTTGCCTGGTATTTGCTCTTTTTCCAAGCAGGATCGGCCCGACCTCAATAGCCCATAGTAATTGATATCCGTGGCCATGATTGAATGCTCCTATTGAATTGTCTCTACGCCCCTTTTCTCGTGTTAATTGATGGTCCTTGAGCAATCCTTGGCGTTACCAGGGTTCAAAGCCAGCAAGATGCTAACACACCAATAGCAATGGCTGTAAACGTTTGACAAAGCCCACAGTCGGATGGGCTGGATGCACGCCGCAGGGCTGACGTGAAGTCTGCAATTGTATTTTCATAAGCAGGGCCCAAGCCTACGATTCCAGCCCGTGCAAAGTTGTTCCGGAAGTCCCTGGGGTGATGATGATGAAACCACGTTTCTCAACTCTGCCCATCTTTTGACATTTCTATCGCCTTATCCTAATCTCCTCTCCCCTCCC
This sequence comes from Haplographium delicatum, assembly GCA_037952705.1. Classification (NCBI taxonomy): domain Eukaryota; kingdom Fungi; phylum Ascomycota; class Leotiomycetes; order Helotiales; family Hyaloscyphaceae; genus Haplographium; species Haplographium delicatum. The sequence continues at coordinate 60,078 of JAPZPC010000032.1, forward strand.
CCTCTTTCCTATTGCGCTCTCTCAAATCCAAAATAGTTGATATTCCACCTCGTACCGTCTCTCTTCTTCTGTTTTGGCTGCAGAATCGCCACGCTGTCCTACCTAGAGCACCGCCACATCCCAGCCTCGGCGTTTGTGGCTGCCGACGAGGTAAACACCACGACAAAGCTAGACAGCGCGAAAGCCGACCTCAAAAGGTTACACATTACCTCAGCGACAAATAAACAGAGTTCAGAAATCCAGTGAAGAAATATAATATCAATAGAAGTCCTCCGCGCAGATCCGCCCTGGGTGGCATTTCTCATTTTCGCATGAGAGCTCCGAGACATTCCCCAGGCAGTCTATCCAGAAGATCCGGAAAACATATTTGAAAATTATTAGGTGCCGCCTGGATTGTGCCAGCCGCCCTTCACCGCTGAAATCTTTGCGCAATGGCTGGGCTGGAGCAACTGGAGATTCATAGCAAGGTGCGCAATTCGAAAGGTTTATGGAGACATATCTGAAGGCTGATACAAAATAGTCTTACATCGTTCGCTGGGTCAAGGTTGAGGAAGGACATACAATATCTTGGAGCGTACAGCCACACAAGAAATCGATGTAAGAACGCTAGGACTTGAAATGAAAATAGACTGACCACCTGCCAGAAATTTTGGAATATTTAAACACCCTGGTAAGGGGACAAACGCTTCAGCAGGATCATTACATTCGCCTTCAGAAGATGTCGCATCCCCTCTCGATCCTACCCTCGAAAAGTTTAAAAAACCCTCAAATACGAAAAATGACTTATCTACCGCTCAAGAACAACTAAAAGCGAAAGGATTCGTCTTTATACAATGGTACGGGAAGTGCGAAGCAGACAAGGTATCTATGGGGACATATCCCGTCCCCACAGGACATGGTGGAATGTATGGCCTTGTTTTTGACAACACATTTTCGAAACAAACTTCAAAGACCGCAACATTTGTTCTATTAACGTATCCTTCGAGTGCCCCTCCGCACGCAACTCATCATCTCTCTCTTCTTCCAGCGGCGATGAGCGCAGTAGCAACACCAACTTCGGGAAAGAACCAAAGCCCCAAGCTAAGTGCTACAGCTTCGGAATCCGTAGATAGTCTACAAAGCCACTTGGGGGGTAATGGTAGCAGGGGGGGTTCTGTGACTGGCCGGAACGAGAGCGAAAATGCACTTGCCACATACCATGTAGGGATTTTGTCCAAGCGACGGCGGAAAAGAGGCCAGGGTTATGCCAGACGTTTTTTCTCATTGGATTTTGCATCATGTACGTTGTCATACTACTATAGCCGTAATTCGTCTGCGCTGAGAGGGGCGATTCCTTTGAGCTTGGCTGCTATTGCTGCAGATGAAAGAAGGAGAGAAATCGCTATTGATTCGGGGGCGGAAGTTTGGCATCTCAAAGCAAGTAATCCTAAAGATTTTGACGACTGGACAAAAGCTTTGGAAAAGGCCAGCAAAAGCGCACGAGGCCTCGAGCCTAATGACCCCTCTTCACCTGAACATTTGAAAATCAGGACTACTGGTTTACAAACTGGAACAGCGAATCAAGAAGAAGAGCGTGAGTGGGAGCAAGTCGAAGCACTTGTAAGCCGGATTGTTGGTACTCGAGACGCTGTCCGTCGGCTTTCAAAAGACACCGCTCCTGGAAGTTCTACCAAGAGAAATACTCCTGGAGGGTTGTCACTTTCAACCGGAGGTTCTCTCGCCGAAGAAGGCAATGATTATTTCGGAACTTCGTCTGAGAAAAGACCTTTCTGGAAGAGAAAGTCTAGTACACCCACAACTCCTCAGATGATCCAGCGAGGTATGCCATCACAGCTATCAGTTCCTGTTCCTGCCACAGTTACAACAATAACAGCAAATGGTTCTCCCGCGTTACGAAACGGTAGATTTTCTTCAAGCCGCGAGGAATCCACCATGCATGATCACTGTGCGTCGTTACTGAAAGATTTGGATACAGTTTTAAATGACTTTTCTATTTTACTGGCTGCCAGCAAACGTCGCAGGATACCTCAACCGGTATCTGCTTCCAGAAACAGCCTGGACTCTACGTCGACTGGGGAATTTTATGATGCAGAGGCTGGAGATGGTGATAGGTCACAAGTACATATGATAGATCGCCAGAGCGAGGAGGATACTCAACCGTCGGAAGCCGAGGACGAATTTGTGACTGACACATCATCGATATCTTCTCACGATGATGATCCCTCAGCTCATCTCAATGGCACAGCTGCACTTTTCCCCCTTAAGCCAAAGTCACTAGATCCACTCCCCAATGTTGCCTCTCCCAAGCGCAGAAAGGCTATTCCTGCCGCCACCGTGCTGCCACCCAGTCTGATCGGATTCCTTCGCAAAAACGTTGGCAAAGATCTTAGTACAATTAGCATGCCTGTTAGTGCCAACGAGCCGACCTCGTTACTGCAACGAATTACTGAACAACTCGAATATTCCAATTTACTTGATACCGCTGCCTCTCACAAAGTCCCTACACAACGGATACTCCTTGTTGCAGCTTTTGCTGTCTCTCAATTCAGTATGAATCGAGCTAGAGAGCGTGCAATTCGTAAACCTTTCAACCCTATGCTTGGAGAGACATTTGAACTTGTCAGGTCAGAACACGAGACTCCCGGGGGATTCAGACTTATAGCTGAAAAAGTTTCTCATCGTCCTGTGCGAATGGCCTGTCAGGCCGACTCGACCCATTGGTCTCTTAGCCAGTCCCCTGCACCAACGCAAAAGTTTTGGGGAAAGAGCGCAGAGCTTATTACCGAAGGCCGGGTGAGATTGGTCTTGAGGTTACCCGGTGGAGGTGAGGAACTTTATAGTTGGAACGTTGCCACGGTGTTCTTGCGTAATGTAGTCATGGGCGAAAAGTACGTGGAGCCTGTAGGAGGGATGACTGTCACAAATGAAACCACAGGTGCCAAAGCCACAATCGAGTTCAAGCAGAAAGGTATGTTCGGCGGCCGGAGCGAGGATGTACAGGTTGACAGCTATAACCCGGACGGCCATAATACTGGAGTTGGCCTAATAGGCACCTGGACAACAAATCTACGCATCCTAGAAACTGGCAAGACACCAGGAGCAGAAGTTTGGCATGTCGGCGAATTGGTAGAGAATGCGCCACAGAGATATGGTCTTACGACTTTCGCGGCAAGTTTAAATGAGATCACAGAGCTAGAAAAAGGAAAACTACCGCCGACCGATTCTAGACTGAGGCCTGACCAGAGGGCTGCAGAGAAGGGCGATTTAGATACGGCCGAGATATTGAAGGCAAAGTTAGAGGATAAACAAAGGGTTAGGAGGAAAGCAATGGAAGAAAAAGGGGAGGTACATAAACCTAAGTGGTTTATGAGAGTTGAGGGCGGCGATGAAGGGGAAGAAATATGGAGATTAAAGGGTGGGAAGGAAGGCTACTGGGAAGAGAGGGTAAAAGGGACTTGGGCCGGTATAGAGAATATTCTTGCCGGATAAGCTATGACAAGTTCGATAATCATGATGGGTATTATGACCGATAGTGACCTCTCCTCGGGATCCAAATTGAGGAATGAAATGGCGTCTTTGGAAGAAGGGAGGCTTATTAGAGAAAGAGACAGATGCAAGTGAGTTTTGGAATAGATAGCACTGGTTAGACTACTCAACGAGTTTGTTTTTCCCTCTTCTCACCCTTTATACCTGTTTTGTCAAAATTCCCTAAAAATTACATCTAAATCTTTCTTTTACGGTGAACAGTACACCTGCTTCAAGCGGTGCACTGATTTACGTATGCTTTGAAGCATCGCTTTCCAATTGCCTGTATGTCAGTATCATTCGGAATTTGCGCTATTGGAAATGGAACCACCCCCCTCGCTTAAGTTAAGCGAATAGGGGTAAGAACGATGTTAGCTTTCTACTTCTCTATACTTTGAGGTTGGGCATTAGAGTTGAGGGATCAAGAAGATGAATCTCTATCCATCAATCCGAGAGCTGTCTTAGAATATTTGATTAACGAATCTTACATTCTACTAATCTCGGACTCGCGAGAATGTATGTTTTATTACGTTACTCTTTATGTCTGCAGTTGATTCCACCTAGTGTATATAATCAGAGTTGGGACAAACAATGTATTCACAATTATGGGACTGATTATTCAGTATCTCTTTACGCTTCTTCTATTAGATGCTTTTATCCGCGGAACTTTAGATTCAATGACTTTCTCAGTACAAAGGGAAAAGTGCGAGCTAGGATAACGGTCCAGACCTGAAACAAGTAGACAAGATAGGTTTAAATCCACCAAGATCTATACTAAATGAATTATTGCTAAAATGGGACGTGATTCTATCCACTGGGGACTAGACGCGGTTTTGAGGAGAATCGGTGGCGACAAGAATGCATGGAAGAGGTACAAAGAGCAACAGAGGGCCGAGAATGAGCAGATGTGGGCAATCGCAGACCGACGCAATCAGGATTTGGGCCAAATGGAAAACCCGGGCGAATACCTCACACCTTTTAATAACGGCGGCGGCCTTCCTGCTGGTCCAGCCAAGGGACGTTCGCCACTTGTGATTCGAGGCTATCCTCGTGGTACTACTAACGAAGGTTCCGATCCAGAATTTTCGAGGTCTAGGTCTCCATCCCCATCTCTTTCACAAATTTACATGAATAGCCTACCAGGAAATCAACAATACCAACAGATGGCAGGGCAATCTGCCCAGTCAAAGACACAATATTCACGGGATTATGAACCATCTATAGGCCCATATGGTCAGTCCAGTGGTAGATTGAATGATCAAACGCCTAGAAACGAAAAAAACCCTATCTATTCGACGCCTAACTTGAATAAATCGGAGGTATCTCTAAACATGTCAACTTCAATATCAACCTCAACATTGAAACAGGCCCCGCTCGGAGCTGGTGCACTACCACCGCCAAGCAGCCATAATTTCTCTGGCTCTCGTTCTCTCTCTTCTTCAACTAGCACGGTGAGTGGGTATCGGCGGGAAAACGGCAAAAATTATACGAAAGCCCCAACGTATCAAGATCACCAGAACACTATTAAAACCAAACCACAAGATTCGAAACTCGTCTATATGCCATCCCATATTCCAGTCTCGCAGGATGATCAAGCCACGGCTCGACTCCAAACAGCACAAGCGCTATTAGGGGATATGACTAGAACATATGTTGAGGGAATGATGCCTGACTCGAAGGTTGGGTACGACTCGGGAAGGGAATTGGGAGGAAGGCAGCAGATGAATCAAAGCTCAGGCAGACGACAGAGTTTCCGGAAGCCCTCGCATCTTCCAATGACCGAGATTTATCATGGAACCCCTCGAATCCAGACTGCTATGGCCCCCCTTGGTGACATGACCCGGACTTATGTTGAGGGAATGCACCTCAAGTCAGGTTTGGTGGATCCAAACTATAGCGGTCTCCGAAAATATAGGACTCGATGATTGAAAAGGTAGCAAAACGCGAAGAGCAATCAAAGGGGGAGGGAAAATAACAAACTCTATCAGTTGCCTCAAACATCTAAGTAATGGCCGAATTCGAGACTGAAATTCAGATCTCGATTTTATAGCCGAAGGTCTTGCAACGCAGGTATGTTAATTTGACACTAGGTTCACCAAATAAACCAGTGAGAAAGGAGACGAAGATTCAGATTTTCACACTTAAATCTATTTCATCCGAATTTCTATGACTGATAGCCCTTTTTAACGTAGCATTTAGATTATCTGGCGGGGCTTTAAATAAAAGTGAGATTCACATCTATATCTGTTTTTGTCCACACAAAAGTAGACTGTACACAATCAGCTGAATCACATTATAATATGAATAACCATGTCTCTTTTTATTATTCACTGTCTATAAGATACTAGTTTTATTTCCGTACATGCGCATTTTGACTTGACGTCCCGGAGAAAGCTTCTTCCAAACCCTTCCTATCACCTATCCTTTCAGCATCACCCTCGACAGGTTGAAGAGAAATTATGAAGCTTTTTTCAAGTCTTAAATCTCTCGGTGGTAAAATTGTCGAAAAATTCATGGGAACAAAGCATCTGGAACAATGCTCGCCTGAGAGACAGGACAATCTAGGATGTACACAAGTTGACACGCATAGCGGCAGACGAGAGCTAGCAGAAACAACAGGGATAAGAGAAAAAGAGCAAAGACCAGAACTTGAGATAATACAAAAGAGGAATAGAGAATATAAGAAACAAAAGGCTGCTGATAAAGTGATGAGAATAGACGAGAAACAATCTTCTGCAAAAGCGGAAAGAAAACAAAGAGAGCGAGAAGAGAAATTGAGAAACATGGAAGGAAGGATACCGAGGCAAAGAGAAGAGCGGCGGCCCACAAGACAGAAGCAAGAGCTAAAGGCTCAGAAGGCGAAAGAGGGAAGGGATGTTTTAGAATGGCAGAAGAAGGCATATGAAGACATCCAAGTAGAAAGAAGAAACAAGAAAGAGAGGATAGCAAGAATAGGCCGAGCCAGTGAAACCAAGAAGGAGATAGAACTTGTGGGAAACAAGTCTGTGCTTCTATCTCAGCAGAGGAATAGGTACAAGGGGCTCGAACGACATCGTATCGATTCTCGTACGAAAAAGGCTTTGCATTGTGAGACGCAAGTTGAAATGCTTGCTCCCTTAACTAAAGAAAATTTACGGAAATTTGATAGGGATTTTGTTGGCCGAGAGGAAACTAGTTCATTGAATAGAGTGCTTGGAGATATGACGAGAACCTACATAGAAGGAATGGTGCCGTACTGGGAGTGAAGCACCTAGCAGTGACGGGATGAAGACTCTTTCTTTATACTACGGAACTAGTGGGGAGAGGGGATGATGAGGTTATAGAGCTGAAGACCACCTGCGAATTCAGCAAAGGACACACAGGTAGGGGCAAGACAAAATCTATAGCCACGAGATAGTCCCTTGCTAGGTAATCAGTCCCGGTTAAAATGCTGATGCTAGTGGAGGAAAAAAAATTAGAAGACATATAATAACTGGTAGCTGCTTACTCGTTGATAGGCAGCAGCAGCAGGATAATCATTATCAATCGCATACCTGTGAGGTGGCTGTATAGCTCAAATATTCAAGCATTTTTCTAGAACTCGTGTGGACATGTAAAATTGTACGTCTCTCATTGTATAAGAATTTTGTCGCTGAACATATCTTCCAGTTCAGCCATTTCGACTTGCTTTATGCGCAGAATAACATCTGGCCTTGATCCCTCTCCCGGTGAGATATCTAGCATCTGATCTCCACACCTCCTCTGCTTACACTCAAATATTTGACTCCTTTGTAGGGCTTAACTCCCTCTCCTAGGCCACGACTCTTCCGAGTATCTATCGTCAAACTTTCCACCTTTATTCCAGAAGCAAGCCATCCCTTAACGGAGAAGCTTACCCTTGCTGAAATTGGCATGAGGATTTTGTTTTGTGCAATAATTTTCATATCTCTCTGCTCATCTACGGTATCAACTTTCTCAGACTTGACAGGCACAGATTGATAGTTGTCTTCGTCGTAGTTGTAGCCACCGTCAAGCTTAAACCCGTTGGCTTCAAAATCGTCGGTTTCAGTGACGGGACCCACCACGGTGCATCGCAAAGTTGCGCCACCAGCAACAGCTTCTTTTGCTGGAATGCTCCACTCCAGCTGGTTATCACCAGGGTTATATGAAGTATCGCCTCTACTGGCCTTGATTTCTGAAAGGTTCCTTACATCGGTTGGTAACGGTACAGTGACCACTAAGTCGTCTAATGCTGGAGTTGATGAAGTTCCTGCATGGCCACCATGGCCCCCTCCAAATCCCGCTGTGCTACGGCCACCGGCACCACCGTTTCGGGACGAGGACCCGGAGATTGAACTGTTCCCTTGCCCTGATACCTTGATTATAAACAATCTGACTTCAAAATCAGAGCCTATTGGTCCAAGACCAGTTTTAACCTCGATGGTAATTGGCAATTTCAAATTTGAAGAACTTGTAGTACCAACTTTTCCATTTTGGAATGGCAGCAAATCAACTTCGTAGCTAGCCAGGACAAACCTCCCATCAGGAGGAATAAAGCTCAGTTCCCCTGGCGTTTCTCTCCACCTTGCTAATCTGACACAGGGATGAAATACTGGCAATTCCATCACACTGTCGATATTTTGCTTTCCAGAAGGGGTGGAGAGGCACAATAAAAGGTCAGGGACACCTGATATCTTTGATGTGAAAGCTATAGTGCCATTGGCAAAGGCGGCCAAAGGACGCCCTGATGGTGCGAGAGTTACTGAGAGTGTTTCAACTAGATCAACATATAACTCGTTTGAGGTATGCCGCACATTTGCTCTCCGCCATGGTAGTGCTGGTGTATTGGCTGCCAGACTTCCAGATGAAGATATAGCAGACATACTAGAGCTAGATGACGCCGACGCGAATCCAGCCTTTCTACGATGTTGTTAACACCATTCATAATATGCCAAGAAGAGCTTCATACCCAGGAATATTAATGCCTCCTAACAGCTTTCCTATCCAGCCCTCAACTTCTACCAAATCCCTCAAGGCGTTCGGCTCCGTTGTGCTTACAGCCCCCGCATCACACATCTCACTCAACAACTGAGCAACAACATCGTAGCTATGCTCAATTTTGTTTGCAAGGAGTGGCGATCCTATGAATTCTTCTAACACATCTATTATTCGGTGTAGAAACTCGAGGGCCAGTAAAGGTTCGATTTCGGAGGACGAAGTAAGGAGGAAGAGCAGATTGGAATGGTCAAGACTGAAAACGAGGGTAGGTGGAGAGGTATTTGCAAGATATATCAGATTTGGTCGTGGCGGAGGGTTGGCTAGATAAAGAGGGAGAAGTTGGGAGGCTGTGAGTGGCCGTGAAGTATATGTATGGGTGAGAATTGGCTGGCTGTATGTGAGATACCATTAGCTTCTCCAATTCTGGACAGACAGAAGAAAATAGGTTTTTGCTAACTTGTGTTCATCGTAGATGTATAACGCCTCTATAGCCCCGCTCATGGTTAATCTGTGGTTGTTATGGGATCATCTGAGGGACGGAATAACATGCAAAGGATCAGGGCCTCACAATAATGAAGCTCGAGATCGTGGGGTGTCGGCGCATGCGGCCGCAGCCGCTCCTGACGAAATTACATCTCGAGGAATGCTCGCCCCCTACAGTACATAGTTTTTCATATTTCGCTAATTCATCTGCGCGATCAATTCTTCCTTGATTAAACTTCAATCGTCTTCGCTACTTTGATTCGACAGTGCTTCTTGGTCTGTAGTATTGCAACAAAAGCTGTTTAGAGGCTAGGAAGCCCTCAGTGCAGCCTCCTTTGCAGGTACAGTAGTGTGCACACAGTCAAACCTCTGTTTCTCTCACCAACTTCGAATTCAACTTCAAATTCAACATACATATATCTTGGGTAGTGACGCTTGCAGACACTTTGAAATTTCAAACTACTAAGCACACTACGATGCCGGACCCAAACACTCATGTCCGCGGGTTAGACCGGCCGGAGCCATTGAAAGATGTCCTTGCGAAGGACAAACCCGAAGATTGTCTGCCATGTAAACTTACTGGTATGAATCTAGATGACTCAAGATTCCATCATATCTAACAACAAGTTTAGGGGCGGCTGCTTTTATGGGTCTTGGGACATACAGCTACTTCTCAGGCCGTTCACAGCTCAAAGCACAAGAAGCAAAGATACTACAGAGCAAAAGTATGTTCGGAATGAAATCTCGACAGGCTGGTATTACTGGGATAGCTTTGACTTTATTCGGGATGGGCTTTTGGAGGTTGATCAATTGAACTTCGCACGCCTACAAAGGATCAAACAACGTGGAAATTTTCAATAAAAGTTCTATCATGGTATTCTCGCATCTAATACATTTGCAAATCAGACGGACAATGTTCTCACACGGGCTGCCTCTTTGGACTGCCACTCCTCTTTCTCTATTTTCAACTCTTTTTTGATAAAGACCACAGTCAGGAGAGACCAAACCGCGGCCCAGGCCCACGGCAATCCCCAGCCAACGCCGAATCCAATGTCCTCTTTCAACTCCATAATCAAAACAGTGGATACGGTAGCGATGCATATGGCCCCAAGGCCCCACGCCCAAGATAGTATCAATAACATACGTCTGAACCGTGGGCTGGACTCGTACCGTTCCATTACATGCTTCCGGTACTCCACTCCGCCCCGCCTCTCAATAGCTCCAGCGTCTTCGACAAAAGCAAGCAAAGCTGGACGCCATGGCGTTCCCTTCGGTGTTGAAGACATATTGAATGGGAGTTTCTTACCCATCTGCGTGAGAGTAGCTGAGCCGCAAAACAGAAATCCAAGATAGAAACATATCGTTGGAGAAGGCATGGCACACACACGGACAAAGGGTTTGCTTGGAGCTGTGCCGACTACAAGCTCAATTTCAACCAGGCTTATAATTATAAGGATATTTATGTGAAGGAATTCCAACTAAGAAGCGTGAGAAGATTGTGAAGACGTGGAAATTCAATTCGCCACTCACCATGCCCCATTTTGTCCACCCAACAGGTCTCCATTTGGGAGCCGTCTTTGCCCTGAAGAGTTTTAAAGATCGAAATGAATAGTGTGTGAAGCTCAGGAGGCCATATACACCGGTTATAACTGCGAAAACTATATTCAAATTAGCTTATGCCGGAGAGCCGCGCTGGTGAATCATACTATCCTGCAAGCTCAAATTTGTCCCAAAGTTCAATGCATAGTAGTAGGTAATAGGCAGAAGACAAAGATCCATATATGCTAGAACAATTCCCAGCCCCAGAATCAGTGCTCGTCTTCGATGTGGCGTATGTAGTTCTGGTAGTGATTCAGCTATACTAAGTTGCTGGGATGGCTGCGAGAGGTTGCTGCTGGCTGGATTGCTAGCCCAAGGAGTTCGGCCATCCTCTTCCGACATATTGCTACCATCTCTTGTCGGGGATCCTAAAGCTGCGCAGCGACTGGAAGGTTATGTATAGTTCTGCGGAAGAAACAGAGACAGAGAAAGGCATCATCAGGAGATATCGACACGCATCACTTCCTGACTGCTGAAGCATGCGAAGTGATTACTTGAACCTGATCTAGCGCGTCATTGTCGGCGTCTCGGAACTCTTGGAGATATGATATCATTTTGGCAACGGCTGCTCCTTGATTCGTCAAAAATCTGCCCGGCATTTCCTCCTCTAACCACATATGTAATCAGCCTTGTCATCGACGGACATCGAAAAATCATTTCCTCCGATCGCAACAACCAACCACCCAGCCTTGTCACCAACATCCTATTTAGGGATACGGGAGACAGCAGCATGGCCATCACGATATTGCCTCCAGCTCCGGCCGTACCATATCAATCTGCCAGCTATGCTTCAGACGACGACGATGGCGGTGTTGATTTGCAAGGAGACGTTGACATGCGACCTGCCAAACGGGCACGACGCAACGCAGAAGATATCGTCACACCCGGCGAGACCGTCACTGATGATCCTCAATGGATGAGGTACGTGGTTGACAATATTCACGTTTGTAGGACTGTAAATAATTTATTGACAAAATACAGAGGCCATGGCACCTACATCGCTCCCTCCAGCACAGATATAGTTGCCACGGTCGCCGGCACCGTTCAGAAAACCAACAAGCTCCTCTCCGTGCGCCCTCTCCGTGCTCGATATACTCCTGAAATTGGTGATTTAGTTGTAGGGCGTATCGTCGAAGTACAATCTAAGCGTTGGCGTGTTGACGTTGGGGCGCCAGTGCTTGCAAACCTGCCTCTATCAGCAATCAACCTTCCTGGTGGAATTCTGCGTAAGAGGACAGAGACAGATGAGCTGCAAATTAGGACCTTTTTCAGCGAGGGCGATTTGCTGGTAGCCGAGGTGCAGAATTTGTATCAAGACGGAAGTGCGAGCTTACATACGAGGAGTTTAAAGTATGGAAAGTTACGGAATGGCGTGTTCATGAGCGTTAGTGGGATCGGAGGAGGTGGCGGGGTGGTTAGAGCTAGGAGGCAGGTATGCTCGATCGATACTGTCCATGGTGGTGGGAAAGTCGATGTCATCCTAGGGGTTAATGGATATATCTGGATCAGCAAACACATTGAAGTTGCCGGTGGTGATACAGCTATTACGAGGATAGAAGAGAGTGTCAGTAGTACAGTTTATTCGAGTCAGAACGATGAAATTGCGCCGGAGACGAGGACAGAAATTGCAAGGATTAGAGGGGTTATAAATTTGCTGGTGGAGGAGGGTTTGAGAGTCGACGAGGACATGGTCATGAAAGGATACGAAGCTGCTATTATGGCCGATGATGGAGATAATACGGACGAGAACGGTGTATATATAGGAGGAGAGATGGGAAAGAATATCTTACTGTTGCTAAGTGGCACATAGCCAAGGGCAATCGAGAAAAAAATGCTCTGAGAAGTCACTAATACCAATTCTCAACAAGGCATCCTAACATGTTCTCGAGAAGCATCTGAGACATAATTGAATTTATGAGTGCTTTGTTATTCCCAACTACGCAGTAATTTTATGGGTGCGTTGTACCTCTGATTTCTTTCTAAGAGTTCAACGTATTTCGTTTAACTCATAATCTTCCTCTCAACTGACCTGCGGAATCATTCTGGATTCTGACTTGTTACATGAAATTGGTCATTCATTGAGCTTGGCTCACGAATTACTTTATCACAAACGTTAATACTGAAAGTTAATGATCAGAAAGGTGAAGAATATTTTCGGAATGATTATATTGCTAGTCTTGAAAGCGGCGATGCTAATGGCGATGTAGATGGCATAGTACTCAAGAGTCTCTGGTGAGTGATATGTACAGTGTATTATGTTTATTAAACTTGAGAAGGGGAATCTCTGTCTGTTACAAAGACCTTGCCTTTCTCTGGCTCGTAACCCCACCGCTCTACGAGTAAATCTACAATTCCCATTTCCTTATATCCCGTACTTCTAAATAGTTTCATTGCGTTTACTGTATGCGGAATCCAAGTTCGGTCGCCAGTTTTGTCAGCAATTCTGTTGCAATGATTAGTGAGGAATCTTCCAAATCTCATCCGTTGATACTCTGGAAGAGTGTTTGTTTCCCTTCGGTCTAATTTCGAATAGTCAGAGGTTGGTAATCTCAAAAAATAAATCGAAAATCTTCAAGAACTTGAAGATGAGCGAAACACATACGATAATCTTTCTCGGGGTCATAGCCATACTTGGCTGCAGACCCAAGGCTCTGCATTAGCGTTCCCCACGCCTCCAGATCCATTCCCTCCATTTCAGAAGCAAGCCTCGGAGCACGATTTGTAGTATTTAACTCTTCGGTCATGGCGGGTCGATATTTCCATGGACAATGAAGAAAAGTATATGAAACTATTTTTCTGCCCCGAAATTAGACTACTATAGCGAACAGATCGATGAGATGGGACTCACCCAGTAGAAAGCTTCCTGATGATGAAATAATCGATATCTGGCCTTGTGTATCTGAATGTCATGTTTTCCACAATTCATGGATAAATATCATTTTTTTCACAGTTTCGAAATATGGCATCCCAGAGAGGCCATCCCTCTAAGGCCTTCTCCCACACTTGGAAATACCCGTATACATCATCAATAGACCCTTTACTGAACTGAAAACCTGTTGGAAGGTTCATTTTATTTCCTGGTTAGATAACTCCGGTTAATAGAAATGCAAGTTCAATATTTAAACTTGAGAGGTGCATTTAAATAATCCAACGGCCCTTTATATATAAGTTCTGGTGATGACTACGGAGTAAAGCGTATGGAGCAGGATAGTGACCATCTATAGGTTGACAGACCGGAGGTGAATCCATATGAGAAATAGCCGGTTTTTTTTTTACGCTTTCAAAGTTCCTCATTAAGAACAGTGTATAATCGAGACTAATTAATCCAATTGTCCACGAACGTCATCCTCATAACCAACGACCTTGTCGACAATATGAGAAAAGCTAGCACTTTGACCACCCCATGCCTTTTCCTCCTTTTTGCAAGCAGTTTCAATAGCCTTAGCTAGATCCCTATTTCAAATTCAGTAAGTAATCAAATTTAGCAGATCTAACCAGACAAAAAAGACTAAAATGGGAAGTCAAACCTACGCTGTGTCTGATTTTGTGGCATATCCTTGGAGTTCTAACTCAGCAGCCAATTCATCTTGATGGTTGTCAAGTAGAGATAAATTTGGAACGACAACCAGTGGCAGGCCTAGTCTCATGGCATCCAAGATGGTTCCGGCACCTATATTCATCGTTAATAAGGATAATTCTCATGACTTTAAGAAAAACATGCCTGCATGACATATGATGAGGCCCCTCTTGGAAACCCCATCCTTTGCCTGGCAAGCCCGCATTTCCTTGTTCAACCCGTCTTTGTTAAAATCAAACGCCTTGATGTCCAGCCCTTGGGTATCAGCTGGCCTGAGATTTTCGAACAGGCTTATACACTCCCCGCACTGGAAATTGAGGTGAGTAAAGCCATTGCCAGCGAATGTCTTGAGACACTCTGGGCTTAAAGCAGCCTGGATGAGCTGGGGAAATTTTGCGGTGGCACCAGTCGTAATAAGACACACTTTTTTCATCTTTCCATCCTTGAAATGCTAGAAATTATGTTGGGACTGTAGCAAGAGAGACCTTGAGGAAGTTAAGTCAGAGGCGACGTGGTTGCTTCACCTAAATCATCAGCGGGTTTGGAAGTAGTACAGCCCAATGCTTTAGCGTGACTTTAGTACTAAATTAGAATTGGCAAGTGGTTGCATTTCGTGGTACGAATTCACTGTCTGATCCCGAGAATATCTTTGACACAAAAAAGTTTGTGAAATGCGGAAGGGAAGCTTGACTTATCGATAAACCTTAACGTGAGTGCATTTATAAGAACGCGGGAGTGGTATTATCGACCGCAAATCCAGCCGAACCCAGCAACAATTTTATTGTTGCTGGAATATCTGTACGAAGACCAGATCGATTTACCTCGACAGTCAACAATATGGCAACCGCTCTGCAATGCCTCCGCTTAACAGCGAGGACTTGCAGATGCAAACCTAACATTTCTCGAAATGCGATCCGTTCAATTGGGAGGAGTAGATTCTTTTCAACCACCCCTTTGCGATGGAAGGAACAACCTGACACCCAAGAGAGTTCCAAATCAACTTTACCATCTAATATCCAAGAGCGTCTCGCAGACAATTCGGAAGGGCAAAGATTCATAGAACTTGATGCAAAGGTCGAAAGTGCGTTTACTATGGATGAAGAGCAGTTTGATGAGGAACTTCAGGACGAGTTTGAAGAGCAGTTTGAAAAGGACATGCTTGGAATGGGCATTACACCGCCATCGCTTCCAATCCGAAGACAGAGGTACAAGGAGACTCTCATGAACATGGGAGAGGACGAGATGTGGGAAGAAGAAGACATGATGGATGATGACCACGACGATATGCCTACTCTTGGCCACGGCGAACTGGAACATCACCGTGAGATGAGACATTATACCCGATTAGCAGCTTGGGAGATGCCATTACTAGCAAGTATGTAGACTTCGTATCTACTGTATTTTTTTATAATACGGATTGCTAATATTAAATTACAGAGCTAGCTAAACCATTTATACCGCCTACCGCAGATATGCCGTTAAGATTCCGATATACAACTTATATGGGGGAAAAACATCCGGCTGAGAAGAAGGTTGTACTCGAATTCTGTGTGGAGGACATGCCGGATTTGACCCCGGTTCAAAGAGCAAAGCTCAAGAAATTGGTCGGGGTGAGGTACAATCCAGACACGGATATTGTTAAGATGAGCAGCGAGATGTTCGAGACCCAGGCTCAAAACAAGCGTTATTTGGGAGATCTTGTTGATTCGCTCTTAAAGGAATCAAGAGTGAGTTTCTTTTCCTTATTGAGACAGTCTTTGTGCAAAGAGTATCTCGTTCTAATGAATATAGGACCCCACCGATACCTTTGAAGATATACCTTTAGATACAAGACATCACCGTTCCAAACCGAAACCAGTGTTCCCACGAGAATGGGTACTGACGGAGAAGCGACGTGAGGAATTGAATAGCTACCGACTCCAAATGGAGATGAGCGATGTACAACGGGAGCTTGCTGGCCAGCTGGTAGATGGTGTCAAGCAGGTAGAACAGGGCGCGGCAAGGGTAATGGCAGCTTCTCAAGTACTCTCCGCTGCCATGGCGGGTACAAGTGGAAAAGGAGGAAAAGCAAAGAGACTTGCAGTGAAGCGGTAAATGTAACGATTATGGGTTTGGCAGGAACTGTAAGATAGTTATAGTTATAGTAACCAAGCTGAGGGCTGTTTATGGAAATATAGGAGCAAATAGGACCGGCCAGACGGTGAACCAACTCCTTACACACTCCACACACATTAGGGTTTCCTAGTATTATCTTGTGTAATGAATAAGTTTGCATGATTGATTACCAATTAAGTGTACTTCCGTCAGCCCCAAAATTTGTGTTTGCTAGCCTCATGAACTATGTAAGAGAAAGTGAGAGCAGAACGCTAAGCGAATAAGTAGAAAAAGGCGTTGGTAGAATTGGTTAATAAGTAAAAACTCTATAAAAACTCTATAAAGTATATGTGATTAGTGTACCTTACTATTCCCCAAGCAACTGTGCTGTAATCGATATCTCCATTATCTCTCTCTGGGCCATTGAAACAGATGGCGAGCCAAGCTAGCGGAGTCCCTCGAGACATGTACTGGGAGACCTCTCAATCAAGAGAGACCTCTGATGCATTATTCGCAAATACTCGGACGAGTGGCCGTCAGACACTTCGATTCAGCTAGGAGTGGGGCAAAAATGCCCTCTTCTTCGCCCTTAAAAGAACACCCAAAACAAAACAAGACTTTTTCCTGGATGCCTCGTACAGTAGATCCGGAAAACCGAGCAGATTTATTCTCCCCTTTCTAATCAGTCTGCTTTCGTGAAGATTCGAAGCATAATCCCCAACGACAAGATGTGATTTCTCCCACGGCACTGGCTTGTTGGATTTCCCGCCCAAACACATTGGTCGTAGGACCGTCCCTCGGCATACAGAGTAATACAGTCCTCGCACGAATATACACCGCACTCGAAGGACGACATCTTGATCCGTAAATCCGACGTTGACATGACAGGCGGTGCGGTGTTGACGAATCATAGGCGATGGCATTCTCTGCGGCCCCTTGGGGCCTTGCCAACCGTTCATCACGTGAAATCGACGAATCTGATCGGGGACGGGACTTCGAGGTGATGATTTGCATCTCTTGCCCTTTCTTGCGGGCTGGAGAGTCGACCTTCCCCGCACCAGGTCCGCCGCTCACCAATAAAACCCCTCTGCACGGGAGGCACTCCGCACCTACAGGATCGTCCAGTGCACCAGTGTAGTATCGCCCCGTGCGGATGTACGACCGTACAGCACATGAACATCGCTACGGAAATACGCTACGACCTAATCCATGCTGCTGTTGCAGGTGCGTGCATGGGAGCTCTAGAACCTCGGTTTGGAGTTCGAACGGGGCAGCTTACAGTATCTCACTCAGACCGCACGGATTAACCCCATACTGAATATACTTTCCGGTACGCTACCGTACTTCACCCCTCCGGACGCTGCTCGAACTAAGATGATATGCCCTTCCCACGCACAGCTGTTTTGAATTCAAGTCGAACAGCGGCGCAATTCGACCCCGACCTGTAGGAGCGGCGGTGGCTGACCCCATTTCGTTGGCACCTACCTGTACAGTACGACGGCCCACCCGTGGTTACACATGAAGACGGGCTTTTGAGTCGCAGAACTTTAAATACCAACTTCCGAGGCACATTCATCGCCTCCTCACATACTTCAACAGGAGCAGCGTCCCGCTGCAAGAAAAGCCTGCGGATCCCATTTCTTTTCGTTGCACTGGGAAAAAGACCTGTGAAGGACTTCAATCGATCCGGAGAAACAGATTAGTAAGTTTTCTCGTGAATACATTTCCGGTTACTTCATGCAACTACTCGAGTGAGCAGTGATCTTACGTCGACGGGTTGCTTGAGCTCTGCATCCTTCATTCTTGAGAAAAGAGGAGGGGCCAGTTCGAGCCCACCGAAGTTAATTTAACTGGATGGGCTCAACCCCGATGCCGCCTCCTGGTTGCGAGGGACATCTGAAGCTTTACTAACTGCACAAGTCTTCGAATTACAAGAGCCCATCATGTCTCCGGTTAAGATTGAGCCTTTCAAGGCTACTCCCATCGACTCTATCCCGAGCAGCGTCAACCTTTGCAAAACTACTTTCCGCTCCCAAAAGACAAGACCTCTTTCCTACCGATTGACCCAACTGCGCAAGCTATACTGGGGTCTGGTGGACAATTCAGATGCCCTAGTTGAAGCTTGCTTACAGGATCTGGGGAAACCTGTCTACGAAGCCTTTATTTCCGAAATAGATTGGTGCAAGAATGACATTATATTTGTCACCAAGAATCTGGCCAAGTGGATGAAAGATGAGAAACCAAAGGACATTCCGCTAATGAATGCTGTCCTGAACCCAAGAATCAGGAAGGACCCTTTGGGAACGGTATTGGTCATTGGAGCATACAACTTCCCTATCCAGCTTTCGATCGGTCCTATCATTGGAGCTATCTCTGCCGGCTGCACTGCTGTTTTGAAACCATCTGAAGTGTCTTCAGCCACGGCTATGGTGTTGAAGAAGATCTTCGAAGAATGTCTCGACCCTACCGCATATACCATTGTGAATGGGTCTGTTCCAGAGGTGACTGCTTTGCTTGACCAGAAATGGGACAAAATCTTCTTTACTGGCAGCCCTCAAGTAGGAACCATTATTGCTAAGAAAGCTGCTGAAACTTTGACTCCTGTCTGTCTTGAACTTGGAGGACGAAACCCTGCTATCATTACCAAACACGCAGACGCCAGGCTTGCCGCTCGTCGACTCTTATGGGGCAAGGTACACAATGCAGGGCAAGTCTGCATCAGCCAGAACTACACCATGGTGGAGAAAGAGATCTTACCGGCATTTGTTGAGCAATTAAAGGTTGCGTTGAAAGAATTTTATCCCAAGGGCCAAAGGAACAGCCCCGATTATGGCAGAATTGTTAATACCCGCCATTTCAACAGAATCAAGAAGATGGTTGATAATTCTCAAGGCAAAATTTTGATTGGCGGAGAAATGGACGAATCTGATAAATTCATTGAGATCACTGTCGTGCAAGTTAATGACGACCAGGATTCTATGATTGTGGAAGAGTCTTTCGGCCCTCTAATTCCTCTCCTCGCTGTAGACAGCGTCGAGGAAGCTATTCAAACAGCCAATTCAGTCCATTCATCTCCCTTGGGACTGTATGTATTTGGCACGAAGGCTGAAACAAACAAAAGTAAACCTCCTCCCTCTTTCCTCAAATTGGCTTCCACATAGCTAACTCTCTACAGTGTTGGATGAGATCGCTTCCGGCGGAGCCTCAGTCAATGATGCTTACTTCCATGCTTCCATCCCAACCCTAGCCTTCGGTGGCGTAGGCAATTCTGGTCAAGGTTCTTACAGGGGCGAAGCATCTTTTAATACTTTCAGTCACCGTCGTTCTGTCACGACGACTCCTGGCTGGATTGAGAAGATGCTCGATATCCGCTATCCTCCTTATGATGGAAAGCTTCCCAAGTTTAGAACAATGAGTGCGGCGAAGCCGAATTTTGATAGGGACGGAAAGGAGCTCCACGGTTTAGGGTACTGGGTAAGTTTTTTATTTGGTCTGGGCGGTGAAAATGCCAAAGCATCTCTGATGAGGTGGGCCATGGTGGCAATCCTTGTATTTGGAGCGAGAAAGTGGCAGCAAGGAAATGGCTCGTTACCTACTTGGCTGAAATAAGAAACGCTGACCTTAAGGACGGATAGTGTGGGCTGAGGATCCCCAAATAAAACAGGGCTGCCAGCCTAGGATTTACATAATGAAATTGTAAATGATGAAGTGAACAGCGTGCTAGGATATCCTGCTATCCGACTGTTTTGTTATTATAATACAGAACCTTGTTAAATTAACTGTACTCAATGCCTATTTTCATGCTTCGACAGCTGGTTGGTGCAAGCCCTCCTCATTGAACATTGCACAACTTTGTTTAACTGTCTCGGAGAGTTCTCTACGGTGTTCGTGATGAAGGGGTCCTCGCGTCGGGTTCGCATTCTGCCATCACTTTATTGTCCTCTCCCAACCTCTCCACTTGACTCTCCTCCCATTATGAATGATACATTGACTAGCTACAATACAGTAAGTAAAGTTTATCCTCGAAGAGTGCCTGTACAACAAGTAGCGGATACCTTTCATCCGGAGAAAAGTGAGATCAGAATGCAGGCAATGGAAGAGGAAAGGGAGATCTTAAAGACAGAAGACGCATTAATGATTCGAAAGTAAAAGTTGAGCTCGAAAAGGCTCTCTCTCACATTCCTTCTCATCCTGGCAGTTAAAGAGGAGAGAAAGCTTAATTATACACATGAAATTCGTTCTATCAAAAATTTTCTATACATACTTTACACACCCCGCAGCAAACTATTGTCTCTCGAATCTATCGGCTTGTACCGTTCTTCCAACGTCTCCTCGACGGATTTAGCCAACGGGTCTGCTTTCTCATATCTCTCATCCAGAGCTTTCTCTACCGCGGAAGAAGAGCCCAGGGCGCTTGCTTGTACTTTCGACTCGACTTTCTCGGCCGCTAACCCAACAGCCGCTTGGGCTTTGCCCACAACCTCTTTGCCCTTCTCGATTCCCTTACTGACAACACCTCTTAGGCTACTACGAGCAGCGTCGATAGTACCACCGCTCAACTCCACCGTCTTTGTTCTAGCACTTTCTAATTGCGCCTTGGACGAAGCGGCAACCTTGCTTGCTCCCTCGGACACTTCACCACCGACCCTCTTGGCTTCGGCAACTATCTGACCACTTCCCCTCCGGGCGGCGTCCTTGCTCCTATCGATTGCCTCTTGAACCTTTGGAACAACCTGGGTTTCCGCTTTCTCGATGCCTTCTTGTGACTTCTCTAGCCCACCCGCAAAGAGCCGGGAAACTGCGCCCTCCAGGCCGTCTCTGACTTCGTTCCAATCCGTCCTCTGCACCCTCCGCACGGCATTCTCAATCTCCTCATTCCACCTGTCCTTCAGCGTCTCGGTCAGGGAGCCCCGTTCCTCGCGCGCGAGCTCCGCGCGGCTTCGTGGCGGCGGTAGAGGTGAGGGGTCCAAGAGGCCATTCAACACCCGTGACTGAGCGCGGAGGGCTTCAGCTTGCGCTCGACGGTTCCGTTCGTGGGCGAGGACGGTGAGATAGGCAAGGCCGAGGGTCAGAGTAACTCCGCCGGTCTAGAATTTTCTCTTCATTAGCTCAAGAGACCCCAATTGAACTGCCTGATAAAAAAAAAAAACTACTCACAAAGCCGGTAGTGAAACCCATCCTTTTTTTGAAGTTCGAGGTGCTGCTCTAAATCTTCGGTCGAATGGTTTCGGTTCAAAATTCCAAGACGAGAATATCACAATTGATGCTCGTGAAGCTCCGAAGAGCTTAAAGGTAGAGAGCGACCAAGGTTGTTTTTATTTTTTGGTGAAGTTGAGTCCTGGCGGTTGTCGATGCGGCTCGCGAAACTTTCCTTAGAGCCCGAGAAATCGCGGGAGCTGGGAGTCGAACCCCTGCAGAAACTTTAAACGTCGAAATATTATACAAACTCTTGTTTAAAAGCTCCTCGCAAAACATCCGCAAACAAAGCTGATCCGATTCGTGACCGAACGTCCCCAGAGGACTTGCAGCGTTCAGATTTGGGCATATCGGCTACCGCCACGGCCATTGGATTGATTGTCTTTCGGCCCTCTACGCTCGCCATAAGCATCTAAATCTGCAAATATGGCGGGTGCAAAGTTCAAGTATCGCCATTTAAACCGCACGTCGGCCCACAGACAGGCCCTCCTTCGAAATCTCGTCACATCCCTCTTTACACACGAGTCGATTAAGACCACATGGCCCAAAGCCAAGGAGGCTCAAAGGCTGGCGGAGAAGCTCATCACGCTGGGAAAGAAAAACACCGAGGCGAGCAAGAGGAGAGCGCTGAGTATATTCTTCGTACGTCAAAACCCGTCCCTCCCCTGCAGAACATACGGGGCAATCTAATTCTTTCCCGTAGACACCACACGAACTCCTCCCAAAACTCTTTGGACCTCTACGAGAACGATACGCCAATAGACCTGGTGGCTACACTCGCGTGCTGCGTATCGAGCCGTTAAAAGATGATCAGGCGCCCTCGGCGATTCTAGAGCTGGTAGACGGGCCCAAAGATATGAGGTTCGCGATGACTGCGAGGACGGTAGCGAGAAATAGAGAGCAGGGAACTGAGTTGACGGAGATGACGCAGAAAAATATTGAAAAGGTCGTACGGTATCGGCCGGGCGGAGAAAGTGAGTTAGAGTCTATGGTTGAGAAGATGAAGGACTTGGAGGTGGGAGAGAGGAATGATGCTGTGAATAACGAGAGCAGATGGGGCGGGAAAATGTAAGAATTCCAGGCAGCCCGGAATGTAACAAAATTATACGCAATTGTAAAGTACTCCTACATCAATATGTATATAACATATATTGGCATTCATACTAGCCTAAAGCTATATGTAAAAGACGGCGAGATATTTATCTACAAGAACTCAAATGTATCACCTTTGTCCTTAATCATTTTCCCTACCCTCTCAGTCCCGACAATCCTCTCGAGCTTTAAGACATCCCAACTAGAGAATATGACCCTTACGGCCCCTTCTCCAAGCTCCAACTTGCCCTCTTGAACGCTTCTGCTCAAGTAGCCTCCTACCATCTCATTGTAGAATATAGGGTTATCAGGTAATCCGTACATGATTACCTTTTTGACGCCTCTCAATTGGTAACGTCGAAAGTGGTGTGCACGCTCTGTGTAAAGCAAGATGCTATGCCGACCACTGAAGAAATGGGATCTTGCCCTTGCCACATCTTGCACTGAAGTGTACTCTGAAATGTTACCAAAGGATAAATTGCTAGTGTCAGCGGACGTAGCAAAATAGTTTCTGACACGAACAAAGTCCAGATATGAGGGAATGAATACTAGAGTTCCGCCTGAATTCTTCCCACGACGGATGAGGGAGGGTATAATCGCGGTGGTGAAATAAGAAAACCGAGTGTCAGGATCCGTAGCAAAGGATGGAGATTCAAGTCGAGAGAAAGTTTGCTTGACTTTCAACCCCAGTATCTGAATAGCGCCTGGGTAGCTAGCATTGATCTTAATCTTTCCTGCCCAATTCTTAGACTGTTGATAGAAAAGCGTATTGAGCTCGGGAGTATTAAAAGCAGTGAAGGCAATCGTTTGGCGGAAGTATTTGGCATTGTTGTCTAAGGACCAGCTACGTACACGACTGAAATCGCATCCGTGTGCTTCCTTTGGCTGTAAATTGAGTCGGTCAAAAATGTATTCCACATGCTCCCAGTTCTGCATTAATAGGGCATCGGCCTGATCAACTATGACCACTTCAATCGAACTTAAGTAGTCATAATCGCCATCTTTTCCATCTTTCCCTTCTAGTGCCAATTTAAGACCAAGAGGACTGGCAAATATTATATCCGAGTTATAAAACTGAGAAAAATATTTTATAGTTTTTCGAGTAAATTTCAGCCCTAGTCGGAACATGTCATCATCATTGCCTCCAAACAACTCTCGAAAATCTTCGGGTTTGTCTTCAGAGAATTTCTCCTCCTTCTCCATGTATGATTCGTTGAAACGTTTCCGATTCTCTTCCTGTTCAGGTTCACATAAACTTGTGATCATTTGAACCATTCGAACGCAAGAACCTCGTGTCGGAAGAATCATGAGAACTTTCGGGCGGGTAAAACCTTGATCTCGTAATTCAAGATCATCCCTTTCTTCTTTAGCAAGACGAGCGTTATTTTTGATGACACGATCTCGAGTTCTACATGTGATTAGTCTCAGCAGGAAAATAGCAGTTTTGATGCATACCTGAACACATGATTGACAGCATGGAGACATGCCAACCTCCGCAAACTTTCAGAATTTGCACAGGTACGTTCACAAAAGAGAACGTCTTGAAAGTTAAAAATTAAAGGGGCAAGATGGCTTTCCAGAGCATCGAAAGACGGTTTTTGCTTTAAAATGAAAGCCTCTAGTTTCTGTTTCAAATTTAACTCCTTCGGATTCGAGATGGGGCTTGGTGCCAGTATATCTTTTAAGACCTTGTCTCTCGGAATGCTAACTATTGCTTTCCCGACCTGGGGAATGTGTATTTTCTGGGTGGACATTAGGCTCTGTGCTATAGAGTTAAGCCTTTGAGAAATGGAACCATCGTCCGGATGAGCAAAGTGGATTTCGAAGGGATCTGAAGAATTTTCCCTTTCATCATCACTCGCTTCATCGAGCAAGCCATCGGCTGCAGACTCTGGTCCTTCGTCTGGTTCCACAACATAGTCGGCGTCCTCATCCATTATTTCAATCTTCTCTAGGCCACTGTCTTCTTTAATTTCGGCCGTTGAATGGCCAGGATCATGACCAAGCTTCCTTCTCTTCACTTGCGGGGCCGAATCTGCAGCAAAGCTTTGCATAAGCACTGAGAAAGGTTGAACGGTGGGTAGTTGGGCATCATCATCCTCGCTGCTAGACCCATCTTGAGTCTCCAGTTCATCTTCTGTAGCAGAAACTTCCAGGTCTGCTTCCTCACTTATATCTCTGTGACTTTTAGTAATGTATCTGCACATCTTAGGAGCAATGTCCATACCGTTCTTTCTGCTGGGCGAGTCTTACACTGTCAAATACCGGCTTTCCTCGTCCACCACGATATCCTCCTCGCCCTCTGCCTCTAGAATTAGACGGTCCCATCCCATTCCCTCTTCCTCGGCCTCTTGAGACTCTTGAGGAACCCCTCGGTCCATGAAAAGCCATTGCGGTGAAAATATTGAGGTTCAGGAACCACTCCGTCCGCAAAGGTCCCAAAAACTATTTAGCGAATTCTTATCTTAGTGTACAAGGGTCTGGGGAGGTTGCGGCCAGGGACGACTTAGTTTCCGCGGTCACCCACAAATTTCAAATAGTACAAAGAGTTTGTACGATATAAATCTCTCAATGGTATCTAGCCTTCAAGCTTTAGTACGCAAGTAAATACTCATATATTGTTTCAAAAAAGACTGCCCAGTGTTGATAGATATTTTAGAACTTAAAGATCCTGTCGGCACGTGAACGCTTATCTTAGCGTGAAATATCCTCCCACACACAAATCCCACCAAGGCGGCGCAAACTATCACGAGGGGTCACATTCAAAAACAATTTCTACGATCTCCCCTCAAGCCTGCTTGACATACCATATAGTTGCCCAGCATGGCGGTCAGTACGGAGTCTTTTCTTCATCTTGCGCGCCCACTTGCGCCTTCCGCCATTGGTGTCCAACCAACCACTGCTCCTTTAAATGTGATAATTCAACCTCAAGTAAGTTCGACATCACCGAATTCCACACGGACTATTGATAGGTTGTATAGGCCGTTTTCTCAATCTTGGACCATGCGATTCGACGTGATATCCGCGATACACAATCTACAAGAGTTATCGGTGCTTTGCTTGGCGTTCGTTCCGAGGACGGCATGGAAGTGGAAGTTAGAAATTGCTTCGCGATTCCACACACAGAAAATGAGGACCAGGTCGAGGTCGATGTTGAATACCAGAAGAATATGCTGGCACTACAACTGAAAGCCAACCCGAGAGAAGTGTTATTGGGATGGTATACGACCAGCCTTGAACTTAATAGCTTCAGTGCTTTGATCCAAAATTTCTTTGCCAGCCCGGAAACCGGAACCTTTCCCCATCCAGCCGTTCACTTGACTGTTTCCACAGAGGCAGGAAAGCAGATTGAAGCAAAGGCATATATCAGTGCACCTGTAGGTGTGAATGCTGAGCGTGCTGCCGAAAGTTGTCTCTTCATTCCAGTCCCATATGAAATTCGGTTCGGCGAATCTGAAAAGAGTGGCCTGGAGTTGATCTCCGGAGCAAAAGATAGTGAAAGTCGAGCTGCCCCTGTAGTTTCAGATATCGAGGGTTTGGAACGGGCTATTGACCAAACGCTTGATCTCCTGGAGCGCGTATCTGAGTATGTGAGCTCGGTTCTAGATGAGGAGAGGGAGCCTTCCAATGTTCTTGGGCAATTTTTGATGAATGCGTTATCGTTAGCGCCAAAGGTTGACCCTCAAGATATTGAGCGCGACTTCAATAACCACATCCAAGACGTATTGGTTGTTTCTTACCTCGCAAATACGATTCGCACCCAAATCGATCTCTCTCAAAGATTGGCAACAGCAACTCTTACTATGGGTGGCTCAGATGCCTTGGCTAGCACAGGTGGGGGAGAGGGCGGTGGTGACAAAGGACAGCGCAGTGGTCAGAGAGGTGGAAAACGTGGAGGCGGCGCACGTGGAGGCGGCCAGAGAGAACCTAGAGAACCTAATGAATAGTGTATTGTGATTGAATTTTTTTTCCAAACGACTGAGCATGCAATCACTTGCATTGTATAGGGATGGAAAAAAGTATGGCGTTTAAGGCGGGCTATGGAGCCATTCACATAGAATATCATTCTTCATTGGTGACATACTTTCATGATTTGATTCTTCACTTCAGTTGTTTTATTGGTAATCTATCAGCTCCATGTTGTAAACCTGATACTAAAGTGGTGTTCGGACCCAACATTTCCCACTAACTCCTCAACAATGCTACCATACGCCAGTTTGCTTAATCATATACCCGCCTATCTTTAAATTCCTGTTGGTGGCTTGGGAGGGAGTGTTGATGGATTGCCATAGTTAGGGAGATGGTTTCCAATCTGCCCATTTTGCGGCATAGCTTGCATGCCTTGCGGTAGATTCTGGGGAATACCTTGAACGTTTCCATGCGATATAGCCTGAGGCAAGCCTTGTGCTATACCTTGATGCATCATTGAGCGGTGAGCCATATGAGGAGATGCATGATAAGATGGTAGTGAATTGTTTGAACCTTGTCGAGCCATGTTATAGCCCATTCCATTCCCAAACTGTGGTTGGGGTGGCGTGAATGCATTGTAGGGGAGATGAGGTGAACCGTGATGCGGAGACCCATGATGTGGAGATCCGTGGTGTGACATCGGCTGTGGAATTGGTAACCCAGAATTGCCAGGAACAAATGACTGGGTTTTTGGGTTAAATGCATGTCGATTGAAGCTTCCAGGGATGGGATGTTGGCTCTTTGGGTCAGCAGGATTGGCAGTACTAGGTAACTGGCCAAAAGCGTATGGAATTGAGTTGGGAGGTCCCCTGACTATGGGCGCCTGCTGCTGATACGGGTTTTGATAGAGAGGCTGTTGTGGCCATTGCTGTGGCACAACTGGTGGTGGCTGAACAGGCGAGCCATAAGTACTAATAGGGGCGCTATGAGGTTGGAATCTTTGCTGGTTCTGCTGAGGATACTGCTATAGATTTGTCAACGGATATTTTTGAATGGATAATGAGATTTGCGTACTTGTGGCATTGGGTTATAAACCTGCATGTTTCCATTGCCCATCATTGATGGATTAAATTGCTGAGCAGGTGGAGCAAATTGAGGAGGTATTGGATTCTGGAAGTTGTTCGGAACAGTTCCATTAAATGGCTGAGGGCCCATTGGTGAATATTGAGATGTGGGTGTCCATGCCGGAACCTGTTGGGGGGGGAAAAAGGGGGTGTATTGGGATCTAACATCAAAACTTTCAGAGTCGTCCCGACGCTGCTTAGCAGGCTTTGGTCTCTTGCTCTGACTAGCTCTATCCTTAGTGGACAGTGAACTAGAACGAGACATCTCATTTCCATCTTCCGTATCTACGTTATCAATTAGAATGGTGTTAGATTTCTTAAGGCTATAGATGTATTACCTGGAGTGGCATCTCCCGTCTTCTCTTCTTTCCCAAATATCCGTTCTCTAGCTTTATTATATGCGGCCTCTCGTTCTTCTCTAGATAATCTAATGCAAGTCAGTTAAGTAAAGATTCAATATTATCAAAGATGAATTTACTTTTCCTTTGCGGAAAGAGCCTTCTCTTTTCCGTCACTACCAGTTTCTGAAGTTGCTTTTGAAGGACTGGGCCCGGTATCTCCTTCACCACCTCTACGCATGATTTTCATTGCGGGAATGGAAGGAGGAGGGGTGTTTCCAGATGTGGGCGGGTTGGAGATACTCGTTAATGAAGCAGGTAGTCGACAGAATGGAGTTCGAAATATACGAACGGCACCGGCTACGGCATCAACTTGATGGGTCATGTGATAGTAATCTGCCAATTTGTGGGTGAGCATCCTGCAGAATGAATTACAGGGTGGTAGGTCGATGAAAGGTTCCCTGCGTTCTGTCAGACCTTGAAATTAAAGAAATTACAATTTAATAGGGAGGGTTGAGTTGGAATAGTAAATAGAGCGGCTGACTTGGAATCTTTCACGAAAGAGATAACATCTTGTTCTAGACGCAGCAGGAATATTCGATCCTTTGGCGATTCCAGGGCTTCCAGTAACTTCTCGTCTGGTGTTTGCCTGTAAAATAGGTTAAAAGCATCCGGAACACCGGTGCCACTAATGACGGGTTTAGGTTTTCCATCATCTGTCGTTTGTTGCTCAGAAGATCCACTTTGAGGTGTATTGCTCCCTTGTCCTTGACGTTCCTGCATAGGTTGAATATTACGCCTATCAGGGGGCTCATAAAATTGTGCACGATAGGCACGAGCAGCAGCCTCCGATCCAATCCTGGAACCTGCTACAATAGAGCCGCGACCAGAAAAGGTGTCATCATCCTCGGCAGCCTTGACGCTTGCGCTGTCATCAGGGCGTAAAGACTCCTTCTCATCTAGCGCAAATGTAGTCCCAGACGTAATACTCTTTCCATCAAGGCTTGGAGGCTTAGTTCCTAGCTCTGAACCCGAGTCTGTTCGGTGAAAGAGATCGTCTGAAAAGCTTTCAATTACATCGGGTTTGCTTCTAGCAGCGGCAACCCCAGACCCATTCACAACAAGGCTCGGCATCGGCAGGCTCACGTTTAAGGCCTTGACTGCATCAACAAGCTTTGCCTCGCTGGTGCTGGGGTCATTGGGTTGTTTGCTTCCAGCCTCTATATCCGAATCCAGCTTGCCAGGCACCAGTGATCCATTCTCTTGTAGGGACGGTCTTGATATTGATGATATAGTGGATGAACTTGGACCATCTTCTACATCCTTCTGGCTTTGTATTCGAGCATTCTCCTTTCGTAGGTCCCGTAGAGACGTCGAAGTTGCAGCTTTGGTAAACGAACCAAGAGCTACATTATCTTTTCCCGCAGATGCGGCCACCTAGACAAGACGATCAAAGTTATTGACGGGCCAAGGAGAATAGTAGATTTTTAGGGGCCCGGATAGGGAGGAAGGATTTAGGCGTACATACCTTCGCAAAAGACAGTCTAGATGTATCTGCAGACATTGGAGCGGTAGCCATGTTGCAGTCTATTGTGGACTAGATTTGGTTCCAGTCAACAGAAAATGAGTGTAGAGGTCCAAATCGGACGAAGTTGAAATCGCAGCCAGGCGACAGGCCTGTAAAAAAAACCAAAGTTGTAATTTATTAAGGGAGAAAGTTAACAAGAGCGCCCGATGAAGAGACGTGACATCTGGTCATTGTCGTAGCTGACGAGCGTTTGATAATATTGGTATTGAAGAAGTTGTAGAATTCTTGTCGTCCGTTCCGTTTGGCTTTGTCGATGGGCGTACCACAGTCAATATGGCAATACTAGTGCAATAGTGGTCTTTCGACTCAACCGCTCGTACAACCTTACTCTGATCGATCAAGAACCTCTCCAGATTGTCAATACCTGGTTAGAGGATTGCGTTGGGGAAATGATTTGGTAGGAAAGAGTCAGAGCATCCTTCGCTCTCCTCTTAATGTTGATGGACAGAATGAGTAGTGGAGGAATAATTGAGTCCTCAAAATCCAGCCGTTGTTCAAGGCTACGCTAGTACTAGCGCCATTTAATTCCGGCGCCTTGCCAATCCTAGCAAAACAACTTTTAAAGTTGCCGCTACAGACGAGCACGCAGTATGTGTCACTGAACATTCTTTATATCAATTCTTGTAAACAACATGTGTTACTGCTTGGAGCCCGTATCGCACAATATACCTGGAACGCCCACCTGAAGCAAATCACTCCCACCCAGACGAGCCGCAATGAATCGATATGGAAAAGGGCCAGCATTTGGAAGCTCCTCTAAGGCAACGGCCCACACATTATGCCAGAAATGTCTCAAAAGAGATATGTATATCCTTCGCCTTTCAAATACACGGCGCTGACAGTGCTATACGCCACTACAGTTACGAATGCAAAGCTGTTGCACAAGAACGGCCATACGTTTCTCGCCCCTCTAGAACACAACAATTACTGAATCCTAAACTTGTTCCCAAGTTGAACAATGAGATTCCCCAGGAACTACTGCGAAAGTACGTATCGCGTGCTCTTTATTTGATGATTCCTTTGGCTTTTGATGATTCCGCATTACCAATATTCTTTCCCTTGTCCAAGATTAATACTAATATACATTTTAGAAAAGGTATTGCAGATGAACTTCTTGCCAAAGCAGAAGAGGAACGAGGCCGTAAACGTGATAGGCAAAGCGAAGACCCAGATATCCGACAAATGTCCAAGAGAAGACGCTCTGCCTCTGCCTCGTCTCTTTCTGTCTCTACCATATCCACAAATATGTCTAGATCACCCTCCCCAAAAGAGACGTTGGGTAAACAGGAGCGCTTCGAAGCAAGGAACCTCAATCTGTCAGAGCCTTCATCTCGTAGTAAGAATCAGCCTCAAGTATCTAGGTCTTCAAGCCTCTCTTCATCGCCACGACGTCAACGGCTTTCAGACAGCGAGAAGAAAAGAAGACGAGACTCTTTCTCGTCTGTCGGTTCTGATGGCTCAGATGAAAGAAGGGGTTCCAGAGAGCGGGGAGATAGTCGAAGTACTCGAAGAAGATTCCGGCAGCGCAGTCCTCCTGTACGAGGCAGAAGGCCAGGCGAAAGTACAAGTCCTTTTAGAGGAAGGCAGAGACTGTCAAATGGTGGCCAAGGCAGTCAGGATGGATTTAACAGTGGCCGCTCAACCAATGATATTAGACCAACCAGGCAGAGGAGTCTGAGTCCCTTTAGTAAGAGGTTGGCTCTTACACAGGCAATGAACATGGGTCGGTAGAAAGAAATCATGCATGGACAGTTTCATTTCAAATTTGTAAATTTAGATGGATACCTTGTGGTAGTCGAAGCTCCACTAATCTGTATGATTTAATGACGCCAAACTCCCTGATTGTTTTCTGCCAATTCCGTTTGCCTTCAATGGGTGCGTATTGGTTATATCTGCCCATACCTATTGCATTTCCTCATCGTCCTTCTCTCTCCTTTCCTCTTCTTCCTCCTCTCTTTCCTTTAACTTGACACCTTCTACCAGAGCGATACCCTCCATTCCCATCTCCTCTCCACCCTCACTAGCCGTGACTGTACCTTTTCCGGACTTTAACTTTGCCACTTTTTGCGCACTTTCGATCCTCTCTCTCACTATTCTCGCAATCGCATTTTCCGTTCTGGAATTCAATGTCTCCAGCTTTTTCTCTAGGTCTCTCTTCAAATCCCAATTTGGTTTCTTTGGTTGAAGCTTAAACAGATCAACACCCTTTTCATCTTGCTCCTCCTCCGCGGCCTTCTTCCTGATCTCTGCCTCGACTTCTTCTGCCTGCTGTTCCAGCGTCTTCTCAACAGCTAATGTAGGTGGGGCTTCAAACCCAAGCTTTGGGCCCTTGGTTTCTGGGTCATAATTTCTTCCTGATAGATGTAGCTTCGCAACGTCGGGTTCAGCTGGTGGTGAAGGCGATCGTGATAACTCTGGTGCCACAATTTCGTCGGTTGGTTGTTTACGCTTCAACGATTTGAGCTTGGCTAGGCGTGCCTTGCGTTCCTCTGCCGCTGCACCCAAGGTGGCATGCGTAGTGGACATTGCGTATATCTTCGGTGCCCGGTCAACTTGTTAGAAATCAGTAGGGCAAGACTTTTGACATAGACAGATACATGCCGTTTCTTGTAGTTTGTCGCAAATTCGAAGTCGATGCGGCTTGATGCGGCCGCCGCTCCGTGCCGACTTTTAATCCGACGACAATTTTGGCTTGCAGTAAATATTTCCGCAACACCGTCTCCTGCATCTTAGTCTTGCATCTTTTGATGCAATGTATAATCGAATAAACACCATTCTCAGCTGATGCCTCCACGTTTAAACTTACTGACGAAACGTTGGTCATCCTTCGATTTACCTATTCTCCCTTTCCTCGCGCCACGGGTCTTCAAACCATGGCCGTTCAGTGACCGCAAGGTCCACTCGAGAACACTTACAGCTCGCGAGAACGACAGAGGGTATAGAGAAGACCATAATGCCACTACGAAATATACTAGGGAACTTGAAGATGAAGAGATTGGAAGGTTGTCTAAAGGTGTGCGGCGGCTTGTGATACAGAAGCCTGTCCTCGAAGGAAAACGTTATACAGATTCTGAAAATGAGGAATCTGGCAGTGGTCGTGGAAGATACCAGAGGCTTGTGCCGAACCATGGTGTCAACATGAAATCTGCGACTCCCGAAACATCGATCAATATAAACCTACGTCGGAAACGGCGCGGAGAGCACAAAAAGGGACAGAATAAGCTTCCGGCCAGCCGTCGTAGCTACAGGAAAGCCAAGAAAGTTCAGAAACCCAAATATTATCCACGGAAAATAGCTGTGAAATTCCGCGTCGACCACGTCAAACAGGATTTGGATAGTTTAAGCTCGTTGAATTCAGTCTTCGAACATCCCTCGCCCATTGACGACCCAGAACTTGTTACCAAAATACACGCCCTCGGATTCATACCTCGTATCGCACTTCAGCGATTGTTGTCCCAGATCAGTTCGCTTGAGAAGCCAATTCCAGATCTGATATATAGTCTGGTTCTACACAACTCACAAGTTTACCGACGCGCCCATTGGAAAAGCTTGGATGAAGATGTCAAAAGCCGGGTGTGGCCTCATCTTGTTAAAGTAGCTCTACGATATCGTCCAGAATATGTCCCAAAAATTTTAGGAGCGACATACATCAAGGCATATGCTCCTGCTTCTGTTATTTCGGATGCTCTCGACTATGTTCTCATGCTCCTTCTTCGCTTTGAAAGCGATTCTAAATGGAAACTATCTAGAGCGATTACGAAAGATATTCTTTTTCTCCTACATGCCTTTCCCCAGAATTACCTGGAACTCACACAGCTAGGAATCTACTCGCTTGTCTCCAGTGTAGACAAAACGACGTTAAGCAACCTTTACGTGTCATTAAAAGAGCTTAACCATCCCTTGTGCGAGGATACTTTGATACATTTTGCCTCTCGATTAGCGAAACTCGGACAGACTGATGTCGCGTTTGAAATTTTACAAAGGTTGAAGTCCGAGAATTGTGACTTTACGACCACGAAGATGCTAAGCTTCTGCTCTACTTTACTCCAGTCCGGGAATCGTGGCCCGGATTCCACTTATTCGGAATCAGAAATTCTTCAATTCATGCTTGAAAGCGGGATGGAAGCAAATATTATAACCTATAATATCATGATGCAAAACTCACTACAAGCTGGGGAACCAGAATCAGCATGGCAAATTCATGATACGATGCAGGACTGTGGCATTGAACCAGATTATTGCACTTACTCGCTTCTCCTGAACGATGCAAAATGGCGAATGGACCTTCCGGCTATCAAGAAAGTTATGGGGTTGGTCAGGCATTATCGTATGAGAAATACATTTATTGCCACTGACATTATACATTCGATTTTGCTTCTCGGCCAGCACCACAATGGCATGTCTGATCCATCTTCATTATGGAAATTCAAAGATGGCCGAACATCTTTCGATCAAATGCTTAAGGTTTACTGCGACTACTTTCATCTGCATCCCTTATCTTTGCTTATTCCTAATCTTTCGGCTATCAGCCCTGGCCACGGAAGTCTTATTAGGGCCTTGCGTCAAGATTCAGATCTCTTCTATCCAGAAGCACCAACATTGGTGGTGATGATGACTGGACTACTCAGTAACCTCACCGACCCACAGATATTAAGACAACTCTATACGCATTTCCACAATCTGATCCACACTAGCAATCCCATTGCAGAGAGATTAGTTGACACGACGCGTATTTGGAATTTATTCATCATGGCATTTGGAAAGTTGCGAGGCGGGCAAGCTGACTGTCTCAATGTCATTCGAGATATGCTCTTACCACACAATGAGTCCCCGACGAAGAAATCTGAACAGGAATCCACTAAGCTTGCTAATCGTGATGTTCTGACCCCCCCTTTACCGGATGTCTACACCTGGTCAATTTTGGTAAAAGTGTTCATGGATCAAGGGCAACCTCGTGCTGCCGAAAAGGTTATCGTCATGATGCGCGAAAGAGGGGTTCTACCAAACCTGGTCACATGGAACACACTCGTCTCTGGCTATGCCAAAATGCAAAATATTACTATGGCGGTAGACGCCTATTATCGAATTGAGGAATCCGGATTCAAAATTGACGAACGTACAATACAAAGTCTTTATAGAATTCACAATGGCGCTGCTCTAGATGAGGCTCTAAGAAACGGGAACATTCGGTCTCTTCACGCAAAAAACTCATTCTTAGACGAGCTACGGAATGATATAGAGAACAAGCCAGATATGGAAGTCAATCAATCCCTCTAGCATCCATGATCGGCTGATTGAGTCAAAGACTTGTGGATTTGGAAATGGTTGATATTTACGACTCGGGACCTAGTAAAGTTAGGCGGTCCTTTTGTGTCTCCTTTATTTTATTTTTTTAAGATATGTCTCCCGTAGAAAGCGGGAAATCGGATAGATCAGGGATTTGGAGTTGAGAATACCCATGTATAATTAAACCTGTAAAATTAATTACTGGTACTGAAATATCTATTGATATAGGAAATGATCATAAGAGGCACAGTTCCTCCACTCACCATTCTCTTATTTAGCAATAAACCCAAAAATGCTGACATTGAAGAACCCAAAGATTGATGTCGTATAAGAATCGATAACGCGCTCAGGAGGTCACTTTATCTTCTTCCGTGTACCATGCTGCAAAATTACGAAATATGTTTCCAATATATCTCAATATTGGCAACTTTCAACAAGCATTCAAGAATGGCAACAGAAACAATCACTAACTCTTGGTATGGCTCTTTTCATGCATTTATACCAGGGAATATACCTGCACATGTGGCTTTGAGGATAAATGGAGTACAAAAACAGGTTAAGGTCCTCTCTTGTGCGAGCTTCTATTTAACTCTAGCTAAATCCATCTACTTTCACACAACTCCTCTCTGTCCCCCGACAGCCTACGATAAAGCCTAACAACCAGAGGAACTGGACTGACGTGTGGCTAATAAACTATAAACAATTTAGGGTTAGTCTCCCAAAGATGCTTCTCAAAGAGAAAGCAAATCATGCTAACCAGACCACCGAACCGGCTGGCCAATGTCAGCAGTATCTAAACTCCTAACTCCCGCTATAATGATTTCAGCCCGTGAATCATTATTGTGATATACCATTATCTTCGATACCATGAGAGTCCGATAGTACTTTGCAAGCGCCGCAAACAATCAATCCACATCTACACTCCCAGGCCTTTCCGTCTTCTTTTTCCCTAAGCAGCTTAGCCAAAATTTTCTGCTCTTGGTGCTTATGTAGAGCCTGGATCCTGTCACATGCGTCACAGGACAAACCACAATTACATGACCAGAGCCAACTGGGATCGTCCTTTCTCTGAGGAGGTGGCAGTTTCGGACAATTATCGCATCTGATATGCTCAGTGAAGCATTGCCAAGCCGGCTCGCCGTGTGAATTTATCGGCCAGGTTTCGGACATTCCAGACATCACAACGTCTTCGTCCTCATTAGGGAACTTCGCTCTCTTCTGAGTCTCGACATACACGTGTCGAAAACATAAATTACACTCAGTAGATATTTGTGATCCAGAAGTGGTGCTGGTTGCAGGATGAAAAGCATGTTGGCAACCCCAGCTGTCGACTGTACTTCCATAGGGCTCTGGGCCAAATTCGTGGCCATCACCTTCGCTATAAGATCGAGGTTAGCCTTGTCGAATCAATTCATAACAGGCTGACATTGATCCGGCTGGTAAGTAACAACCTTGATGGATAATGATTAAGAGAATCGATAGCATTCAACACTGTCAGGAAGGACTAGGGTTATTGTCGAAGAGTGATGGAGAAGATCTCAAGCATAAATAATACTGTTGAAACACACAACATATTTTGGAAAGGACTTACTAAAATTCCGCTCTCCCGTCGAGGTCATCCTCCTCTAGGATGCTGGGTTCAACATCAGAATCCTCGTCGCAGTTGCCCTCACATTGGTTGATTGGAAGGAGGCATTCATAGCAGAAATGAGCGCCGCACCGACAGGCAATATGAGGGCAACCAAACATCTTTCGTACTCCTGCTCGGCATTTTGGACAACGCTTAATCTTCCACTTCTTCAGCTGTGCTTCAAGGGCAGGATCAATGTCACTTTCTGGGCAGCAGCCAAAATGAGTAAATGACCGGCACTTCGTGCAGACCGAGACTGCGCAGGTAGGACATGCAACATTAGACTTGATATCTGTCTTTGCAGAGAATTCCGATCTCTCAATTTGGTTAGGGGTTCCTATATCAACCAAGGGCATTGCAGATAGTCCAGCGGTAGGCTGAGAAGAATATGGAACTTTAGGCTTAGTTATCGTTGGGTTAACATATAGCCGGGGAGGAATAAAGGCAGAACATGTCGGGACTGGACAGTAAAGTCTGTCAGGAGTAGACTGAATTAAGTCAGCTTTGCATCAATGTACACAATAAACACTCTGAAGCTCCAGGAGAAGGAAACAGATGGCAGTGAGGCTAGACTTATAAACTAAAGTTTTGTAAAAGAAGAAACCAGCAAACCGCAGCATCAAAGTTTTCCATTTTTGGTTATTCATTGCTCTAAGGTCGAAAACTGCCATTGGATGAAATTACCTTACCCATTCTTCATATTTTGCTTTGTACAGTCTAGTCTATATCACATTAGATGCTTCTGGACAACAAAATCAAAAGATAAGCTAGACTTACCTGAGCATCGTTGAGAAGATTTGCGATTAGTGAAAGAGGAATTACTGAGCAGCATTTTGGTGGCATCTTTGATTCATCCTTGCAAGCGTCAAGAAACCAGGCCCGCAGACAACTAGCGCAGTAAGACGCCGAAGAACACTTGTGACACTCGTAAGGGAATTGTCTTTCAAGGTCTCCCATATACTTTTCCAAACCTGTCATCGAATTAGATCTTCTCCGAAAGCCTGAGATTCAAGACAGGACTCGATTGTATGTAGAAAGAACCTCGAACCCTTAAAGGAAAGAGAATAGGACATATTTTGCTAACACCCAAGCTCGAGGCAATAGAATGACAAGTTAAAAATGTCAATTTTTCAGTTAATCTTTTCTATTAGAGCTCCTAGAGCACGGTAAAGTGCTGGATTTGGAGCCTCCCCTCTTTGTGACTATAAGGTAAAACGGAGCCAAAATTAAAACTGCTTACATATTGAACACGACTTATCGGTCTTGAGATCGGTGCTCGGTAGTGAGTCCGGTTCTGTAGTGAGTGAGGGAGAGTAATGGAATCTGGTAGGGGTTGTTTGAGGTTGATCTAAGGAGCTTTCCATTAGCACGTACTGTTTAACGCAAAAAGCCCGTTTGCAGAACGACTTCAAGGAATGATAGAGCCACTTCGAAGGTGACATGACAAGCTATGTGTTTGATGTTCTTGTAGTTTTAGAAGTGAGGTTCGACGTACATGTATACTCTTCTGTTGTCATAACAGGATGACTCATGTGGATGTGGCCGTAGTCACCCCAGTTTGGACGTGGTGGCTGTGGTGGATCCATCTCTCTCCTTAAAACTGATGAAGAGGCCTGAATGCCTCTACCATCGCCATATGGAAAAGCAGAGTCGCTTCGAGAAGATGACAGAGGCCTGCCTTGTAGGTGCGGGACCGGAATAGGAGCGAAGGGCAGGTGTGGTCGACTGATTGGAACGAACTCCCGCGCTTGAGGGTTAGGAGACCTACGCAAGTCAGCGGCCGCAATCTATTCAGCTGATAGAGCCATGTTCTGAGAGGCTATTTCTAGTCTCCCCCACATCAAAAGGATATACGGGGCAAGGCAGGCATACGGAGAAAGAGGCGGAGGTTGCTGCTGGTGATTTAGCATATCTCGAACGGCCAAAGCTCGCCGTGGCTGACTGTTCGCCGGCGGTGGTTGCGTCGTCCCTGGCTCCCGCCGAGGATTCATGACCATGTGTATGTCCATGTTCATGTATGTTCTAAGCGACGGATGTAGATGCCTGCCTAGAGGTTATACACGATAACCCAAGTGACTGCAGGCAACCGTGACAGCCTCGCGAAGCCCAGGGTACCTTATCGTCTAATTTGATTGTCACAATCGAGAGGGCAGTACCATATCTATGAAAGATGAAGAGAATAGGCGAAGACGTGAAGAGGGCTATGATAAGTTGAACTTTTTACCCTGGTCTAGATAGGGCATAAGGCTGTCGAGTTATGGGGGGTCAGCCTCGCGATGTCAGAATTGTGGTTGGCTGGCAACTCCTGGGTAGTTGCTGTCAGGTAAAAAGTAAACAAGATTCATTCCTTCATCTGCTAACCTGGTAGACGGGCCAGGCCAGTATCACATATCGTATCTATCGAAACTATACTTTACATTCGAATCCCGGCGAAGAAAAATTATAGGCTCTATAGCACTATTCCATCGTGCTGATCCTTATCTTATCAATCAATCCACGTGACTTTACAATTCGTCCCCTGTTTCGTTTTTCCTCTGCTTAGAACCCAAACAGCAAAGTCAACTGAAAGAAGGCTGAGGTCACGTCCTTACGGCACAGCATCAAAATGCCAGACAAAGATGCTGGCACTCCTCGGATCTTTCTTGTTCGGCATGGTATGTTTAAGAAACATTATCCTCCATCCCCATGAAAGAAAGGTGCAAGGGGCATCTCAACTTCAAGAGGCATGTGAGAATTCCAACTAAGACCAACTAGGAGAGACTGAATGGACAATTTCTGGCAGATATACTGGAAGGAGTGATATTCCTCTGACAAAAAATGGCGAGAACCAGATCCAGTCTTCTGCACAGGTCGTCGTTGGAAAAGTCGTTGATCCTTCCAAGCTTGCTCATTTATTTATCAGCCCCCGGTTAAGAGCACAGCGGACTTACGAGCTATTCTTCGATGACTCTTCTAGGAAACTCCTTGAAGGGAAAGCCGAAATTACAGAAGATATTCGAGAGTGGGAGTATGGCGCTTATGAAGGGCTTCTAACTGCTCAAATTCGGGCTGCCCGTAAAGAGCGTGGTTTGGATACAGAAAACCCATGGAATATATGGGTCGATGGTTGTGAGGATGGTGAATCTCCAGCAGAAGTCTCAGCTCGTTTGGATAGAATTATTGCCAAGATCAAGGAAACTCAAGGGCCGTACATGCACGGAGAGAAGGGTGTAGATATAGTATTGATTGCACATGGGCATATTCTTCGAGCGTTTGCCAAACGATGGATTGGCTTCGACCTGAGCATGAGACTGCCCATGATGTTGGAACCAGTAAGCCGTTCAAATTACATATCAATCCTTCATTTTTGAATATTTGACGAACAGCTTTATCGAAATATTCATTGAATGTATCGAGGTTCACATGAATAAACGGGTATTCTCCGAATTAACTTATGGAATATTGCTAACTTTGGCTGATCAATCACAGGGGGCAATTGGAGTTTTGTCTTATGAGCATCACAAAGTTGACGAGCCTGCTCTCTTACTTGGTGTTAATATGGGTGGCGGTTAAGAAAATTAGATTAGACACATGGGATAGAACTGCGACCTTCAAGAGGGCTTGACTGAATATATTTTACGTCATAACTTGCGTTTGAATGTGTACAAAAACAGTCCTTCTCTAGAAAATGTTTCTCTATCTTCATCCTCAATCTCCTCCACGGTAAATTTCTTTTTGGCGCTCTTAATAAACTGCATGTCAGCCCTTCTCCGCTTTTTGAAGCAAAAGTAGATAACGGAAGTCTTGCACAGTTCCAGGAGTTCTTCCAGGGTCGAAAGGAGCAAGGGAAATGCTGGCTCAAAATAAACACAATCTGCAGCCAAAATTATGTCTGGTTTCTCACTTCGCACTTCATCTGGTATTGGGTCACCCCTCACTTGGGTTAGTATAATGTACTAAATCAACAGAAGGTATATTACCAGTTCAGCACAAGCTGTTTCACACGTGATTCGAGACCATTCAGCACGATATTCTTTTCCATGAGCTCTACCATATTCTCTTGGTCGGTGATGTAGATTGGATTATTAGTTTGGCATCCCATGGCAACCGCAAGTCCAACTAGACCGCCACCAGCCCCGAGTTCAAGGCTACTTCAAGTCAGTCATTTCCTTCTTGGTAGATCTCAAGAAACCGTACATTCTAGAGTCTTTCAGGGAGTTTCGATGATACCGCAACATTTGACGGGCCAAAATCATTCCAGCTGGCCATAACTGTCCCCCACAGCCAGATTTGAGGTCTTCGTGAAGCTTGAGTGGGGTCTCCAGGAGATTGGAGAAATCAATAGAAGTTGTTGAGGCGGCTTTATAAGCAGGCAGGGGTGTAAGATCTTCTCCAATGGCCAAAGGAGAAAATTCTGGTGAGTTCGAGCGAGATATCACCATAGTGGTGTCTCTAGAAAGCTGGAGCAAATGTTTTAAAGTGCGGTTGGAGGGGAATTATACATTTATAATGGCAGAAAGGAAAATGGTTGCTAAATTAGGCTCACCGCCCGACTTTGCAACAACTTTCTTGCCTTGCTCATGTAACTTGTGGAACATGACATCAAATAAATATTCTACGTAAAATGTTATCAGTACCTATTTTGATACCACAATCGATAGACTATGAACTCTTAAGTTTATGTGCCATATCTCGATCTATATTTTACTGTTTCCAGCCTCACAGCGGATTCTCTAGATAGTTATCCTATCCAAAGCCGGAATAAAGGAAGACTGCTCAGAAAATTGATGAGAAGAATTTGAGAAGAATGGGAGGGTATATGTGACAAGGCTATCAGAGTTATTTCTCTCTGATTGAATAAGTGTTTTGTTTTACTAAAAGTTTTTTGAATAGAATTGCGTTAGACTCCTCCTAGGAAGGTAAAATAACGTGAGAGCCTCTTCGCTGTTATGCCAAATGAAGGAATCACATGTTCGTCTTTGAGCCTGCGAACATGGAGTCACTATCCCATCTGTAAGACACTCAAAATTGCATTTCGCAGGTAAAGATCCAATCCGGACGTGACAAGATATTTCTGAAAAGGTAAGAAAGTCTTCGCTGGGCCGTGTTTGGAAAGTAAACTTTGTAAAATAGGTGTTTATCCTTGATTTACCTCGCTTATCCACGCACTTGAAGAAGCCTTAGGATATGCCTTATGAACTTTGTAATTTTTGGCTGCCTTCTAAGATGCCATGCATACGTACATAAAAGATAAGTTGTAATGGAACGGTGCTCAAACTCCACGCCATCGTCTCTGGTGCGAAAAAACAATTGGCAGCTCCAAAAGGCTGAGACCATATTACCCAACTTCTATGTAGGGAGCTTCGTTTCCGACACCATGAGGGTGAGGTTCACAGGAGATGTGCCATACCATCGTTTCTCTTCTTCGGCTTGTTTCCCCAGAATCCAGATACTCCGCGGAAGACCCTGAGTACAAGGTAATGATTGCAAGGATGGCTTGGGCCTCCCTATGATGACGCAGCAGAAACCGCCAGCCAAACTGCCTACTACTGTATACTGTACAGCCTCCCTCTCACTGCAACGCGCCGCATCTATTGTACTATCCTCAAACAGGCGGTTAACGAAGATGTCACAAGACGTACCTTGGTTGACATTGTGGAGTATCCCAAAATCTGACCTCCAAACAATCAGCCACTTCTCTTGTAGGCACAGAGTTAATAGAGAATCGGGGTCCACTAATGCACACCACTTGCCTCTACCAGTACCCGTATATGAAGAATGAGACGCAGCCTATAGGAGTGCTAGGCAAGATTATGCCGCAACTCGCCCCAACCAAGTCCATAGCTGCCACAACGCCTCCAGCTCCTCCTGATGACGGTGAAAAAGCTTGCAATCCGTGCTCAAAGCCACACACACCTATCCCCTCCCCTCCCCCCACCACTGCTCCTCTAGAAGAACAATATCTCCAGGAAACCAAAAGTGAACCGTCACCTTCGTAGATATATCGGGCCGTGGTAATTCTGCCCACCGACACCGCCTTGAACGAATCGCTAGCGCTAAATCCAGAACGAGGGACAGAGCCATTATCGTCATTTTTCTAAGAACCTCTCTGTTTCTCAACACGCGACACCTTTGGTAACTTTTCCACTTTCACCACGACGAAGAGAATCTACAAACATTCCTGATGCAGATGAACAGATAGTCTGCCTTCTACTTCTAAACTTCCCTTCTAAGCGACATAACCCCGCACGACAGCCTTTTCCCTGCACGACCAAGACGAGAGGGCAAACTTGAAATTGCTCTTGGTAGGAGATCAAGAGGATCTGATTGTCCGTCAAGATGGGTCAGACTCTTTCAGAACCTGTTGTTGAAAAGGTATGAGGTGCTTTCCTTATAATATGACGTTGCCATCGCCAGTGGTCAGCCTACGTTTGCTTTTGTTCTATCCCACTATATTGTATTCTGGGAGCTTTCGCACTCGTTGCATTTCTGTATCTGGATAGTCCTCGATCTCAGGCGGATATAAGGCTGTGTCTATATTTGTTCCGGATTGTTGAAAGCAACATGTCTTGACATTACGTACTTCTCGCCCTCTCTATGTGGACTAACTTTCTTTCTAAGGTTTCGGACAGCGGTGGTGACGAACGTTTAACCTTTGGTGTATCGTCTATGCAAGGATGGCGTATTAGTATGGAAGATGCGCACGCTGCTGTGCTTGATCTTCAATCAGCCGCCGAAGACGGTGGAAAGATCAAGCCTGCTGACATTTCCTCGAGGCTGTCCTTTTTTGGCGTATATGATGGGCATGGAGGGGATAAGGTTGCACTGTTTGCGGGCGAAAATATTCATAAAATTGTCGCAAAGCAGGACGCCTTTAAGCGGGGTGATATTGAGCAAGCTCTGAGGGATGGCTTCTTGGCTACAGACCGTGCAATTCTCAACGGTCAGCAAGCTCAACATGAACTCCTGGATATTAGAAACTGACTCGTGCTTTCCAGACCCACGGTACGAGGAAGAAGTTTCTGGTTGCACAGCCTCCGTAGGTATTCTTTCGTCAAAGAAGATTTACGTGGTATGTTCTGTTCGTTTCATAGTGATGTACGCTAGTTGACAACTTTAGGGCAACGCTGGCGATTCTCGAAGTGTTTTGGGAGTAAAGGGAAGAGCTAAGCCGCTTTCATTTGACCACAAGCCACAAAACGAAGGTATATGCCCATTCTTTGAGTAAGACATGAATATTAAAGAGAAGCTCACACCTTACTAGCTGAAAAGGCCCGGATTACTGCGGCCGGAGGTTTCGTTGATTTTGGACGTGTTAATGGCAATCTTGCTCTATCGAGAGCCATCGGCGATTTCGAGTTCAAGAAGAGTGCAGAGCTGTCCCCTGAGCAGCAGATTG
This sequence comes from Haplographium delicatum, assembly GCA_037952705.1. NCBI lineage: Eukaryota > Fungi > Ascomycota > Leotiomycetes > Helotiales > Hyaloscyphaceae > Haplographium > Haplographium delicatum. The sequence continues at coordinate 103,874 of JAPZPC010000032.1, forward strand.
TTACTGCTTTCCCAGATGTGACGGTCCATGACATCTCTAATGATGACGAATTCCTGGTTATTGCCTGTGATGGTAAGTCATTCTTTGATAAAAGAAATAAAGTAGATATTAATATTTGTTATAATAGGTATTTGGGACTGCCAGTCGTCTCAATCAGTTATAGAATTCGTTCGACGCGGAATCGCTGCTAAGCAAGAACTTTCCAAAATTTGCGAGAATATGATGGATAATTGCCTTGCGTCAAATTCGGAGACTGGAGGTGTTGGTTGTGATAATATGACTATGATTGTAGTAGGACTTTTGCATGGCAAGACAAAGGAGGAATGGTATGAGGAGATTGCAAAGCGAGTTGCCGCTGGCGATGGACCTTGTGCGCCTCCAGAGTATGGCAAGTATTTTTGTTTATTTATATTGATAAACGGCTCTAACATTTCAAATAGCAGAATTCCGTGGACCAGGGGTTCATCACAATTTCGATGATAGTGATAGTGGATATGATGTCGACATGGATCAGAAGTCAAAACAGCCGTATGGCTCGGCTCCCCGCGGCCGTATTATTCTTCTTGGGGATGGCACCGAAGTTCTGACAGATTCGGATGACACTGAGATGTTCGACCATAGTGACGAGGACAAGGATCTTGAGAGCCAAGTAAATAAGGGTCACGCTGCTGTGCAAGAAGAGCCCAAGAATTCCGCTGTTCCAGAAAAGATCGACAGTGCTACCGCTACGTCATCCAAGCCTACCGAAAATGCAGTAGAGGAAAAGGGTTCTGCCGTTGCAAGCAAGTAGGGTCAGTCGATATGTACTTCTCATCTCTTCTTTCCGCCGGACTTTGCTAGATACATATAGGATTCAGAGTCTTGCGATGGATGCTGGTTCTCTATGGAATAAGTTTTTCTAAGTAGGTCTGATTTTGCACCAAGGCCTGCACTGGAAGACATGAATGTACGAGTTTATTAGCAGGGCGTGAAATCGATTTTCACCCACTGCTTCATTTGACACCTTCACAAATTACTCCTGAAGGCCAACATACGGATAATGAGGGATGGCCGGTCACGACGCTTTTCACCTGGCAACGTCAGGACTGTCACTGGGACAGGCGATTCTTCATTTTCATTTTCTAAATTACGATGTCCATCACGCAGCGACTTTGTCTACATCTCTTTTCTTTTGCATCACAGATCTCAAACATGGAAAGGGGGGGTCCCTAGAATAAGGCCAGCCGTTGCATTATCGAGACCCGCGAATTGATACCTGGAACTTGACATTTTACTTGGTCGCTGCAGACTATTGTTGTGACATTGCAAGTAGACACAGTCTAGTCCTTTCTAACCTCTAATAGGTAACTGTAGTAGTTAGAAAATGTCCCATCCGATCGTGGATCGTTCTCGCTCCTTTGGCTTACCGCATTTCCAGCCGAGTTAGTGGCTCACGTGACAGCGTGATGACGATAGATTTTAATTTCAATCAGGTATTGATAGGAGTCCCCTTATCCAACAAGTTTTGGATTTGCTGTCCACATTAATGAACGCCCCATTTTCTCACCCAGCGTTACTTGCATTAAATTCTCAAAAATAGTTCTCTTTGCGGGTATTATTCATCTTTGATATAATTCAGTCAACTGAATAATTACGCTTACCCTGCGAAATTGCTCTGTCGCCAGAAATTTATTTAGCATTCAAACTCTTGCCGGCATATAATACACACCCTAGTTGATCCATCCATCGCAAACTCCTTTCCTCCTTCTATATCGAGAATTAAACCTCTTCATCCAACACTACGACCATTGTCAACTTCTAGGCCATACAGCTTCATAATGTCGTCTCCCTCCTCGGCTGGCTCTGGCGCTGGCAAAAGGAAGAGAACAAGCACGCAGTCATCGATGAAGCAGCCATCTACAATAGATCAATTGCAACCCTCATCTCGAGATGCATCCGGCGAGGATGGCGAGTCTACAGCCCCAGAATCCGTTCCCTTGAACCACAGAAAAGGAAACTCGATTGAATCGAGTAATCCTGCCAAACGATTGCGATCCGGAACCCACGACAAGATCGTCAATGGGTGTGACAATCAGCAAGATCCGGGTGAGCCATCGGACACAACAGAAGGTAGCACTGATATTGCCAGTCGCATTGGGCGAAAGGGACGGAAAAGTTTTTCAATGGATGAGGACAAGACTCTATCTATGGCGCCTCCACCGATTGGAAAGCTTACAGACCCAGTTGGGTACAAAACAAATCCCCCGCCCGTTGGCAGACCTGTCAGGGTATATGCAGATGGCGTCTTTGATCTTTTTCATCTTGGGTATGTTCCTTAGGACGACAAGCTTAAATTTAGTGATTAACTGTTGTACAGCCACATGCGCCAACTCGAACAAGCTAAGAAAGCTTTCCCCGATGTTTATCTTCTGGTCGGTGTAACTGGGGATAAGGAAACACACAAGCGTAAAGGGCTTACCGTTCTTTCGGGACAAGAGCGAGCAGAGACAGTGAGACATTGCAAATGGGTCGATGAAGTTATTGAAGACTGTCCTTGGATTGTCACTCCTCAATTCTTGGAAGAGCATCAGATTGATTATGTCGCGCATGATGATATTCCCTACGGAGCCGACGAAGGCGATGATATCTATAAACCTATCAAGGAAGCGGGAAAATTTTTGGTTACCCAAAGGACAGAGGGTGTGAGTACAACTGGAATAATTACTAAGTAAGTTTCTACACCATTGTGATTCCTAGTACTGACATTAATTGTAGAATTGTTCGCGACTATGAGAAATATATTGCCCGTCAATTCAAGCGGGGAACCTCTCGTCAAGAACTCAATGTATCATGGCTTAAGAAGAACGAGCTTGATTTAAAACGGCACGTCACAGAGATCCGAGAAGCCATCCGCTCTAATTGGACCACGACTGGACAAGAATTGGGGAAAGAATTGCGGCAATTCTGGCAGGCCAGCCGACCTGGTAGTCCTGCCCGTATGTCGAGTTTCGACGACTCAACTAGAGCTGCCTCACTCACCAGCCCGTCTGCTCTTTCTCACCTTAGCCGTCGTCTGGAGATCCCCAGAGGAGATGGCTCTGGTCCCGGCAGTGACTTCGCTACTGGATACAGCTTAGGTTTAATTGGAGGTGTTCGTTCATGGGTGAGTAGCCCCGTTTTCGTAAAGCAGGATGTCCTGATTAATATATATGATAGATGACGAGGAGTCGCCAAACCAACCGCGATAGCCAGCATGGAAGTGATAGCAGTGAAGAGGATAGCGATGGACGGTCCCCTCCTCGAGGCAGAAGTATTAAGAGCCAAACAGAGAGTGAAGCTGCTGAAGAGAAATTGGTCGATGCTCAAATTGAGGCAATGATGGGCCAAAACTCCAAAATGTCGGCTGCCTGAGAACTGGAATGGAAAAATTCATGCAATTTCTTTTTCAAAAGCGCCTTTGTTACAAAACTTTCCTTCCCTGTAGATATTACTTTTGATAGTATAGATTCTTGTATTAATTTTAGAGCCTTCAAAAAGGTTGAGTTTCATAGACAAATTAGACAAAAGACCTGAATAATAACCCGCTTGGTTTCAGCGGATTTGGAATTGTTTGTTTCTTGCAGTTTCTGAGACAGAGTTTCCGTAGAACTATACCACGTGATATTTTCACATTTGAAAACCAATCAGAGGAAAGACTTTACCGAGCGTCCTGCATCGACGACTTCGATTTCTCGAACCCCACGAGCGAGCACCTGTCCGCTCTACCCACGCCCTCTCTTCCCTTTCCTTTCCCATTTTGTCATCATAAAGCTGACGAGATGCTATCGTCTACAAGATCAGCGGCCGCGCTGGCGCTGCGAGGTGCGACTTCCGCAATCCCCAAGCTCTTTCATTCACGCAAAAGCTAACCAAGCTCATATCTCGTGTAGTTAAGCCAGCGTCGTCCCTGGTCCCATACAGGTCAATTGCAGCAATCTCTTCGTCTTCATCAAAATCTGCGACCACCGTTCCTTCTCACAATGTATCTGGCACCGCACAGGGACCGCTGTTGAGCGTTACCGGCAAGGTGAGGCGCGAGGTGCCATTGTCCAGCCAGGAGGAAAAGAAGGGTGTCATGCAATATGCACTGTATGTTATATCCTCAATTGATCTATATTTTTCCTGGCTTTGATGTTCGGATTGATGGAACGGGCGGCAGGGCTTTTCAACGCCTGAGGCTGACAGCAACCGTGTAGGACAACCCTCGATCAAATAGCCAATTGGGCTCGTCAGGGCTCTCTCTGGCCCATGACTTTCGGCCTAGCATGTTGTGCCGTCGAAATGATGCACCTCTCAACCCCTCGTTATGATCAAGATCGTCTTGGTATAATTTTCCGAGCTTCCCCCCGTCAATCGGATGTTATGATCGTTGCCGGTACACTCACGAATAAGATGGCTCCCGCCTTGAGACAGGTGTATGATCAAATGCCTGAACCAAGATGGGTCATTTCAATGGGAAGTTGTGCGAATGGTGGTGGGTACTATCATTATAGTTACAGTGTGACGAGGGGTTGTGATAGGATTGTGCCCGTGGATATTTATGTGCCTGGTTGCCCGCCCACATCAGAAGCTTTGATGTACGGGATATTTCAGTTACAGCGCAAGGCAAGTCTAAAAACGGTCTTTTTCTAGAGGCCGCAATTGCTGACAACATATGTAGATGCGACACACCAAGATTACACGAATGTGGTACCGAAAGTAGATGGAGGCTCGGTTGGGAATAGACACTTGAGCCCATAGTTTCTTTAATGTATAAAGTTTCAGGCCGCACATAAGTTGCACGGGAGTTCATTTGTGTTACAAAATAAAGAATGCATTTCTAAACTTTTACACTCTCGGAAGAAAATTAGTGGGTGCTTTCACAACATCAAACGTCTCGGTCGATTGCATTGACAGGCTTTTGCTTCTCGACATGTTATAATTAAGCTTCGTCAAACATGAAGAAGCTTGTTTTTGGCCCGATGTCTCCGCCTCTGCTAGTAAGGTGTCAATGGAAGTAATTTGTACTAAAACCACTAAGCAGTGTTCCAAGTACAATTGCCTTTCATACATACGTAAAAGTATCCATAATGAAATTCCTGGAGTAGAAAATGTCCTTGGATAAGAAATTGTCCCCTTGGTAGGTATCAGATCGATTGTATAACTGTTAAATCTTTTGATATCACATCAACTATTTATTGAATTACAAAAGTCTTGAACTATCCTAAGATTCCCTGTCTTCTTTCCCATCCAAGGAACTGTTCAAAAAAAAAAAAAAAAACCAATCGCTAATCGCAGTCTCAAAATGAAGTATGGAGGTTCTCCACAGAGCTAAAATAATTTCTTTGCTGCTCACAGTAAACTTTGGCCTCGAATTCCTCAAAACTCGCCCCAAATCGTCTTCCAGGGCGCTTACAAAAGAGCGCCAACAAGTCCAACCAGACCCATCCACAGAGTTCCAGCACCGAAGGTCAAATCCTTATTAGCGCTGCTCTTCGCGGATGCGGTTGAAGAAGCACTGGAGCCGGTGGCAGTTGAGGATGGGCCGCCAGAAGCTCGAACTGCGCCGCCTGCGCTGCTGTCTGTAGACGCAGGTGCATCCGAAGAAGTAGAGACTGGGGCGACCGATTGAGCAACGGGATGAGCACTGGTCGGGGAGGGGTATTCTGAAGCATCCAGGCAGTAAGTCGTCACAGTCGACTGGGCGGAAGGATGGCCGGGGTCATTGGGGCATTGGTTATAGCATCTGCGATGACATGTCAGTCGGATTGTGAGAGCCTGGGGGAGAGATGGAAACATACGTAAGGACATCAGTCCATTTTGCACACAGGCAGCCGTAGTCAGTAGTAGCACACGCAGAGGCAATTGCGCCAGTGCTTGACAAACAGGCTTGGAATACCGATTCAGCAGCACAAGCAGTCGTTGTAGACGCGAATGAAGTGCTGAAGGACGTCTGCGCAGAGGCAACAGAGAGGAGGAAGGCGGCCGGGAGAAGAGATGAAATATACATTATGAAAGATGTTTCCGTAAAATTGCGTGGTAGGAACGAGCGACTAAGAACCGGATTGAGAAATGTATCACAAGTGGTAAAGACCGTGAGAGGCGTACTGCGCGCGGACTTGTTTACACGACGTGAAATGCAAAGAAAGATGGAGAAGTCGGGCCCTACTGGCTTCATATGGGATCTCCGTACAATTCCCTTGTGGCAGCGCTTAGGCTAAGATCTGATCTCAGTCCACTTGAACCGCAACATTCCACCGACCTGTGCACCCGGGCGGCGTCCTGCATCTCTTCTGGGTTGCATTTCATTGATAGCAGCTCAAGAATCCCGGGGCGCTGATTGGGCGTTGCTCGTGGTAATATCGGAGAGCGGCATGGCGTCCAGAGTGTCTAAGCTCTCCGGAGTAACGAGGCCCGGGGTGTTTCTCGCTCGGAAGATATTTGGTTGGGCAACGGCTGCTGTGTGGCCATCTATCAAGGAGAGCATGGAAGGCGATGGGCTTTTCTTCTGCAGCGTGTTCATGCATCAGAATTCTTTGGTCGTCGCTGTTGCGGTGGTTGAATGCTGCAATGCAGAGTTGGCGGCGAAGAAAGGGGCACGACCAGAAACGGGACGAGCAGACCCAATCCAGGGCAGCCCCTGAGCTCACGCCCGTTCGCTATTCCCATCTAGGGCATTGTGGATGGCTAATTTTATCTCAATCTCCTCTAGCACTGAACGCTTCAATGCCTTCCACGATACCGTACAGTACTGGGCTATCAATCGGAACTTTTCTTTTCGTCAGGACCGAAAGGGAGATTGTAGATCACCACGACCATCGTCTCACCGTATCACCGATCGGCCACTATCTTAGTTGGGTTGGATGGCATTGTTCAGTGGCTTCTGGTGGGCAGCATCAATTCGACCATTTCTGAATCGCCGATGTCTACGAAGGACAAGACGAATGGTCCGCAACGGATACAATGATACCAATGCTTTGTCAGAGGGTATCGATAGGCGGTCATGTGCAAGTCATGTGTGCCGTTGCCACGACGTCTCTCTACAGTCGGGACGTTCCACAATCTTGAACTTATGATGTCAACCCCTTACGAGTTACATGGGTGGCAGGAGAGCTCGCTTATAAGTATCAAAAGGCACTGCACTGCACTGCACTCCCATCGCTCGGAAGTAGTATCCAGACCAGAGTATTCTTTACAACTATACCGAGCTGATTCTCACACTAATTTCAAGTATCACAATGTCCTACTACAGCTCATATTCATACAGCTCCTCGTCAACAAGCAACGGGCGGCAAACAACCGGCAAGTCCTACGAGCAAACCACGTCATCAGATGCCTCGGGCACCAAGGTCCAAATGACAAGTCGGGATCTGGGAGGCAGAATAATTCAAGAAAACCGCTCCTTTGATGCGCAGGGAAATGAAATCTTGATGGACGGGAGAGTTCTGGGTCAACACGGCGGGGAAGATGGGCCGAGGAGGATTGAAGATGTCACGGATGCAGAGAGCGAGAACAGGAATGGAGAGGGTGAGTCCGGAGTAAAGACGGAGAATAAGTATGTCACTCATTGAAGACGTCGAGGTGCCTGGTTATGCTCAAGCCTTGATTCGAGAACGTTCATACACTCATTTATACTAAGTCAATTACTGCAATATGGATACTTAGTTTAGAAAAGTACGAGCATTCGTAGTAATTTTCTCATTTTGTGGAGTCGGTGATATGTGCTCATTCAGCAGTAAACCGATCCCTTATTCGGTAGGAAGAAGTTAAGGAAAATTTCATTCAAGTACCATGTAATAATTAAGGACGCCGCACAGTTTCTTAAGCTTCTTTCGTCTAAAATCGTGTTTTTGTAAGGAATTCAGAACGGTCGAGTCAAGACATTGAGTTCACCAAAGTTCTCTTGCCAGATGCTAAATACAGGTGAGGCTTTTGAATTGTATATCTTTCATGACTATGCAACCCAAATCGTGAGTCGATTTCCGAAGGTACCCTCCCACGCCCTTGAGAAAGGAGAGCCTTCCAGTGCTGTGCATGAAAAAAACCTGGAACAAAAGGAAAAAAAAAACATATAAAACAATCATTCCTGTCCAAATCCCATTGTCTCTTCTACTGCCATTGTCAACTTCATCTGTAATGCGTCCAGAGATTTATACGGCGGGAGATCCAGCCGATTGAAACTGAGATAGGTTAGCCTTGATGCTTTAATGTGGGAGCGGTTATGCCAAATTATACTCACCAAGTATGAGATTTAGGTAGATTATTAAGCTCTCCCGCCTTCTCAATCGTGAAACGTCGTGGGCCATCACTGCCCTGAAGATCCTTGAAACCATTGACTGGAATGCGAGAGGTTCCGGTCGCGAACTGGAGGAGACGTGACTTTTGTTCTCCATCCCAACTCCTAATGGTCTGCCAGAAAAACTTAATAACTTCGTCGGATTCCGTGTATCCTCTATAGTCAGTGTGCTTTTTCCAATCCTCAACGTCGATTTCTGCAATACCACCAATCAGTAGTTCCAACTCTCGCTCGTCGAATACGTTGACAAGTTCAGCTGGAATCAATTCGTGGAACCCTGTGATGAATGCCTGGAATTGTTCGTCGATGCGCTTCTGAATTCTCCACTTAACCATAAGGTCAACGTATTCCTTTTTGTTTGAATCCGTCACTTCGATATCTCGTCCACCAGGCTTAAGATCTTCAATCTTGGTCTCTCCGAACCGTTCATCTTCAGTAGAGAATGTTTGTTCCAAAACACCCTCAATGGGGTTATCTAGCATCCACTGAAGACTACGATGGAAGTCTGCATCAACACCTTCCATATCAGACAGTGACACTGCTTTATTAAGCATCATTTTGTATAGAGCCCCAATGAAGAATGCGTCAAGGAATCGTCGATGGAAAATAGCAAGACCAACAACACGGCCAATGAATTTAAAGTAATTGAGATGCTCGGGATTAATTCCGGAGTGAGGATTGATCTGAAGAGTGTAGTTGTCGTGGGCCGAGTATTCGAATAGGCAATAAAAGGGATTAAACATCTCATGCGAAAGGAGGAAGAAAAATTCTCTGGAAAGTCCACCATAATCGAGACCATCTTCGCCATCAAACTTAATCATTAGACGCTTTCTCAAGTCTGTAGCAGATTGTCGCATAATCTCGGCGTAAGAATCTTCAAAGATATGAGATCTTCGAACTTTGACATGGCACTGGCCTGAGAGAATACGAAGTGCTGGCTGAGATCTGAAGTAGATGAGTTTGCGGCGGAAGTCGCGCTTGTATTGCGGAACATTCTGATCAAGTGATGATGGAAGTCGCGGGTCGTCCCAAGTTGTTGTCTTCGTGTTGTGGTCCACAAAGTAAACTCTGGCGGTATTTGTGAGTCTCATTTCCCATCCACTGGGCAGAGGGCCAAGTTGAGAAACAGGCTGTTGTTGAATGGTGTTGTTAGCATTCTGGCCACCATACATACGGATATACTGTTGGCGTCTTGGATCCACCCATGTCGTCGATCGAGTATTGTGATCTACGAAATATGGACGGCCTTCTGGAGTATGTCTCTGTTCCCATAGAGGTGGCAATTCACCGGTCCCCGCAGTAGTAGCGCCTGTTGCCATCATAGTAGATGCATTGGCAGCAGAAGTATTCCCTCCCTGGGTCTGTGGCAGATTTGGAGAATTGGCTCCAGTACGATCCTCGGGAAGAGTTCTGTTCTGATGTCTCTGTCGTTCCACCTGCGTATTGGCATCACGCTCATTACGTTGAGTTTCTGTAGTGCCAGAAGCGGAGGGTCTGTTCCAACTGGTAGATCTCGTATTGTGATCCACATAGTATGTTCTCCCTAAGTTGTCTTCTCTTCTCTCCCAGCCCGCAGGTAACCTTCCCTGTGCATCTTCAAAAGAGCTGAAGGTTCCCGTTGGTCGAGTTGGTGGCACACCGTTTGGTTGCGTGTGGCCAACTGCACCACCAGAACCAGCGCTGCCGGCAGCGGGTGCGTGCCCTGGTGTAGGAGCTGTTGACACTGAACCATTGGCCATCAGAACTCCAGAAGGCTGTGAAGCATGAGAAGGTGTCGACCCCCCTGGAAATCCAGATGAGCTCGACCCATGCGGGCCGTTGCTCAGAGAAGGTCTACTTGCATTTGGGTCACTCGACGGAGCCAACGCATTCGGTGGAGGGCCAGACAGATTCGTCGATAAGTTTATAATAAGCTTTCCATGGACAACCAAGTTATCAGTGGACTTTTTGAGGTCGCGCGTGAGCATTTCTGTGATTCACCAACGTCAGTCAATGTGGCTTGAATCACCAACATCACTTACGATCTTGGCCAGCAGAAAAATCTACTACATCTCCAACTCGCACATTGATAACTCCCAAGAACCCTTGATCCTTCTTTTTGAATTTCTTTTGGTCAAATATCTGAACAGCTAGGATGCTGTCTTCCGTAGCTTTCCTGTAGTAATATCAGTATCCATGCCAGCCTGCCAGTGTTGCCTGCTCACAAGTCAAAACTCTGGTTCCAATACGGGTTGAGTGTCCTCCTAATCACCGACGTCGTATGGGTCTGCTCTCCGCCCAGGGTGGCAACAGCGAAGGGATCAGGGAATCCTGAGTGTTCTATCAGTTTTATGCCATCACGGCGAACAGAGACAACCACGTACGGAATACATCACGCTTGTATAGTCCATCAGCCGCAATTACTATGAAAAGTTAGTATCTGGTAGAGTTATCTTGAGCTCTCGTGAGGTGTTGTACTAGTTAATCGCAAATTGTTTTGCCTGCAGAAATGTGAGTATTGATTGAACTTTGAGGATGGCTTTCAAGGCCGACTTACGATGGCATGCCCGAACTCATCCGAGTGCTGGCCATCGTGATGATACGCCAAAGATGGCGGTGACGTTCTAATGGACGTCAATAATGAAGCTCTCTCTCAGATGTGCTCGCAGATGTGGTTGAGGTTCTAGGGTCGATGGCGAAATCAAGTGGTCGTCACTCAAGCCCGTAAAACGGGGCTGTGCAGCAACAAAGGGCACTGCCAACCAGAGGGTCTGACAATGAGTCGGCCGAATGTTAGTCTATCAGTACATCGAGACAGGAGGTACTGATGGGCAAGCCGTTGCTCTCGCATCAACGAAGTGGTTTCGAAGAGTTTATCGTCTGCGTTCTGCGGCAAAGTCAACACCCCCGCTAAAATGCCTTAGGTCATAGGTGCCCACCCGTTGTCCCAAGGTAAAAATAGAGCGTCAAAACGGTCTAAAACGGGAACTCCTGCTCTGTAAGATTTTATCTGACCGAACCACCCAATTTGAGAGAAGAGCAAGGGAGGCGATTATTCAAGGTTGTTTTACGGAACGAGCCAGCTAATCTTCAGGGCAATCACGAACTTCGCAGCCGTCACAGCCATCATCAAGAGACTTGGTTCTCAGGCACGTGCTCCATAATAAACGCCAGGTCGACCTCAGGGCCGTCATGAAAAAGAATACCTAACTAACCCTTGAAGGATTGTCCCGCCCATTTTTTCATTTTCTGAAAGTCATCGCATGTCTCATGCCCTCGAACTATCTTATTACGCTCTTCAGCCCCCACTTCTCCCGCCCCGGTATCAGATCAAACCCACGCCCTCCATCCGATGATCTCAGGTCCACCTAGTATGGGGAGTATCCAGTAGCGCCACGGCCTCGATTTCCTCTGAATCCTCCACGATATCCTCCTCGAGGAGGAAAGCTTCCGCGTCCTCCGCCGAAACCCCGACCGCCTCCTCTAATTGCACCTCTGCCTCGACCTCGAGTCATGCCTGGTAGGTTTGTACGCTTCGGGACAACCTGGAGAGTAGGCCGGTCAGCTCGAGAGCACAAGAACTGAAAGATTAGGATCATCCAACCTTCAAGTTGCGTCCACGGAAGACACTTTCATTTAGTACAAGAGCTTGAGCAACGAGGCTCGGCTCTGTAAACTCTACGTACGCATACCTGCATAACCTAGATTAGCATCCATCTCTTGCCAGGTAGCGTTGATCATATAGATTCATTTCTAAGAGCAAGGGCCTTCAAGCAAACCAGAGAGCGTGGAACGAACCCCTTGGGATGGCCAGTGAACTTGTCTAGCAGAATGGTGACACGATTGATGGAGCCGCAGCTCTGGAAATGTGCCTGGATCTCCTCGGGCGATGCCGCATAGTCCACGTTGCCAACAAAGATACTTCTCGAATCAATGTCTTCCTTATCCTCCCGCAGGTCGTTGCTCTGCTGATCCAACGTTGCCTGCATCTCACGAAGTTTTGCTGCTTCTTCTTCCATTTCTGCTACCCTCCTCTTCATAGCGGAAATCTCTTCCTATGCCATACATACATCAATAAACATTTCGAGACAGATGTAGTCGAAAAGATAACTCACCTCGTCATTCCCCTCTTCTTCACCTACCATCATATCTTCTTCAACCTTGGGTTCTGTGTCTGCCATCTTGAATTGTTCTGGAACGGAAGCTTATTTTCGAAGTTTGTTCGAAGCTCAAAGTAGGTGAATAGTTGTGTTTCGAAAAATCAAGAACAATAGGCGAAAACACCTGTGTTAAGTAATGCTTAGCGTGGGTTTGAGCAAGAATGCAATTGAGTGAATATCTCTCTATAAACAATTCGGTGACTGTCGAAGCTTTGAAAGACGAGCGCTCTCCTGCATTTAAGGCAGAGGCTTCACAGTCCACGCCTCACCTCTAGGTTCTCCTCGAAGACATACCTTGGATATTTGATATGAGATCTAGGTCAGATACTGAATCATGCCTTCGAAAATGTCGCAGTCGGGCAAAGGATTGTCAGAGGAATGTAAAATTTGAGGGTGGAGTTGATAACGCCCGTTTCGCGAGCACAAGGCTGGTTCTTCGGCAACTTTTTCGTTCGTCATGACGACTACAGATGCCAAGACTCAATGCTCCATCAAACCATCTCTCGAGGCTGATACCTCCGAGACCCTTGGGAACATCCACATGAGTTACACCGACAACTCCCACTTCCTCTGCTGAACCAAATTGCTATTCCACATCTTCCCCCCAAATTCAATTACCAATTTAGACTAGTGCTCTACGGCCCGCAAAAGAAAGGAAACCAGAAACCTGGCGAACAGCTGGGGGAAGTCGTCACGAAAATGGCTCCGATAAGAGCAGTGCGCCACCCACCTCCCCCAGATAAATCCATACAGTAGCAGTAGCACTTGCACATCAAGCTCTCTCCGCCCAGCTCGCATTAGAAGCTCAATCGATCGCATCGCAGATCTCTTCGAGACTTTTCTTACTCACCTTACGGTATTAAAGATCGCTTCTTTTCCCAGCGCGACCCGAGACGGCGGCAGAAGAATTACAAACCCCACGCCCCAAGGCCCCTCGATCAATCTACAGCTATGCCGGCGGCCCACGACGAGTCCTCCTCTCAGCCACTCCTCCACGAAGCCCGCGGCGACGACGACAACAACTCTCGCCCAGGTGGATCCCGTTCTAAGAGCAAGCACGCTCCTTTCAGTGCTGTCTACGCCTCGTGCAAGGAAAGCATCCAGATTTTCCTCAATTCGCAGGCCCAGCACTACACCGTCCTCAGCCTCGTATCCTTTGACCTCCTCGGTATCTTTGCAGACATCATAATCAATCTCTACCAATGCGATGAAGTCGACACGGATCCGATATGGAACGACGTGAGAGAGGGCTTGGGGATTGCGGGATTAGTCTTCTCATGCCTCTTTATGCTCGAATTGATATTAAGCGTTTGGGCTTTTGGTTGGAAGTGTGTTTCCATTTCCCTCTTGTCTGCTGTGACTTTTTGGTTAAGTTTTGACTCCCTGCCATATTGCCCTTTATTTCTTTGCCTATCTAGTCCTTTTGATTTTGTGCGTTCGGCATGTTTTCAAGTGATTTGGCCAAATTGTAGGCTCAAAGCTGGTCTATTAAAAGGAGAGAAACCCGACAGCTCTGACAAGAGATTCTTATCCACTTCACCTTCCACCACTAACCTACAAATCTCAGGTACTTCAAATCATGGTTCCACTGCTTTGATGCCTCCGTCATTATAGCTGGCTTTATCACTGACGTTCTCCTGCACGGCATCCTCGAAGAAGTCGCCTCTCTCGTCGTCATCTTGCGTCTCTGGCGGTTCTTCAAGATCATTGAAGAGTTTAGTGTAGGTGCTGAAGAACAGATGGATGGCCTGAATCTACGTATCGAACAGTTGGAGTTAGAGAATGAAGGGCTAAAGAGTGAACTTAAGAAACAAAAAGGAACTTTGGACGAGGAAGAAGCGGTAGGTTTCAACCAGAATGCAACTGGAACTTGGCAATGAGTAAGTATGAGACAGAATTTATCATTGGCTGGAAAATCGTTCAAGATGGATTTAAGAAATTCATATGAGTGGTTTAAAATATCCAGCAAATTTCTTGTGGAGGCCTAATTGTAATATTCTATCATACAGTAATTCTAAACGAAGAGAAGAGTTTCTAAGCTTTGTTCCATATGCAATGGTAGCAAATAAATAGGTGACAAAGCGCAGAAATAATTGTTGTTTTCAAAGTTCGAAGATAGGTCGTCAAGCAGAGTGCAGCAAAGCCTTGATCAAGTCCTTCGAGTTCGCCTTTCCTTCACAGGAGATACAAAAGTAACATGTTTATCCTCCTTTCGCAGCCGCATCCCATCACTTCCACTCCCAGACCGATTCCTCAAAACTGTTCTGGGTACCATTTTTTCCATTCCATCATCTTCAATATCAATCTCTGCAACATCACTGTCTTCCTCCACATCCTCCGAGGTCGCGCTTTCAACATCGTCACCTTCATACTCCCCATCGTCGCTGACCAAACTGGGCGCATTGTTGCTGACGATGGTGTTAGGACTCAGATCATTAATAGAGGGTCCATGCAGCATGTCCATATCAACATCGACATCATGGTGCTCGTCAGAACTCTCATCGCGTTCAAGGTTGCTGAGTCGCGAAGGTGGTTTGATGGGGTTCGTAGTGGAAGGTGTATTAGTCACTAGAGTCGCGTGGGATATTCGTGGGGAAATTCCACTCAGTCCAGGTTGTCGGCTATTTCGAGCATCGAGGCCTTTGCTGCTTGTAGGTCGGCCGAGAGGTGCTGGTGACACACCAGCTCGGGCAGGTACACGCATCGGAGGCAGTGGAGAACCTCCAATGTCACTCCGATGTTGCTGAAGAATTGTTGGGGTTCCGTCGAAGTCTTCGGACTCTCCGTCTTGTGACGATATATCATCAAGATCAATTTGAGTCTTGGCTTCGGTTACAATCTCGTTGAGGTCGCCACCAAATCCTCTACTCTGCATCAACGCCGAAAGATGTGGGGTCACAGATGAAGGGACAAAATTCTTGTTTGGTGTTGGTGTTGCCGTTGTCCTACCACTGTTGCTCTTCACAGGTGTTGAATTGGCACTTGTAGGTATCGAAGTGACGCCAGGAAGTTTACCCTTGCGGTAAAGATCCATAGAATCTTGGATACGATCTTGGATACTTGACAAGAGAGCTCTGAGGGATTCCTTATCTGTTGGAGCGCTTCTGATGAGTGGGTGTACAAGACCGTTGGCGACTGTTGGACTCCTCTCTTCGCCAACTATACCTCCAACTTCATCCACCTCAATAGGTTGTCCACTTGCAACAGCAGCTTCTTCATGGCTTTTGAAGTCACGTCGATGAGCAATACGGCAATGATTGATGAAGCCTTGAGTGCTCGAGAAGTTCTCCCGCTTACAATCAATACAAACAAGCTTGACCATTTGGCCGTCTTGGCGCTTGAGAACGCACGGTCCAGCCTTTTCTTTAGCTTGAGCGTAGCCACTTGGGAGAGCTTGGAGTTTTTGGCCTGCAGAGCCTCTCTGAGATCTTGACTTGCTTGCAAGTGACATGCCTTCAGCAAAGCTGTGCCTGGTTGAACGCCCTTCTGGGACTGTTTTCCCAGCACGTGATATTTCTGAACCGCGTTGCCACTCAGCCTGCATACCGTCAAAGCTGGGGTCTGGAATGAGCCACTTGGCATAGTGTCTGGTGTAAGGGCCATCGATGACTCCATATGGGGCAGCCCATTGCGGTACGTTTTGTCTGTAACCAACGGCTGGGCCTGTTCCGTTACTGACATTCTGCATCGACTCTGGAGTCCCCTGTGAAATGGGATATGGAATCAAGTGGCAACGGCGAAGTTGCTCAAGAGCTGTTTGACATTTTGCCAACTCTTGATTAATGAGACGAAGCTCGTTGTGCTTCAACAAGATCTCAAGGCTGAGTTGAGATTCGATACTCTGACGTGGTAGTCTGGGATCGGCCACTGGCTCATTCCTCTCATTCACTCCGTCTTCACACATAATGTCGGCAGGGAGACCAGTCATTTGGTCTGTCAGAACCTCACTGACCTTCCTTCGTTTCTCATCCTGCGATGCTTCTCGGGCCACGTCCGGTATATCCTCACTACCATCTCTCTTCCTTTTGGGCAGGCCTGGAACCATGATCTCCACCACAGGGCGTGTGGCATGCGCCATCTTGTGCTCTGTTACTCCATTTAACACCTTATCGCCCCTGGATTCGGAAATCCAAGAAGTGAGTCGGAACATTCGCATGCAGTGGAGGTCCAAACCGGTCCGGAACGGAGGCGCGACCTGGCGCTACGGTTGATGGTATCGAGCTTGCGCCAGTAGAATAAGGTCTATATCGCGATCATGGGTTGTGTGGTGTCTATCTGTTATTGAATCTTCGTTGTCGCAATTTCTCGCGATATATCGCAAGATGGCAAGATTCACTAGCCTGTCTGGACTTCGCGAAAGTTCGCTGACGTCGACAATCTGGGCCGGCCCCTTAAGTCCGGAAAACAGCTCTTCCGCCACGGGCGCGGGTCTCT
The DNA here is from genome assembly GCA_037952705.1 of Haplographium delicatum. NCBI lineage: Eukaryota > Fungi > Ascomycota > Leotiomycetes > Helotiales > Hyaloscyphaceae > Haplographium > Haplographium delicatum. The sequence goes on from JAPZPC010000032.1 coordinate 120,740, forward strand.
CTATGGTTGTAGAAAAAGGATTCGAAATAAATATTGCGTCAAGAGAATGGCGTGGAGCGAAAGGAGCGCAAAGAATGGAAGGTTGCCGTCGGGGCGCAAGTCACGGAAGGGTGTGGTCGTGAAGTGAGGTGAGGCGTGGATCGAACGACGATCGATACGCAGCGTGGAGAGCGAATGAGAGGGAAATAACGGGGCGCGGCCGGGGAGGGTGGAAACGGTGGGAAAAGGAAAGAAGCGGCAAAACCGGCCAGGCAGAAGAAAAGGGAGGGATATTACAAAAAGATGTGGTCGTCAAAGAAGAAGTGTGGGTGTGGGAAGTACAAAGTAAGAGAGGTATTAAAAGGTAAGGTAAAGAGGAGGATGTAGATAAAGTTTGAATGAAGGGGGGGGGAAAGAGAGATGGTGGTGGTGTGGATGGGAAGGCGCTGGAGGATGGAGGTTGGCTGGGGTAGGCGGAGTAGGGGGCGGGGGTGAGGGTAGAAGGTATTGGGATAGAAGTACTCTGTAATGTACGTAGTCGGAGGACGACGGGAGAGGTACTGTACAGTACGTAGCGCAACGACAGTACTGCACAATGCCGGTGGAGGGCAGTTGGGAATGGGAATTGCCAGAGGGCGTTTTGGGGTTGCATCCGGGGGAGAGCTACAACAATAGTACAGTAAACTCACTTTCTGGTAGGTAGAAAAGAGCAAAATCCAGCGGGAGCCTAGGCGGCACCCGTCGCGGTTCTAGCTTCGTGGTGGAATGGCTCCGGCGGGCGGTGCGCGTCGAGTGGGGCCGTGGCGTGGCGAGAACGAGATGCTTCGCTTAGGATGGCCAACCACAAGCCAACCACAGTATCAACATCATCCATCTTGTCCTCTCTTGTCTTCTGTACGAAGTCCTCGTAATAGAACTCCGTCCTTCGACCTATCTGCTCGGTAATGTGCAGTGTCATCCTCGAGCTCGAGTACGAAGCAAAGCACTGGACGAAACCAGCCCGGCCCACACTTGCGCACCGCCCTCTGCACTCATAAGAATGGCAATCACCATATCACCACCACCCGACAGGACTCTTTCAGCAGTCCTGCACAGTACACACCTCGCACCAACGCAAGCCCACACCATCCAGAACCGTATGCTTCGGTACGATACAGAATACACATTTGGCGCACCCTATGGCCAAGGCCCCCGGGCGCCGATGGCCTAACCGCGAAGGGCCCAGCGTTTGACCGGGTTTGAGAGTGCGAGAGTGGGTTTGGAATATATCTTCTCCGCGCTGATTGGTTGTGATGGAAGCAGGTCCCTACCACACTGCGATCCCTCCCCCGGCCATCATGCCCTGGCTCCCTGGCTCCCTGACTCCTCACTGCGCTGGCTCAACCATCAACCGCATGGGAGCCTTTCCGCGCTGCCGGCCCCAACGCTGGGCGACTTGGTGCCACGACAGACTAGAGAGCAGTTCTGTGGAGTGGGACAGTAGCACAGTACAGTGTTGGTGCCCGCTCACCACGCGAGAATAATCATATAGAGACTGGGGATTTATACGACAACATGCTATCAGAACACAGAGGACCTCACAATCCCCTCCACTTGCCAAGCTCCTTGTCACCCAACACTCGCTCTCAATAAGAATATCAATCAGGATTTAGCATGATCATTCCAGGGTTCGGGGTGTGAAAATGGTGGAAACACATGGGTGAGTGGAGTCATCGAGCGTGGCCAACAGCCTACCTATCAGGCTATCAGCCCTTCGTTTCTATTCCAGTCCTGTACTGTCCTGTGTTGTACTGTATTTTCCGATGTACCGTCCAACGTAGTTTTTACAAAACGGCTGCTTCCGCCTGAACACACTCCTTCTCGTTTGGAAAAAAAATTTTATGGGGTAATCCTTTTCCAACTTGGGAATCCAATGCGTCTCGATACATACCCGTTCAGGGCAGGATACGGAGTAATCACTGTGGGCCTCGCAGCCATTACGGAGCGATTACAGGACTCTACTGGGCAAAACGAATGAAAACCCGAAATGCGGCAGGCCGCGCGGATTATTTCTTGTCGGATCATCGCTTGATCTTCACAGACACATGTGTTGGTATTTATTCGCCAGATCTCTCGAACCAAGAGGAGAGAAGCTCCAGTCAACGACCAGATATCTGACACCACCCTTGTCTGGTGCCCATCCAAGGGCTTGACGTGCGGCGAACGAGCAGGCTGGATGCGCCAGCGGCCGTCCCGGTATGAAGGCAGTCTTGGCAGCCTTAACTTGTTCAGTCTCTCTTACCGAGTAGCCAAGATCGATCGATCATTGATACTCTATGATAAGCAAGTGAGGCTATGGACAATACTGTATTGTACAACACGACGAAATAACGACAAGGTAGGAGATTGAGAGAAAATCCAAACCAAACTGTCCAAGAAGAAGGATCGGAAAGTTGCCCAATCCGGATGGTGACAGAAAGAAAACAATCATATTCATGCATAAGGTTTTGTTTCTGACGTAGACATGGTCGAGGCTGTACATGAAACCAAAAGAGCTGCCTCTCTTAAAAGCAACCCCACTCGCATGGATGATGAGGGGTGTGCTGTCACAGGATCTTCACGGCTAGTCTGCTCACGTTCAATTCATGCTTCACATATATAACCTTACCTGAGCCTCGTCCAGCTCTCACTAGAAACAGTACAAGTGTGATGACTGAGCTGCCAACATAACAAAATTACATGTAACTAATCTGAACATCGTCCAAAATCTGGCGAATTCTCATTTGGATAGTTCATATGTTCGCCTATTTGTACTCCGTATTATACTTGTAGTTGTCAGTTTGTCCTGTGGGTTTTTGTACTATAGCACTGTTGCCTTCCCTACGAATTGGGCCTCCACTAAGTCATCAACATCAAGGCATCTAACAGAAATAACCACATCCTAGGCCCCCAATGGACCCAAGATGTTACAAAAATGAAATTAATCTTTAGTAGTAGATTTAGTAGTCTAGGGTCAGCAAACAACTAGAAGGCGAGTCTTCTCGTTTTCGTATTTGATTCTGTCGAGGGGGACCTTGAGTACTTTCGTAACTATCCAAAATGCATCACATGGAATCGGCAAGAAAAGGACTCAAGTAAATTGCGTCTACAATATAAATAAAGAAGACATCCCACCATAAAGCAAATACTCCTCTTCTTCTGCCGGAATAACGTTCGTGTCTATCCAGGTTGGCATGTTTCTGGCGAATATGGTACGCATGGTAAGATATGGAAGGAGTGTGCCCACAAATGGAAAATATTGTCGAACCTTACTTTTTAAGAGGCTATATGAAAATTAAAAAATTCTCAATGCCAGAGTACTGATTTTCTATGGGGGATAGGAAAAGTCAGCCTTGTCATTGGACTTAGATGCAAGGCTGAGAGGTGGCTCGTGCGAAGCGAGCGAGGGGAGAAAGTCTTCCCAGTCTTCGAATATCCCATCCTCATCTTCGCCCAAATCGAATTTCTGTGAGATGATTGATCGGAATAAATATGGCCCGTACAAAACAGAAAGCGCAGCATGGCTCGCATAATCGTCTCCTTCGCCAAAATAAGTCGATAGATGGTGGAAACCAACTGAATCGAGCGAGCAAGAAACGAAGTCGCGAACAAGTTGAGGCTGCGAAAGCTTTCAAAGTCCCAGATGATTCTTCAGCCCCGGCATTAAAAAAATCTAAAAAGAATCAGAGTGTTCTTCCAACAAACATAGAGCCAAGCGATAGGTCTATTCAATTACATACAGAAGACTCCTCAGAAAGAGGCACGACGAGTGAACTCTCACATAGAACCGCTCCAACGGAACCAAAAACGACCTCCACCTCCTTCACCTCACCTGCCCTCCTCGAACTTTCAAAAACACATGATATTACAACAATGAGCATAATATCCTCTTCACATATTCAGCAAAAAGTGACACGGGCCCTAGAAATGCTCGCCGTCTACCCAGTGATCCCCCCTGCGAAGCCAAGAGTGGTAATTCTACATGCCAAAGCCCCCGTCGTAGCAAAGATGGTTTCGATTGTCGAGATTATCAAAAGGGAGATTGGAGGTGGTGGGGGCAAATGGTTTCAATATAATCAGCTGGCGAGCATACTCGAAGATAAGAAGAAGATTGGAATGGGTGGTGTTGGTGCTGCTGATGTGACTATGGCGGGGGATGGAGAAGATGTTAAGGGCAATGATGGCGAAGTAGATGACGAAGGAGATGATGAGGCATTTGAGGTTATGAAAACTCCTTTTGAGAGGGCCATCGAGCTCAAGCCGAAGGTTCGAGGTGTTCCAATCATGACAATATACCTGTCCAGAGAGCGGGTTATCAGTTTGAAGAAAGACTATTGGTGAGCCTTGCATTCAAATTCCTGGCCAACAACTTCCATAAGGGAACATGTTCTAACTACTTATAGCGAGCAAACGAATGGGCTGGAAAGAGGAGATGGCTGAAGTAGGTTGGAAGATAAAAGAGCTTTGCGTTTTGGGTTTCTTGACATATACCCTTCCATTACTTGCATATTTAGAAATACCCAAAGAGCATGCGGCATTCACACTCGATAAAATATCCACAAATCAACGAGTATGTGACGTGAGCTATATCTGTAAATGTATTGTTGCGCCGCCTAATGCCCCTATACACAATCAATAATCCAAAGCGCCAGTTTACTAAAGTCCCAATCCCCTCCTATGAACACAGCTACACCAGCTCCATCTCATACCCACGCCAACAATTTATCGCATACGTTACATCTCCCGATGTACAAGTACAACCACCGACAGTACTGACTCTTTTCTTAGGCCTTCCCATCTGATTTAGGGTGATAGGACAATTTTAGGACAAAATTAATTATGACGGCAGCAAGAAGGGCAATAGTAAGGAAAGTTGGGCCAAGCTTGTCATCGAAACCGCCCTGTCCCCGCTTCCTGATCTCTTTCGCCCTCCAATGGTAAGTAAATAGTGCGTATATCATCGCGAGGATGGCGACCACCATAAAACCAATTGCCGACCAGAAGGCAGCTCCGTCACCGAAATTCAGCATGCCCACCGCGAGGGCCCCAAGTATGACTGTGAAGTTCAGCCATGACAAAAAGGTTCGTTCGTTGGCGAAGAACACCTTGGGCTCGACTCGGACCGGAAGAGCAATTCGCTTGCCTGTGACACGACATTAGAGACAGTTTCTATAGATCTTTGAAGGAGGCAGAAGATTTGAGGATCCGAAGCTTCAAGAGATCGAGGAACATACCAGGTGCGGCTTGGAGAAGTGGTTGGCTGGACATTCTGAGCAATTGAGTGGATATCCCGGTCTGAGATAAGATGTGGATGACTATAGACTATAGACAACGGGCTCTTGATCCTATTGCTTGCGTGTATGAGTTTATTTCAACCACAGTGGATACAATTGAAGCTTCGTGGATCCGATGTATGTTTCGTAACAGTACCGAGCTATGGAGGGGAAAGGAACATTAAAACTCAGATCTTGAGCTCTCGTGCTGGGTCAATCTGTTGTAGAAATACCAAAGGAAAGTGGGGCAGAAACGTGCATCGATCGAGCTCTGTGAATGGATACATTTCATCAACCTTTCGCTTGATGTCAAATACTAGTCCATAGTAGTACTAGTCGTCGGTAGAAATGAGCTAGCCGTATATGGTTAGTATGTATTTACCCCATTCCAAAGATCACGAGATCTTTAGATCTGTTCTAGGTGGGCCAGCAGACGATTTCCATTGCCATACTGTACCAACGTTATCTTCACGACCTACGTTCGAACTTTTGGATCTCGAAATATCAGATACAAACGACCAAATAGGATGGCCTCTTCATCTGCGACACCAGTAAGAAGATCTCCTAGCTTTCGGAGACCATTGTTGCTAACTTGTCTCAAGCCAATCTCCTATACACGACTAAAGCAAATTGCAAACGATGTAAGCTTCCATGGAGTTCTTCTATAGAGATGGTACTGAACAATATATTAGGCTTGCCAAAGTGCGTTAGGTGGCGCCGAATTTTACGAGCACTCGAAGACGGAGGCATGGAATACAACGATCATTGTATGTTTACCCCCCTTAGTGCTCAACCATGCTCGGCCCTGACACAGTGTTTCTGCCAGAACTCGATCCTACGATCCTTGATCTCCGAGTCTTCTCCCTCTGGTGGAACTCCATCATACAAATATGCTGTGAACAGCACCATCATCCAGCACCTCGTCCCTACCTCTGCCCTCAACCGAGCCAAGGCCGCCCAAGAAAGTGCCATACCTAAGACCGAAAAAACCGATGCCACGATTTCAACGAGTGATATGAAGACCGAAGCTACTGGGACGGATGGGAAACCCCATGTTGGCAGGAGAGGCATGCACAGCGCAACTGGAGCATACTGGAACGAGAAGACAGATGGGATGTGGAGCTTCAAGTACGAAGGAGGAGAAAGTAAGGGCCTGGACGTAGTAATAAGTGTGATTTGGATCTCGATATAGGCACGCGGCCATATCCAGAACCGGCCGGAAAATGAATTGCATTGCGGGGTAACAATACACACGGCACCTGGAGTTTTCTGGCAATTGCCCAGTCTGCATGTCAGGCGTACAAACTCTTGACAAATGCCTTCCTGATACATCCAATGATCTGTGAGTATACCGCGGCATCATACTTGAGCCTCTGGCAATGAATATAGCAAGTTTTTTCGATTTTTTTGGGTCAGCGACGTTTCCAACTTCCCTCTCTCAATATTTATATTCAAAAGCCTTGCAATTTATCTCTCATCTCGAGCTCTCCCGCGCTGTCACCCCACGCTCCAGCGTGTGAAGAGAAGGGGCGGTTAAGCCTCAGGGGTGTTTGCCGGCGTTCCAGGATAATTGGTAATTGGTCACGCAACTCCTCGCGTGGTTGTACCTGGACGGACCTTGCCACCATGTCCATCAAGTGACAAGTGACTTCGCTGAGAAGCGTTTTGGCACCACCTTTGCGCATAAAGCACCTGACGATCTCCTTTTTATTTTTGGGGGTTCTAGCCAGGTCTGAGTGGTTCCGGAAGAAGTCGTCACCATGCCTCGGTTTTCCGAGTGCCAATTTTTCCATCGTCGGCCCTTCACCGCTTGATCCACAGTTAAAAGGCAAGCCCGCTAAAGAACCTTAACGCGTCCTAGAGATCAAACCTTTTCCGACTCCAACGTCAACCAAAGCAATCAAGGCCCTTGTTTATCAAAGCCAACGCCTCATACAACCTCGAAAATACCCGATAACACATCGACTCGCTTAGGGCTAATAAGATGGACAGCCGTCTTCAACAAATTCTAGAGCAGTAAGCCTCGCTGCCCCCCCCCTTCACTTCCGCTCGACTGACCAAAAGCAAGATCCTCTCTTGTTTCCCAGATCGCAGGATATCTAAGCCTGAGCGATGCCTCCTCTTTAGCTCGCGTTTCTCATGCAATGGCCCGTTTATGTGCAGAAATCCACGGTACTGCCGTCTGCAGTCGACCAGCTCCTCAGCTGCAAAGCAATGTTCAACAATTTCGGGCCCCAATTATGGCTCTCACTTCCACCTTGACCTCACCCTCCTCACCTTCCATCGCAAGCTCGCCTAGCAGCCATAATGCAGACTATGATTCCCTGGCAAGCACAGATACTGACATTGCTTCGTCACCTGAGGAAGAAGACTGGGAATTCCAGCTCACTCCTGAGATAATGCGAAAACTCTCTCTCCTCCCCGTCCGCAACCATGGCGCCTCCCTCTCAACTCTGCCGACAGAGCTTCAACTTGAAATATTCAGCTATCTAGACAAGATTGATTCTTGTTGCCTCGGCCTAGCTTCGCCCAATCTTTATGTCGTCTTCCGTGCTATCCACGGCACAAAAATGCCCCTCAACACCCGTCGGATCGGTCCTAATAGATTGGAATCGGCTTGGGAGGTTGTTGGCAAGCAAGAGTGTAAGCAGTGCGGAATATATCGTTGCGAGCTCCATCAGCATATCAAGACGTGGATGCCGAAAGAGCTGGAGTATTGCGCCTTTAAACAAAACTTTGGGACTCCAGCTAGAAATAGTGGCCATCAAACCTGCTACCGCGGAAAGCCTAGCAAGCCCAAGCGCTGTGGCCGTCATCCCTTAAGGACTACATCCGTTCATCAGGACGACGCTTCTTTCAACCTTCCCATGACGCGTGGTTAAGATGCCGAGTAATCTAGATCGATCAATTCTTACATGAATGAGATTGTACCTTCAATTGAAATTTTTTAGGGCTTTAAGTATTTCTGGAATTACGCTGCTTAAATGCGCACAGCTTGAGGTTTGGAGTTTAGTGCGGTGCGGTGCAGTGCGATCAATCATAAGATAGGTCTCAGAATGTAGCATTTTTGAGCGATTTGATAGCGTGGAGTTTACTTTTTGCTATCTCGGCGTTAAAGAATGATCTGCTTGGAACGTGGATGAATGTATAAACTCAATTGAGATTTGGACGAATACCAGGGGCTAGAGCCATGAGGTACATTAACTTACTGTGAAATAATAATTATAGATTGCGAAAGATAGGACAATCGAAAGAGAAGTTAAATTCAGGGGGGGGCACGAAATGCCATAAAGTAGGCTCCTAAAAGAGTCTATTATTCTACATACATCGTTTTGGTCACCTCCCCCTTCACTATATTGTGATTATTTTCTTCTCGAGGTTTACCCATTAAATGAACATATTCATCTTGGTACCTGGAAACTCTGTTAGCATTCTCATCTTCCATGCACTTGTATTTCTCAGTGTTTTCAATGCTCTGCTCTTGCAATACTCGTGCTCAGATCCAATTTCCTTCAACTCTTCGCGTTTCTCCAGGTCTATCAGGAGTTTCTTTGCCCTGCACATCGTATCGAACTATTGGATGATCTTCCCGAAAGAAAAAGGAAAAAGGCCGTGATTCTCTCCTTGTTAACCTTATCTCCGGTATCAAATAATGGCAGCTGCTCTACACTTCTTCTTGGAGAACAGGGGCTGGAGTTAATGTTACGTCTCTACCTATAGAATTGCTCCTAATTGTAAAAATTGACCCTGAGTACGAAACTGTTCCTGTGAGGCTCGTGTACAGGCGGCGTCAACACAATTAGGGTGACCTATTCACTTAATTTGAGCTGTGGGATATTGTATCAAGTATTAAATCAAGCTTTTATCTTTTCACCTTGTGTTTTAATAAAAAATTTAAATATGTGAAAGGGTTGATTGAAGCAAAATATCAATTACAAGTAATTCTCCAAATTTCACCCTCTTACACTCAGATATTCTGTTTCGACAAGGGCATTTTAAACAAGAAGCTTCAAGAAGTCAGATCCTAAATCATATCCTACCACAACAATGGAAACATATTCGCTTTGCTTGTCGTTCTTCCGACACGGCCTTGCAATTGGCAATCTCCCCCCTCGTGTTCTAGTAAGGGCAGCATTTTACAAATAACTTATGGCTTCGAGAAAGCTTACTAGAAGTCATCTTTGCTGACAATAAATTTCCTAGTGGGTGCTTGTCCTGTATAAAATGGGGGCGGAACGAGGGGTCCGTTTTCGGGTTAAAGCAGTCGATACGGAAGGGAAGGAGGTCCAGCAGCATGCTAAAGGCGATCCATCTTCTATACAAATGCACTCCTTTCTTGCCCGCGAGGATGCCTATGGTAATTATATCCAATTTTCAAATGCATATGTTTTCTGGTATGCTGACATCGTCCAGTGGACAACTTCAGTTGCTGGGGCCGAGTTATTCTCAAAGATGGACTCACTAAACTCGAGAGAGACTCGATCCAGGAAGCAATCCTGAAGCATGAGCTCAGTCCCATTGTCGATGGCATTAGAGACTGTCAGAAATGGGTTGTGGAGTGTTTAGCTGCTATGAGGCTTGGGGAGGAGGCCGTAAGCTTTTGGAATGGAGTCAGGGGAGCAAATATATGGGATATTCAAGAAGCTGTGGACAAGCATGGGGCATTTCAGTTTATTCCGTCACTGTCATACCAAGCCAAGGATGTAGTTCTCGAGAACGGATCCAGCAAAAAGGATGGCAGCGCGGTTTAAAGATGATTGTCGGCTGTGATAGATTAAGCATTGGGGACAACACTGCCAAGTGTCGCTTACGCGAGCTCAGGGGGGGGAGAGCATAAAGGATTCACAAGATTCTCCGATGATTTGCGGAAAGCCCTACCATAATTGAAGATCATGATTAAATGGCGTTCAAAAAATCCGGGTGCCAAAGGAGCGACCTGCAACAAATTCCCTTTGCATTGCTCCACCTTTACTCTAAACCCTGGTTCGCACTATACGGATTACTATACGAGGGGCATCTCTGCAAAGCTTGCCCCCGCGTTTCAAGCTTCGGAAACATGTTGGACACAACTAGAAACAATGGTAGACGTGCAACAAAATTTTTTCTGAAACATGAAGGCCGAATCACGAGACCACATACAATATTGAAAGTGGGATAATTCCGTACAAACAAACTGGAAGGAATTTGGCCTCTTTGAGATAAGTAAAAGTCGACTCGTTATCATGCTAATTCGATGTTTGATTTTTCGTACACTCTACAACTTAAAGGCTCCAGCACTGTTGACTGTAGTAGTAGCCAATACTTTATTACCTTCAACATCCCGTATTTCTCCCTTCTTCCCAATGACTTTAACCCCGCCTCTCTTAAGTTCCCCAATAGTCTCCCGCTTCTGTTTGGTCCTCTTACTCTCTACCTTTTGATTCTCTAGACCACCCCGCTTCTTGATTCTTTCCTTCTCTCGTCTACGTCGTCGTAGTTTTTCTTCTCTGGTCATTTCCTGTCTTGCCACTGGAGCACCGCTCTTTGGCACCACCTCTCCCTTTTCAATGCTTTCTTTATCCTTCCCTGATTTGTAAATCTCTTGCGGCGCCAACATGCTCTCGCCACCGTTTATACCGCTTGCAGTTGTTGGCTGAGCATCTTCCATTGCAACAGTTGCAACATCGGAGACAACAGTCAAGCTAGGTGCTGGAGGCTTGGGCTTGTAGTGCCAGCTACTCAGAGCATCAAGCTTGGCACTGACTTCTTTCCACAATATCTCGATCTCTTTTTCTTCTTTTGCCGATTTCTCATCCGCTTTGCTGACATACGTGTCGGGGTTATTGGTTTTAATATGTTCCTCTTCATATAACTCTGCCAAGCTCTGTTGCGGCTTGCTATCACTAAGCTCAAATGCACCTCTTCGGGTGTTGGTCGGCACACTGTCCGGACGCCGACGGACAACCTCATCAAACTCTTGAGCTAAGATTCTTCTTTTAATAAGTTCCTCGATGCTCTCGGTGATTTCTGCTGTAACTTCCAGTACGGGCTTTCCTGTACGTTCAAAATCAAGATCTTCTTCCAGAAGCGAATTCAGGGGTCGATCCGCTGCTCGAGCTTCTCCAGCAAGCGTCCACTCTCTTTTAGCAACTGAAGCAGCTTCAAGACGACGAATTTCTTCCGAAATCTTAAGTTGTCTACGTTCATGTGCAGATTTTCTGGATTTCGGATCTGATGGATCTATATCGGATAGTTCATTTTCTGAACCCTCCTGGTCTGATAGATCATCGAAAAGGTCTCGTCGTACATCGGCTATGGCACGTTCTAACCCAACTTGATCATCCTCGGGTGCAGAAAGCTTGGATTTTCGAGACTGTCTTTCCAAATAATTCGCTTCTCGTTCTCCCTTGAGCGCCTTTCGAGGCGGTGGCTCAAAGAAATGTTTGTAGAGAATATCATTAGTATTATCGCCATTTGGATCAGTATCTTCTATCATTTGACCATCATCACTTTCCTCATCACTCTCTCCCTCAGGCGCGTTTAGGTCTACATTCCCAAATGTAGGCCCGTCTTCGTCATCCTCGTCATCCTCGTCCTCATCTTCGTCTTGATCATTCTCAAGGTCCATTGCTGCTCGCCGAGAGCTAGAAACTGTCTTGGCATCAATTGTTGTCAAATCTGCATCCCAATCAATCTCTTCTTCATCACTTGCTTCACCAGTATAAAGGTCCCCAGCAGCATCTTGTCGTTCCAGAAACTCGGTCTGTTTGTTAAATTCGTCAATCGAGAAGAATCCGTCATTCAACCCATTTGGGTCTTCTACAAAGACACCAGGAGCTTCTTCCTCTTCTTCTTCATCTTCATCCTCCTCCTCATCTTCGTCTTCCAAATTATCCTCTCCATTGAGATCTTCCAGCTCTTCCTCTAAATCGTTCTCTTCGTCAGAATCCTCTGCGTCCCTGGCTTCATCAACTTCATCATCGGAATTTGACTGTTCCTCATCCATACTGTCATCGTCGGATCCAATCTCAAACCCATCCTCAGCAAACTTCAACAGCTCAACCCCTCCAACACTATTTTCCTCCGCTCCATTTTTTTCTCCCTCAACTTCCTCTATCTCTTTCAAAGCCCTCTCTGCATCTTCATTCAAACCATTGATAACTCTCTTGGCTTGTTCCCAAATATGCTCCGCCTCAAAGCCTTCTGTATAGAGCTTTCTGATCTTCAGGACCTCTCCTAATTCATCACCTCCCTCGCCGCGTTTTCTTTTCCGCCGCTGCTCTTTCAATAATTCCGCTTGTTCATCCCCAAGCTTCCCCGCAAATGCTTCCAAGGTAACTTTTGTAAAATTTATGTTTCCATTGTGCAGAGGTGGTAGCGGTGCTACGAAGCTATGTCTTTTCGCAGTTGAAAGGTCTTGGACAGAGCGTCCGGATAGGGACGATTCTCCAAAATATGTGGTTGTGGGAAGAGGGAATTTGGTGGCAGGTGGTAAAGCAGTCATGGTATGTGACGTTGAAGTCATCGAGGATGTGGTGCTACTCGTGTTGGCCATTGCTGCCAATCCTTCAAGCATAGGGTTTGAAATTACAATAATTGATGAAGATTTTATTTTACGATAAGGTTAGCGTATTTTGCTGCTATCATCACGTGAGACAAATTACCCGACCGCATATTTTTGTGGTAAAGTGTCAAAAGTAAGAGGCGTCCCTGCAATCCCTGTATGCCGAATGCTACCCCTGTAGTTCGGACTACAGTAAGAACATTATATTTCAGCATGAAACAATTTCTGTATATCATCCACAAGGAGAACGTCCTTCCACAATGGCGCCAATATATTCCCCGTTTCCAGTACGTGAGTCTGGCTATCTTCAAGTTTCCTCTATTCACTCAATTTACTACGAAGATTGTGGTATCGCAACCGGTGTTCCTATTATACACCTGCATGGGGGTCCAGGAGAAGGTAAGGTACATACACGTCGGATTATATACTCATTTAATTGTACTTATCCTATGACCAAGGAACCGTGGACTCGGATAGACAGTACTTCGACCCAACCTACTACCGCAGCATCCTCTTCGACCAGCGTGGCTCTGGAAAATCCCTCCCTTCCGCCTCCCTCCATGACAACACAACCTGGACCCTTGTCGCCGACATTGAGGCACTCCGGAAACACCTGAAAGTTGAAAAGTGGATAGTATTTGGCGGCTCATGGGGCTCAACTTTATCACTAGCGTATTCTCAGAAGCACACTGAGCATTGTATAGGTCTCATCCTCCGTGGGATCTTTACCCTTCGCCGCGAAGAGTTGGAGTGGTTTTACCAGAAGGGTGCAGACAGGTTGTTCCCTGATTATTTTGAGCCGTACAAAGCTTGTATCCCCGAGGCAGAAAGAGGTGATATGATAAAAGCATACTATAAGAGACTCACAGGCGATGATGAGGAGGAGAAACTGAAATGTGCTGGTGCATGGAGCACCTGGGAGAGTTCAACAGTCGAGTTAATCGTAAACAGGGAATATATTAAAAAAGCAGAGAATCCAAAATGGGCGCTTGCGTTTGCTCGCATTGAGTGCCACTTCTTTGTCAACGCTGGATGGATGCGGGATGGGCAACTGATTGAAGAGGCGTATAAAATTAAGCATTTACCGATATTTATCGTGCAGGGCAGATATGATGTTGTTTGTCCGGCAAAGACGAGTTGGGATTTGTATCAGGCACTTGGAGGGAAAGAGAATTCGAATATAGAGTATTTGGTTATAGCGGATTGTGGGCATAGTGCACATGAGAACAAGATCGAGGAGGCACTAGTAGATGCTGCGGAAAAGTTTAAGGCGCTGAAGATGTAGCGGGACTATCAGAATTGAAGAATGTTTGAGAGCGGTAACTGTGCTGAAAGAATCGGAGTTGGGAAACTCTCTGATGTAGAATGTATTCAGACTGCGACTAATTAGCCCTTTGGCAATATATAATAAAGCCGCATTATGTATATAAGACCGTAGAAGTAGTAAATCAGATTGATACACTTATGGATACAGTAACTAGCGAAATCAGTCTTAGACTTAAACACTTTTTTACTTTTAATATAACTCACAAATAATACCATTATGACTAGCGGATATCGAGCTCCCTATATCAACACCCTTACCTAAGGATCAGTTGACATTATTTGTTTGGGTACATAGCTGCTTTTCGCCCGCGTTTGCTAGCTTATTTGAAGTATGATCTTGCGACATGAACTGCTGCGTGCAATGACGTCTATATCAGAAAGTATTCCTCAAGTTTAATCGATCCTGCTGCGATAGTCTGATTCAAATTTCCTATAAACACCATTGCGCCATCCACATAGTCCTGTCCTCTAACTCTGTAAATCATGCCAAGCTCATCCGGAATACTATTTTTACGAGAAGAGCTCTCAACATGTTCCAGGGTAAATGGTACGTCGGAGCCAAGAAGCATACACACTAGATCGCCCACTACAGTGTCGGTGCTTGCAAGTCCAAATGTCCCGTCCAGCGTCACGAAGAATCTTCGATAGCTGCATGCTGCTCTCATTATCTCCATGATTGTTGGCTCCATCGGTTTACGGTTGAATCCAGGGCTATTTCTCCATGGTAGTTTAGTTTTTGGAGCCCATTTTCTCCAGTCTGAGATGGAGCCATCTGCTATGTTGGCCGTGATAGTTCTGTTGAAAGCATCGCGGATCTCTTCCTCTGAGGCTGAAGAGCACTCAAAGGCTAGCGCTTCCCACTGCTGGAGGATATCCCACCATGCTGTGAAGAGTTGCGGCACGGCGGTATTGCCTACGGCTCGGACGATGCCATATGTGAACCCTTTAACAGATATCATGGCCGGGTCTACAAGGTTAGTTCTACAAATCGCACGATGACCACTTGTGGCGAAATATTTTCCTGGTACTTGTAGTGGATACCATCGTCTATCATCGATGCCTCCCGTCCAGAACGGGCTGGCTTTCTCAAAACCAATTGGCATAACCCAACCGGGCAGGAATTGAGAAAGATTGCTAATCTTGGTGTGATATGTCCATGAAGGACACCAGCTGGCTTTGTTCATTCGGCGGCAGTCAGCAGCAAGGGCGACAGCTGGAAGGCTTCCATAACGATCAATCGATGCCTTTGCAAAACCCAGGAAGACCGAGTCGACATTTTTGGAATAGTTAATTGATATTAACTGGTCTTCCTCTTTTTCTAATAGACCCCGAAAAGCATACAGCTTATCCCTTGAGTCCGTAGCAAGGCGATGTCTGAATCTATGCGCCAAGGCCAGCATGCCGAATTGGGGTCTATCGACTGTTTCGCGTACCCCTTGAACCACACTGATAAGATTGAAGATTGAGTAATCTGCAAGACTCGAAAAGCCTCCATTTATAGGTGTATTTGTGAAAAAATTGCGAAGCTCGTTGAACTGGAAAGTATGAAATCCGCACTGAAGGATCGCATTTCGAGCATGAAACACCTCTTGGACGACCCAGGCTCGTGACCACCAATGGTTGAGAAACAAGTTGTTAATGTCCTTCTGCCATTTTTGGGATTCTGCCAATTTGTCACGGATTTCCGTCTTGTTAGCATTCACTATTTGCTGCATATACTTTATGCCGACGTCAAGATACCTGCCATGGGATTTTCCTAACCATATTATCGTCGAGTGTGCTTGCTTATATATTTCCTTCATTTGCTTAACCTGTGCCTCTCTTTCTAACAAGTCACTTTGATTAATGCACATAGCATCTATCCAAATTGTTCTAGATGTTTGCGGATCTCGAAGATACTCCAATGCTGAATAGAGGTTGACACCGATAAAGAACGGGAGCTCATTCACTTGGATTCGGCGCTGTCTAATGCCACTTCCCCAAACATAAGAAAGTGCATCATATTTGGAAACATCGAGGTCTCCAGTAAACAAAAAACAACGAATAGGTTCATGGAACTTTCCTGGAAGTATCTTGACAAGACGAATTTCTCCAACCCCGAGTTGGGAAGACGAATAAATTGCTGAGTTATGAAACTTGGCAGCTGTCAAAATAGGATCTTTAACAAGCGACTTCCAAATGACAGACCAAGCCATATACCCAAGGGTTAACAAGTGCCCTAAAGGTGCAAATACGATGAACCCTACTATCATAGAAAACGTGATCAATTTTTCAGTTTTCCATCGAATTGCATCTTTGGCTTGTTGCAACGTGTGTTTTCCTATGGCTAACAACCAGAGAGGCATAAGGATAAGATAGAGTAACATCGCAGCAGCATATATTGCTGAAGCGTAAGGTAGAACCACCAAGGCGAACTGGTAAAAATAAAGCGATATGTAGAAGTAGATAAGGCTGCAAGTCACCAAAACTACAATTAACATAACATAACGCAGTTCATAGTTTGCGAGACTGAAAATTGGCACCCTTTTCAAGATATCCCAAAGGAAATAGGCCATAGCACCTAAGATGGTTAACTACTAATGCACCATATGTACCTGGGTCGCATTTATCATATGGTGGATGTTCATCGTACTTACATATCAGAACTTGAAGCTAACATGTCTCTTGAACCTGAAAACGTTGTATTATTGACGTTCAATGTTACAAGATAGCAGCACTTCAACGTTATGTGTTGGTTGAGCGCAGCTACTATAGACTCTAGTTTTCTCACGTGACATGCTGAGTCAACCAAAATTTAAAATATAAGTGGAAAATTGTAATCACGTGGGGGTTGCCTTCAAAGCGGAGTGGTATATTGCACGCAAATGCTCCTTAAGCAAAGATTTACGGGATGCCGTGGTCCCTGGTCATTTTTGTTCGCTGACAGGGATTGCGTTCGGTCGGTAGAGACTTTCGCTTCACAGGGACGTCTCTTACCTCTCTCTGGCTTTTACGAACCTGCCAACTTACCGGGCATCTCTTTGGAAAGATTGGTCAAATCCCTACAGTACCAGGTATTTCATATTTGATGGAGCGGCTTTGTCTTCTCTCAACAATAGCAAGTCATGTGGCCGGCGATAAACCGCCGGATGTCATGTGGTTAAGTCACACAGAGTGATTGCAACCCGCCACAGCGTCCAATTCGAGTCCGCGGACCAGGATTGATTTGAATTCCCCCAGCGTAAAGCGGACGGAGGCGGAGTTACTTGCCTCACATGCTGATCTCGATTCCATTTTGCTGCAGATTTTTAACTCATCTTACCTCCGAAGCCGCAGAATTTAGTTAATTCTTACGTTTGCTCAAATACGAAGTTTACTGTATGAAGAGTTCGGTACGTTGCCACACGACGCACCGTTCGGCTCAGCACCCCTTATTACGTTTTGCCTATGCCCGGCTTGGGATTAGAGGAGTTGCGCGAATGAGACATGCATGACGGGTTCTGGTCTCACTGACTCTGCACCGTTGCACTTTTCGATTCTTCAACAACATGCTCGCGTGATTATTTACCGAATCAAGCGGAAAGTAACCTCGGCGAGACGGTGTCTTAGACTCTAAAATACATGGCACAAGATGTCAGGCCCTGGAGGAGGAAGTTTTAACCTTTCAATTGGAGAGCAATGCGGAGGACCACGAGAAAGTGATCTGGACCAAGTGGCTTGAGTTCAGAACGCCGATCACGATGACACCAAAGTTTGTCCCACACTGCAGGCTGGCTAGGTATCGATAGTGGAGGCACGCTCTCTGACTGACGAAGGCATTAATATTCCCGGAAGCTAAATTTGGTGGTATCGTTCGGAATCACTTGGCAAGCTGAAGGTGGAATAATGTGGGTGGGGTGGGACCAGCATATGACTGAGCACAAGGTCCTGTCCAGCTCCCCCGAACAGTACGACTGCGTGTGCTGTGCGGTATGTTGAGGCGGGCAACTGGGGAATTTGGATGCCGAGAAGCAGATATGAAGAACATTACTAACCAATTGAGAGTATTTGGTTGTTGGTTGGGTTTGGGCGTCTGTCGACCACGATGCTCACCCAGAGATTGAATCGAGGAAAGATATCCAGATTGTATACCTTGGAGGAAATGGAATTGGGAATACTCAGGCTAAAGGGATAGCCTCTCATTGGATCCTAGTTCTCGTGTAGATCACTAAGCCTCGCAGCAGCCGCAGCTTTTGCGTTCGTCTGGTTCATAGTTTGCGTTTCTTTGCTCGGATCTGCTGCTGGCACTGTCTAGTGCGGTGCAGTATCTGCGCGCAGGGCTGGGATGGACTTGCAGAAGTGGGTGAAGAGCGGCTCTTCCATGTCACGCCATCTCGACCGTGCAGTAAATTCCCAATGCAACCTGGTTCATAGCTAATGATAAGAATAATATTGCATTAGGAAAAATAATGGGAATAATGTGGGCCAGTCGCATTGGCCCAGTGGGGGACAGGGCACTACTAAACGACCCGGCAGTAGAGCTTGTGGTTGGATTACGGAGTATTAATCTTGGGTTTCACACGCGCGAGGCTCTCGAGCCTGGCGTGGATGGTGTAGTTAGCGTACGGAAAGTACTGTACCTACTGTAGGTACAGCGTGTATGGATATCTTCCACTCGGAGGGTTTGGTGCGTGGTACAGGTACAATACATTAGCTACAGTAGCATCTTATATTGTACACCGTCTGAACTCGGTACAAGGCGCTATTGGAAGTGAGTACAGGAAGTACAGGAAGTACGCATATCTTGGATTTTCCCTCCCACTTTTCCCCCAGCGGGAGAGATAGATTTCAATCCTCTCTCTCCGTCTCCGCTTCCCTCTCTCTCTCCCTCTTGGCCGTTCTCTTTCTGCCGGTATCAAGGCGTCTCACCTCTTGGCCCGCATGCCATGTTTGCGTGCTCCCCAGGCATGGAGTTTGCATGGCATGGTATGGTGACATTGCATTGCATTCTATCACATTGTATAGTACTACAGTATTCCGTACCGTCGACGGAACCTTCTTCGTTGTCTATCTTTTGGCAATGTTCAACGGCCAGGCGTGTCAGCCACGCGTGGCCACGCCAGCCGGTCGGTCGGCAAAAACCCTGCATGACCCTTCTGCACATCTTTCTGTCTGCCCCGCTGCCCCTCTTCGGCGCTCTCGTGCGTCCAGCGTCCGGCCTCTTTCTCATGCCCCATTACTCCCCCCAACGGCCACCAATCGCACAACTCTGGTACGATATTATCTTCTCTTTCCCTTCCCCACCGTCCCGCAAGCTTGCACCGTATAGTATAGAATCATGCACGCTTGGGAAAAGAATTCCCATCGGTTTCTGGTTCCCAGATTTAGGGCTCTTCGGCTCCGTCTCTCCGCCTCTCGTTTGCCGCCTGGCAGATCCAGCACGGGTACCGCAGAGGGATGTGTATCTGGACTGGAACTGGACGGTACAGTACAACATCATCTGGCCGGTATCTGGATCTGGATCTGGATCTCGACAAGAGCTGGGTATCGGTGTTTCTCGAGCACGGCCCCCCCGGTCCAGTGCCGGGTCACAAGTACGAAGAACCGCACCGTAACATCACCATACATTAACATTACAGTACATTACCTTACAGCGCTGGACTCGGCTTCACTGCCCTGCTCTGCCCTGCCCTGCGGATGCTGCTATCTCAACCCTTGCTGCACATCTCTCGGTCTACTGTACTTTACTCTCCTACTTTTGTGCTCTTTTTCTGCTCTTCTCCTCTCTTCTTCTCTTTCCTCTCCTCTCCTCTGCTCCATCCGACTCATTTCACCAACAATACTCTATCTCCAGTATCCATCCTGCCCTTCCCACCGAGCACAGTCCCCCTGCCCCGATCCTTTCACACATGCAGATGACTGTACCCGGGACAGAGTAGTCTCCACGTAGGTTTGACGTCGCGCGCTGGAAGACCCCGCCCACTATCGCCGGTGCCGACCGGCCTCTGCCTTATTTTACCTTCTGGCGGCCTTTACTCGTTAGGCCTCTCTCTTCTACACTTGCCGTCTCGTCTCGTGTGGTCTCTATCCCTCTCCCTCTTCCTCCTCGCTCTCGCCTTCGCGGCGGTGAAATTAGAACTGTTGCCCCAACCTTTTTTTCTTCTTACATATGTTTGACGCTTGCTTTTACTCCATCAGGCCGTTCCATCCGTCACCCGTTCATTCCACCCGCTGATACTATTCGTTCCCACCTTCCACCACTGCCTGCCCCCAGCCAGACTGCCGAGATTCATCCATCCAATCGATAAGTTCGCCTCTGCACCCGTGCTGCTCCCCCTCAAGCATTAAACCGAACTACAAAGAAACGAAAGAAACAAAGACCGGCCGAGCCTCCATCGAAATTCATTCTCCAATTCCAACTCCAATTCCAATTCTCCGCGCTCGTCTTGCAGAACCCTTTGTCGGAAGGCATTGTACTGGGAGGCATGAAGTACGGTCAGAATTTTGAAGAGCATTCCGTGCCACAATGGGCCATCAGTGAGTTTTCCATTCTCCGGCGTACCCCCCAACCCCCAACCCCCAACCTACAGTATGACGCACTCGGGAATCGGGAAGATGTTGATGCGGAACAGATAACATCGACTACAACCACCTGAAGAACTTGGTTAAGGTAAACACCACCAAGGACCAGAGTCAAGCCATTGCAATTCCCGGCCAGGCGGATACCGCACTGCAGAGATTTGAGGGTTTCTTTTTCAATGAATTGGCCAACCAGCATGATCGGGTGGATCTATTCGTTAAGACCAAGGCCGATGAAATAAGCCGCCGTCTACGTATGTACTCCCTTCTCGAAATTCCATGATCAATTCCATGCTGACGGGAGTGCAAAGAATGGCACCATCAGGCTGTCTCCCGGTTAATCGCAAGATCTTCGAAAAGTGCAAAGAATGGCAAGCGTATGTCTGCCAAGCGGGTCGAAAAATTTGCGAAGCTTGATATGGAAATTGAGGGGTCAGGAATACCTTGAATTCATCGCGGGAATCACTGCTGATATGGTCTAGATGTGGAGAAGATATAAGATGTTTGCAAAGATTCACAACTGCGCAACGCATCGCGTTTCATAAGATTTTGAAGAAGTACAAGGTTTGTAGACCTGACCGATTTGCTACTTCCAACAAGCTTATATCGATACTAACTATCATATTTTCAGAAATGGACAGGTTCTAGAGAAGTTGAAGATCGATTCAATCACGAAGTTCTGGCGAGCCCGAAAAGTTTCGTCCGATATGACTTCGAACGTCTCTCATCCAAATATCGAGAGGTTATCAAAACTCTCCGTGCTTCTTCACCACTCCCAAATGGTCCTGTGGTTCCTCCATCTCCTACGTTATCAAGAGACTCTCGGCGACCGAGTATGCAGTCTCCATTAGAGCAGACGTCTCAACAAGCATACTGGAACGAATATGATGATGGAAGCGAGGCCGAGAACGAGTCGTATACTATCTTGATCGATCCTGATGCGGAGTCGTTTCCCGGAGCACGAAGTTTCGCAAACATTCTTGCAAATGCCAAGAAGCCAATGGAGAAAGTAAAGGCATGGTTAGGTCCACTGCCATCACCCGAGCGCCAACCTCTTCTCAGGACCCAAAGTTCTTTTAACGAGCAGCAAAATTCTATAGACACAGAGATCGATGACGAAGCCTATGCATCATCCAACGAGTTTCCTTCGGGTTATGCGACACATTATGCCACATTTCCTAGTGTTAATGACCAAAGGTTATTAAAAAATCGCGAACAATTTCTTTTCCGGGCCACTCTTGGTTGCTTCGGCTCGTCCGTCATTCTTCTCACCATTGCGTGTATTCTCTTTGCAACTGGCAAGCGTAAGCTCAGGGTTGAAGTTGACGCGGGCGTTCTCGTTGGTGTTATTGCCAGTCTCTTCCTTGCTGTACTTGGCGTTGGATGCGTAATTAACCGCAAAGAAAACTTGAGCTGGGTGTATAGAGGATGCGTAAGTCTTATTTTTGTTGGGATTTGTATTGTCAGCGGCATGCTCCTTAGTGTGGTTGCGGGGAATGGAAACTGGTAAAAAAGTGTTTACTACAATACTGGCGTCGTGGGGGTTGAAAACCGAGTTCGAGTACATATTTTTGAAATATTCACCACGGTGTACATAGGATATTGGGAGCGGCGTTAATTTAGGGAATTCGGAGTCTGGACTTTACATTTTGGGAGGACTTGTACAGGAAGGGATGGGCTTGGTGTTCGAGCTGTTGTGGACTCGAGCAGAGGACGGACTCGGAAGTTGGATAACGAATAATGCCCATAGACCCGAAAAGCGGTGGCTGTAAATAGTGGAGGTCACGACTCCCAAGCTTTAATGTCAATAGACACAGCGATACTCGTTTTACAAGTTTCTCCAATGATCTACCTAGCTGCGCTTGGTCTGCTTTGCTCTCATCTGCTGTAGCTTGATGAGAGAAAGGGGCATGTTTTTGGCCAGGTCTCAGCCACCAATGAAGTATTTCGCGCTCTTATTAAATGATTAAAGTCTTCAAGTCTCCCTCCAGGTACCTTACTGTGCTTAGTCTTCCGATTATCAGCCTACGGAATCTCTTCCTCTAGCAAGCGTACTCCAAAATTGTCACGTGACTTTAATTTCCCTATTCAGGTGAGACTTAACTATCAAGGTAGCTTACAACGGCAATTATTTTTCCAGGAACTGTAGTGTAGCTTCGATTAGGTCTCACATTTAAATACTATCAATCTTACAGAGTGCAGTATTTCGATCAAAAAGGCTTGGGATGGATGTTTGTGAAACTAGAGCCGTGTGAGCACACTACAGTACCCAGGTATCTTCGTCATATAGTCGCTAGATCTCGCTTCTCGATCGGGGCCCTTTTTCCCACCTTTACTAATTAGGTTAAGCGCTGGCTGTTCAACTATGGAGCCTTGGAGATCGCGTTCGTATGTCCGGATATCAGCAGCAAAAGTGCTCGCGCGGCGCTAAATAATAATCGCAGTCATTAACTTTAATTTCTATTTGGCTAGTTACGACCCCCGGATGTCACGAGAGTTTCCCACTATACCAGATAAGGAACTTATTCTTGGTGGTCAATTATCATGTCGTCGGTGGCAGCCGCAGTCGCGAATCTCTCAATCCACGACTCTTCTAACGTAGCTCTTAACTGCAAGAAATCCAAGAATCTGTGGGACAAGGCCGCTGAAACTTTGAGCCATGCCGACGGGCAAGAGATTAATTTTGACCGCTCCGATAAGCGGGCCATATTAAGTGATGTGCTTCACATGGTGAATGACAAGAAGGGTCAATGTATGCGAGCCCGTTGGAAGTATAAGAACAAAAATGGAGAGGACGTTATCCTTCGAGATCTCTTGGAGAAAATGGCAAAATGGGTAAATAAATTCATAGAAGTGGGCGATGTTGCAGTGCAGTATGATCCAGCTCATGCAGCTCTGCCCTGGGCGGGTGTTCGTTTCTTGTTAAAGGTGAGTAGGTTCAACCGAGGGCTGCCACAAATTTAGTCGTTTACATTTTCAAGATCGCAGTGAGTGATGCCGAAACTTTTGGCTCTATGGCTGAGGGCCTGGAGCACGTATCAAATCTCATCACCCGTTATGCTGTGTTCGAGAATCTCTATCTGGGCGTAGATTCAGCTGTAAAGGATCAACTTGAAGATGCTATTATCAAACTCTATACCGCCATTTTGACTTACCTCTCCAAAGCAAGTTGTTACTACCAACTGAATACCGGTGGTTCGTAAAAAATAGTTCTCATATTAAGAACGAAGGCTAATTAGATCGTAAGGACGTATCGTGAGGAGTTTGGTGCATACCGCAGATACGAACGTTGATTCATATCTTCGCAAAATCTCGGAAAAGGAGGTCAAAGTTGAAAATCTAGCCCGCTTAATAGATACCAAATGTAAGTTTAATTCAATTACGGCTCAAGGCTTTAAACTTACGGTCTCACAGCCTGGAGAGATATGCACAATGGGCTGGATGGCTTGAATGAAGAAGTTCGAGCAATCCAGTCAACCCTTTCAAGTGGGCTAAGCACTTTGAATGAACTAAAAAGTCAGCAGGAAAGTGTGGAAGCGAGGGAGACATGTAAGTGTATATATGTGACAAGTTGGCACCACCCCAGCGATTAAATACTTCTCTAGATACACGCCGCGAACTAGAAAAGCTCTTGGACGCTTTGGATGAACCCATTGTACGCATGGCCGATCAGCTCTCGGATCTTCATGATAACTTCAAAAGTATATATATATGGATTTACCGTTTCTCTTGACGCTAACGACTTCTAGGGGAGGAACGTCTGCAGGTTTTCCGCTGGATGTCGACTATACCATACAAAGAACACCACCGGACAATACTGAAAGATATTTTACCTAAGTCCGGGTTGTGGCTACTAAAAAAAAGAGAATTCGTCGAATGGAGGAAGTCAAGCGTCTCCTCTATTTTATGGTTGCATGGAATCCGTAAGTCTCATTCTAGAACTTCAGAATAATAACTCGCCACTGACCATATTTATAGCCGGTTCAGGCAAGACCAAGCTTGTGTATGTTCAATCTTAGTTACCTATTCGTTTAACCGCTAAAATCGTCCAGGTCTACCATCATTCAAGCAATTGGAAATATTCCGAAGCCATCTGTTGCCCCCATTGCATATTTCTACTGTGCTCGAGATGAAGCCGAGAAGCAACGGGCCGAGCCGGAAGAAGTTCTGCGATGCATTCTGAAGCAGCTCTCTTGCTCCAAGCCAGACATGCCGATCAGAGAGCCGGTTGCGCAGGTGTACCGGCAAAGAAAAGACGATGCAGACGAAGATGGTTCTGAGCCTGCGAAACTGTCCGTGGAAGATAGTACTCAGCTAATTATTTCCCTCCTCGATCATAACCCAGCAACCATCATTATCGATGCTCTCGATGAATCTCAACCAAATCGGCGATATGAATTGATAAATGCACTAAATGAGATAATAAAGAAGTCGGCAAACCTTGTGAAAGTTTTAGTCTCCAGTCGAGAAGACATTGATATTGTACTAAGATTAGCAGATGTACTAAACATCTTTATCAATGCAAACGACAATCATAAGGATATTGAAGACTTTGTTCACCATGAAGTAGGCCTTGCCATCACAAATAAAAGACTGCTTCACGGTCAAGTGTCTGACGATCTCAAGAGCCGTATTATTAAGACGCTAGTTGATGGAGCTAGTGGCATGTGAGTGCTGCAACGAACCTACTTTTATGCTTGTCATTTGACATTTTACAGGTTTCGTTGGGTTAGCCTGCAGATTCAAAATCTCTGCGATTCTCAGAGAATGAAAATTGAGGATGATATCAATCATGAGCTTGGCCGGCTGCCTCAGACGCTTGCTAATCTCTATGCCGTGATTTATGAGCAAATCTCTCAGACAGGATCCAACGGCCGCCTAATTGCCGAGAGGGCATTTACATGGCTTCTCTGTGCCCAAGAGAGACTCTCTACCGAGACATTCATCGCGGCTGTATCTGTGGGCTCAGATAAATATACGCCAATGAAAAAAGAGAATATCTTAGAGCTCTGCTGCAACTTCGTCATTTTAGATACCGAACTTGATACATTTCGGTTCTCACATCTATCTGTCCGGGAATATCTCGAACTTCGACCAGAATATACATTGAACGAGATAAATGCCCTTGCTATGGATAGGTGTTTAGAGGTATACCTATATAACCAGAGGCCTGTTCTAGAGTCGACAGTCGAGAGGCACAATCAGCTCTGCCGGTATGCCACATTTTATTGGTTATTCCACTATCAGAAACTCGATGAAAAGCGACGGAAGGAATGTTTTAATATGAAAGTTGAAAACTTTCTCTTTCAGGGAGACGACGTTAATTCGCCATTCACCAAATGGTTACAGAAAATACTTTTGTTCTGTGAATCTGGACTGCAGCGTGACCCATTAAAGGCCAGATTACTAGAAGTCTCTAGTTCACCATCAACGCCACTATTTACAGCGTGTATCTTCGGAATTTGGGAGATTTGCGAAAGACTCAATATTATTGAAAATAATAATTGGAATCTAAGGAATAGAAAGGGTTATAGTGCATTGCACTTAGCTGCAAAATATGGGCATGAGGCGGTAGTAAAGCTATTACTTGAGAAGGGCGCCGAGCTCGAGTCGAAAGATTATGAATATAATCGGATGCCGCTGATATGGGCTGTCAAAAATGGGCACGAGGCGGTAGTGAAGCTACTACTTGAGAAGGGCGCCGAGCTCGAGTCGAAAGATAATGAATACAATCAGACGCCACTAGTATGGGCTGCCGAAAATGGGCACGAGGCGGTAGTGAAGCTACTACTTGAGAAAGGTGCCAAGCTCGAGTCGAAAGATAATAAATATAATCGGACGCCACTATCATGGGCTGCCAAAAATGGGCACGAGGCGGTAGTGAAGCTATTACTTGAGAAGGGTGCTGAGCTCGAGTCGAAAGATAAATATAATCGGACGCCACTATCATGGGCTGCCCAAATTGGGCACGAGGCGGTAGTGAAGCTACTACTTGAGAAGGGCGCCGAGCTCGAGTCGAAAGATAATAAATTTAATCAGACGCCACTGGTATGGGCTGCCCAAAATGGGCACGAGGCGGTAGTGAAGCTACTACTTGAGAAAGGTGCCAAGCTCGAGTCGAAAGATAATAAATATAATCGGACGCCACTAGCATGGGCTGCCGAAAATGGGCACGAGGCGGTAGTGAAGCTCCTACTGGAGAATGGTGCCAAGCTCGAGTCGAAAGATGGTGAATATATTCAGACGCTACTACCATGGGCTGCCAAAAATGGGCACGAGGCGGTAGTGAAGCTACTACTTGAGAAGGGCGCTGAACCACCTCATAGTTTGACATGGTATAGTGATAATGCCTTGTAGTGTCAATACCTTACTCGTTACCCGTTAAGCCTTTACTTCATTTACATATATTATTATAATAACTATTAAAAAGCAGGGCTTGGGAGGCCTGATGTTTATATTATGGGAGGGACACGGCAACATAACAAATGATGGACTCGAATGGTGATGTAGTCGTGTGTGGTATCTCCTGATGAGCAAGAAGGAGGATGAAGCTACGGCTACGATATAGGTGTGCTCTCAGCTAGCGCTAGCGCCCACGCCATAACAGTTTATATACTGTGCCTCTGATAAATATATTGCTACTAGAAATCATGAATATGTTCTAGAGCTTGCAACGTGATCAAGAATCTAACGCCTAGCCGGATTAGTCAATTGGTACAGGATTGACAATCTGGGAGGGGAGGAAGCTGGTTTCGCTAGAACTCTACATCATTGTTGACCAAACCCCAACTTACCAAAACTCGCGTCTCGCACCTCGTCTCTCGTCCAACAATTTCTGTTCCTCCAGCCACCAATATCAAAGGTGTCTCGTCACTTTTCATCGAAGATGTGGCTGGTCGGGAAGTGTCCCGAAACAGTCCTATAGCGTTTTTTTGGTGCCAGGAGGTTGTGGCGCCTTCGTCAGCCAAGCATTGATCCTTCCTTCAAGATGGGTTATGAGGTCTGTCCCTGTTCTCAAACCTGCGAATTAGTCCAAGTCTGGTCATTGGTGAAGAGAGCGCCCTGATACGTTTACTCGTAGAAGGGCTGATATGACGTCCACAATACCGGGGTGCGTGCGTTTAATGCTTGTGGATGATCAACTCTTTCTTAGGGGTCCAACATCCATGCATCGCGAGCGCCCAGCGCCCCATGATGGCATGCACCGTCATATCGCCAACCACAGATCTCGAAAAAACCCAGTTTTAGAGGCGGTTGATTCTTCCTATCACACTATCATTATACTTTAAACCAGATCTTCTGCGTTGATTGTTTTGCCTATAACTACTGCCATGAGCACCACCTCACTTCCTCTTCCACAAGTTATACTGCTACCAAGATCACTCTCGTCCTTTATAGCATCATATCCTACAATACAAACACTCAACTCAACACCCTCAACAAGCGCAACACAGTCCTCCACGACTTTATCACCAGCAGAATTATCTAGCACCTCTATCACCATCTCAAACTCGAAAACCCAACCAGACCAAGCAGCCAATATGCATACCCGCCGCAATAACAGAATGGTCGCGACCAGAACAACCAAGCCCACACTCATGACCCGCCTCCGGGGTCGTAATGCACACAGCCGCACCGTCAAAACCACTACCACCGTGGAGCCTCGCGCTGCCAACCATGTTACCGCCCGCCGTTCGAGATGGGGACGAACGAGGCGCGAGCCGGTCGTTCATCATCGACGACATGCTAGCATTGGAGATAAGATCAGTGGAGCTATGTTGAAGCTCAAAGGATCTTTGACCCGGAGACCTGGAGTCAAGGTACATTGAGGCTCGATAGATGTTTCTGGTATGACTCTAATTTTCATAAATAGGCTGCAGGAACTAGACGCATGCATGGAACAGATGGAAGGGGCAGCCATCGTGTGTATTAGATAATACATCACCTGGAATGTTTGTACGATATTCATGAAATAGATACCCAAGAGTTAAAGACCTAAAGTGGTCAATGGAAATTGTAATTGTATTTTGCATCTAGCTATTACTTCCAGTAGCAATCATATTTCTACGCTCCGTACTTCAGTAACTTCTAATACAATTCCTGACGAGACATCAACGTATTGAACAATGTATTGAATGAACAAGGTCAAGTGCAGGGGAATGTACTATCGTTGCTGTATCGAACACTAGAGTAACCAGACGT
Organism: Haplographium delicatum; assembly: GCA_037952705.1. Classification (NCBI taxonomy): domain Eukaryota; kingdom Fungi; phylum Ascomycota; class Leotiomycetes; order Helotiales; family Hyaloscyphaceae; genus Haplographium; species Haplographium delicatum. Next base: position 149,618 of record JAPZPC010000032.1, read on the forward strand.
CGAACATTCTATCAGAAAAGACGAAAGAGGGCCAACAAATCTTGCAAATGTTGACAACCTCAAAGCAAAAAGGCATTCAGAAGGTCAAGAATATTAACCCCTGATTTAATAAGCTCTCCTCATACCAATATTGTATTCACTACTATCCCACTGCAACTCGTCAATGTCCATGATGCTTGTGCCTGCGAGGTCAATCTGGGTTGCATAACCTCGGCCCCTCATCGTCCTAACTGCCTTGGATGCTTTGTCTTGACTTCCAAAATTCGGCATGGACTCGGTGATTTTCGTTAAGTCTTCTTTCATTTTTGGCTTCTTCGGAATTTTATCCCCAGCAGTGGCTTGGAACAGGAAGTTGGAATCCTTTGAAGCTAAAACAGTACTACCTGTCGTTGCCATATTGTGAACTAAAGGTTTGAGATGTTCATCCCCACAGCTCTTAGGGCTGACAAAAGGAGGGAAGTCTCTCATTGCCCGCTTAAGGTTTTCCAATTCAGATTTACTAGGTGATGGATGCTTCTTTATCTTTTTCGCATGTCGAACCCGAATTCCTAGCGTACTACCTTTGTTCTGCGAAGTTTTACGCTTCACTTTATCTCCAGCTGTAGATGCCTCGCTTACTGTACAAGAGTTAATGTCCATCTCGAAATGATGTTCAAATCCAGAGTTTCCGGCCCGAGAAGAAGATCGAGATACCGCTGGATATTTTTGAAAAGTTTTCTTGTCATCTTCTTTAAATGTAGGATCAAAAAGTATGCGAGGCGTGGACTGGGCTACTGGGCTGGATGAAAGAAAATCATCAAAATCAGCACCATAGTCCGATGTTTCAACCTTCGGGACTTTGCGCTTAGGTGTATGATTACGACTAGGCAAGTCCGGGATAAATTCGCTGCTTTTGTCTTCGGAAGTGTCATCTCCAAGCTGAATATCAACACTTGTTGGCGTTCGTGTCAAGCTGCTGGACTGTGGTCGTTCAGAAAACGGGTCATCTGCCGACTTTCTGCTTCTCAGTGACTTTCCGTCATCTGCTATAGGTTTGCGGCGAACGTTTCCATGTCCTGTCAAATTGAATATTTTAGGGTTTCTGAAATTATCACCTACATCTGTTAGTATCTTATCCACACTACTGTACAAAGTCTTAGTAAAGGGTCGGCACACACACCTTCATTCATTCTGATCTCCATGGTTGTCAATGCTGAAGCGGATGTCGAAAGGTTTTCTTCAAACTCTTGCAAATCAGTAACTGAGCTGTCAAGGAGTCGCTCATCTCTGAAAGGATCATGTTTTCTTGCATTTCGAACCTGCAGATGGTCATTGATGGCAGTCTTCATCTTCGTGAGTACTTTATAGTCCATCAGTCTCCGCTTCTTTGGGGGTAAGTATGGTCCCTGGAGGAGTAGGCTGTCATTGCCGCCCTTCAATGCTCTTGTAGCTGCCAGCATTGCTTCAATCTTGTCGTTGACATCTGCTGCTTCTACTAGAGTTGCCTTTGTATTGGGAGGATTAGTTGAGCTGGAAAGAGACATGCTGGTTGTGAGACTCCGGTGCTTCAGTTTTCTGTAGTAGTCACTGGCTTCCAGTTGGAGGTGAGTGGGGGTACTCGCTGGATTTATAAAATCCGAGTTATATCGAGGATTTGGAATATTGGTAGTCGGTTGTCCCGAGTTTCGCTTCGATGACCTTCGAGGTAGTGTTGGAGCGAGGCCTTTTTTAGCAGTATGTGTCTTAGAAATTGATGGAATAAGTTCATCAGCATCGTCACCGAAAGACATTTGACTTGGAGCACCTGTTATTGTTAAAACTGGTGCATCGTCCATAGCCCAGGCATCACTTCCGTCAAAATATAAATTTTGAAAACCCGGCCGAGCCTTGTTAACCTTGAAATCAGACGAAGTACTGGGTTGAGTTTGTGTACTCATGATGGATGAATAGCGTCTGATAGCTTTGGCTGATATGCTTTGCTCACTAGGGCATGTATCATCTAGCAGCATGCTCGCCATCTCATCGATGCTGTCAGTATGTTGAGGCAGTTCCTTAGTGTCGTTGCCATCATGAAAAGCGGACAAAGTCAAGGAAATTGAAACTAGAGAATGGATATATATTAGCGAAGGGATCAGAAGCCTCCCAAAAATGAAGCTCCAGGCCCGGTCATAAGTCGCACGTCCCATCAATTTTTAGTAAATGGTCATAGAATGATATTTCAGACATGGAGAATAGAGATGAATGCTGTCATTGAGCGGAGAATCTGACCTTGTCTTTTTTGCTTGTCCTTAGGTTTCGAACTGATGTTCGAGTCTCTAAGTACTGAGAATGAGGGTAGAATAGACCTTTTCTTCTTCCCGTACGTCGCCATGACGGACAAGTCGCCCTGGGAGACGTCCTTTAGCGACTTTGCCAATCGTTGGAGAATTTTCAATGGTAGAGAGAGATCGCTTTCGCCAACCACCTGTGCTGATTGCAGGATGAAGGAGAGAGATAGATAGAACGTTCGATGCAGAGGGAGAAGAATAGGAGTTTGGAGAGAGAGAAAATCGAAGAGAGGAATGGGAAATGGGAAGAGAACGAAACTTAGGCGAAGTCGAGGAGGGCAGGTGCAGGAAGGAAAGGTGAGTCGGACTGCTCCTACTCCAAATCATACTTTACTTTTACTCTTAGAAGTTCGGTACCCCTCCAGGCCGCTCATAATTTGGGAATCTGATAGAGAGATCCATCGCCGTTCCTTATTTTTAGAAATGTTGAAGAAAGTAACTTGAATATGAATGACATCAAGCTTGATGGCAAAACTCCCTATATTTTATACACTATAGATTGATAGCATGAGATGTACTTTTCTCCCCGCGAGTACAACGTGACGTCCAATATTTTTATTGAAATCATAGTGTTGGTATCATTCATAATGTATGTAGAGGGATGACACGTGACTAACACGCTAGTCCCGATTAGGCGAGGAAGGGGATAAACCTCAGAGGTTCATCCATCCTTCCTCCTAACAATCAAAATCACCATTCTACACAACCGTATTCCACTCCAAAAGTGGTGTACTACGTGTAAAGGTGTACCCACACATAGCATTGCAATAATATAACCGAAGGTTCTCTACACTAGCCACGGACAAGAGATTCTCCGTGGGCTCTCCGAGACTTCCCAGTCCCGAAAACTCTTCGTGATAGAAATGGGAAGTTATAGGAGAAGTATTTGTACAAATTTCTGCCGCGAGCAGGAGTTCCTATGCTAGGCAGGAAGGGGACAGAATAGACTAGGGAGGTATCAAGACAACTCATAACCATCAGGAGGTTTAACAAATTGTGTTACCCTGATGGCAAGACTGGGAGATGGATTGGAACGAGAGGTCGTCTCAATCCAAAGTCCCCAAACGGTCGGCTTTGTAATCTAGCTGGCTCGTTGGCTCGTCTGGCCATTGGCGGTGCCGTACGGTGCGAAATATCCCCCCACCATCCTGTGGCTACTGGTCGGGGAAACCCCGGGAAATTTCGATATCTCGGAGATTCTGGCCCAGCAAAAATGTCGGTCTGTAAGTTCACTTACTATATTGACCGTCTTCAGGTGTCTAGTAGATCGTGAGGGAATTTGTTCGCAATTCTCTTTCTACTTATTTTACTTCCTATTATAGTACTTCACGAGCCGAGACCTGTACTTGTTCCTTCGCCAGCCAATTAAAGCGAGCGGATTCATAAGATCGGCGGCGCTGTAGGCTAAAGCAACTGCCACCCGAAAAACTATCTCCTCGGTCTGGGGAGCATCCGCCGCCACATCTGTCAAAATCCAGACAAAGTACATAATACAGTCAGACTGTTCGACCCTCGACGGCGTACGGAGCATTGGACAAATATTCTGCTTCTTCTCTAGGCTTCTGACTTGCTTCGACCTCCTTCTCGCAATTGCTACATTATTCTCAATTATTCTTTCCCTGATTCCCCGGCCGCAATTTGACAATGTCATTTTCAAGCTTAGTCCAAGACCTGTCGTTCAAAGATACACCAAGTGCTGCCAGTGAGCAGCGCAGGCAACTGGCTCGCGGTACTTCAACATCTACGATTGATGACCGCCGGTCTCAGGTTTCGCGGGCTCGGTCGTATGCGAGCACCTCTGCAACCAGCGTGAGCATCTCCGGCGACATCTCAAGTCAGTTGCACGGCGGGTACTCCCACCCTCTTGCGCGAGCATGGCAAGCAGAGAGGCAATTGACCAAGGTAAGATCTATACCTATTGATGCTAAGAGATCGATCACTTACTGACTATCACTTCAGTCAATGCTTATCTTACCCCTCTTCATTACTGACGACGACGACGAAGAAACCCTCATCCCTTCACTTCCCGGCCAATCTCGTCGCGGTCTTCATAAGATCGTTCCTTTTCTCGAACCTCTCGTCCGAAAGGGCCTCAAATCCGTCATCCTATTTGGTGTACCACTCGCACCAGGTGTCAAAGACGCTCTCGGAACCGCTGCTGATGACCCAAAGGGTCCGGTTATCGCAGGTATCCGTCTCATACGCCAACGTTTTCCTCAACTCTTTATCGTCACAGACGTATGTTTGTGCGAGTATACTTCCCATGGACATTGTGGAATTCTGCGTGACGATGGTAGCCTTAACAACGAACTTTCAGTTGACCGCATCTCCGATGTAGCAATTGCATACGCTCAAGCCGGTGCTCACTGTGTTGCTCCTTCAGACATGAACGACGGCCGTATCAGAGCAATTAAACTTAAGTTAATCGAGCAAGGAATTGCGCATCGAGTTGTTTTGATGTCATATGCTGCAAAATTTTCTGGCTGCCTCTATGGACCGTTCCGTGATGCAGCAGGCTCAGTCCCGTCATTTGGTGACAGGAAATGCTACCAATTACCACCAGGAGGACGTGGCCTTGCACGTAGAGCTATCGAGAGAGATATTAGTGAAGGTGCAGATATCATCATGGTCAAACCTGCCAGCCAGTATCTTGATATCATCAGTGACGCAAAGGAGATCGGCCGAAACATGCCAGTTGCCGCTTATCAGGTTAGCGGAGAGTTTGCCATGATTCATGCAGGTGCTAAGGCAGGTGTTTTTGATCTGAAAACTATGGCTTTTGAAAGCACAGAAGGAATATTAAGAGCTGGGGCGACCATTGTCATCAGCTACTTTACTCCAGACTTTTTGGATTGGCTGGAAAGTTAGATATGATGACGGTTAGATGGTTTATGAGCATAAGGGTCTTGTTTCTTAGTTGGTTGGCGTTATCATGGTGGATAGACAAACTTTATTAGGTATACCGTGAATGTTGATGTTGCATAATTCTGAATAATTCTGAATGTGTATCCCTCGATTTTGGTCAACTTTCAGTTGCCCCCCCTTCTATCGAATAGCGTTGGATTATGAACTAGTAGAGAGATATCATCTAAATTTCCTGGCGATGCAAATTTTCTAGAAGACTGGCACATTCTATTCTATTTCCAGAAGCAGAGCTTTTAAGTATTGAACTGTGTAGTGTAAATTTTGTTTCCCAACCCCGCATAAATCCCGCCATTAGCTCCTACTCCTCCTACCGAAGCGTGGGGCACATTCCGAGCCCGCGGTTAGACGAGGAAGCTAGGCTCATGCGACAGCCTTGTATGACGGGACCGATGTCTTCGAGAACCGACATAACGTCAAAACTACAACACATTGGTTCTCTCGTGCCATTCTCAACCCCTCTGACCGCAGCCCATAGAGGGAAGCTTCTGAAAATGAAGCTCCCTGCAACTGGATGGCCAAAGGCGTGTGGTTCCAAATCCACCAGGCAAATCGTCTGTTCAGAGAGACGAGTCATCGGAACTTCTTTCCATTGTCGAGAACGCCCACATGTACAGCAGCAGCAACAAAGACGGCACGCATCAGGTAAAGGATCTCGGCCGCGGACAGCTATTTTCTTCCCTGGTATGCACTCGTCCACTCGATGATACTAATTCCCTATTAGTCACAACTTTTGCTGATAAATGGAACAGGACAAGGAGTTCAGAAAGTTGGCATGCTCACACCATGGCTGGAAGCATTTCCCAGGACCGCAAAGCCTTTCATTGAGGAAATAGACCATTTGCTTGGCTATCGAATATCCGAGATCATTGAAGAAGGACCAAATTCAACACTCACAGCTACCGAGAATGCCCAGCCTGCCATCATGGCTTCATCCATCCTTATCCTACGAATATTAGAACAGGAATTTGACTTTAAACTGGCAGAACGGGTCGATGTCACCCTAGGACACTCATTGGGCGAATTCGCGGCTTTGGTTGCAGGAGGTTATGTCTCGTTTGAAGACAGTCTATATTTGGTCCGCAAACGAGCAGAAGTCATGGCGGATTGCTCTCGGCGGGCGTGTGTAGAACATGGAGGAGAGTATGGTATGGTAGCTCTTGTTACGGAGCCCGACCATCTGGCACCCTTGATCGAAAACATACACGAATTTTTAGGACACTACAGTTCGGGATCCAAATCTGAAAGTGCGCAGGATGTTCCGCCTATCCAGCAAGTTCTAATTGCAAATATAAACAGCAAAAATCAAATTGTTTTAAGTGGGAATATTGAGCGGATAAAAACGCTTTTGGCCCACGTACGCCAATTTGGAGGTCATGATCCGAGAGCTGTTAGGTTGAAGAGTGATAGCCCTTTTCATAGCCCTCTGATGAGACCTGCGTCGAAGGTTATGCAAAAGATGTTAGAGGGCAAAAGTAGAGTAAAGGGGAGGGAGAACCAAGACTTGGTCACATTTCCAGGACTTATGGAGTGTGTCAGCAATGTCAGTGCCAGGCCGTTTACCAGCAAAAATGAACTAAAAGATCTATGGGCCCGCCAGTGTGTGGAAACTGTGAGATGGTGGGATAGTATCAAATATTTGGACCAAGATCAGAAAGTACGTCGTTGGATTGGCATCGGACCTGGTAAAGTGGGCCGAAATCTGGTTGGAAAGGAGGTAGGAATGAGAGGACATGATCTTGTGAAGGGAGGTGGGGTTTGGGGAATAAGCGATCCCAGAGAGATTGAAGAGGTCTTGAAAGCGCTGGATGAGACAGAGACCTCCAGAGACGAAGAATAAAAGAGCTGGCATGTACTATTTGGCATAAAACGGAAACTGAAGGAAAGCAGTGGACAACGCTGCATTTCAGGGCGAGAAAATCGAAAAGATTCTCCCAGCGTCATTGTAGGAATATGATCAGGGATAATGGTATATATGGGACTCGAGGATCTATTCATTGAATACCGTATAGGAATTGACATGTGAGCTATTGAGCAAGGCTGCAAGGCTACTTCTATGAGAAATGACAAGCAATAATGATGAAAACAAAGAAACCAATGAAATCGTATCGCTATATTTCATAAATTCTAAGTTTTGTTTAGATATTCAGTGAATGAAAGATACTGGTTACCAGAGAGCTGGAGACTATACGTTGGGGTCATCTTCTACCGTTGTTGGTGGGTAGATGTATGGAGCCAGCCTTGTGCCCCCGAATCCCTGCTTAAATCTCGGCTGCATCAACCTCCACCGACTTGACACCGAAGCATTGAACAATCAAAACGTACAATGGCAACAATACCGTCCATAGCCTGCCTAGGCATAATCGGGAAAAATGTACCTATCGTCCACTTTTACTCACCTTCTCTCGCTAACAGCTCCCCAGAATAATCCTCTGCATATCTCCATTTTCCCCTCCGCTCCTCTCAACGCCCCGCTCCGCACACCCCTCCAGTTCTCCCTGCTCCTATCTAGCACTCTTGACATATTCGAAGCGCGGTCGAAAACAAACGCCACTTCTGGTGGAGGCCTATCTGGCGATTTCGGCTTGTTGCATGCGGTTGATGAGCGCCTAGCTGCTTATGGGTTTGAGACGAATACTGGAGTGAGGTTCGTGGTCGTGGTGGATATGAGAGGAAGAATTTCGAATGAGGTTGCGGGATCGGCGCCGATGAAAGGGGCGCTGGGAGTGGGTTCTGTAGGATTGAGGGAGGGAGAAATAAAGCTGGTAAGTTACCATATTTGAGGATTCTCGAAGTCCAACGCGGAGTCGAGGTTGATGGAAGCTAATTACGACATAGGTGTTTAGAGCTATCCAGGCTGCATATGTGAGGTTACTACAGAACCCGTTTTATGATCCGGATGATCATAGTCCAACCACGGGTAGGGGTGGAAAAAAAATTACGAGTAGGAGGTTTACAGAGGATATGAGACGAATTGGGGAGAGTTGGGCACCGGGAGTTGCGACCCTATCATAAATAGCATGGCAGCAGAGAGGAACTTGCATGGAAGGCGTTTGGGATCTTTTCCAAGGGTGGGAATCCAGACTTGGATTCAAATGGCGTCAAGTGGTTAGGTTGATAGTATCAAATTGTCAAGACAATGTTATCTTCAATTACTGTTTGATAGACCCTTATATTGCGAATATGCTACATGCTCTCGATACTATAAATGCTGCTCATTTATGGCAGTTTATAAATACTCATGTCCGGGAGTCATTGCACAGAGTATTCAGATTGTTGTCAACTGGCTCTGGAGACATCTTGGCAATACTGGATTCTCCGGTTGGCCATTCATGATGGAGGTGAAGTGTAGAAGGGCTTAGAGCTGTAGTTTATAAGATCGTGGGATTTTAATAAGTAGATTTTTAGTTACTTATCAGATCTATTAGATATATCTACCCGCCATTGCCCTTCAAGGATCACATTACTCTTTTTTAAGTCTCAAGAGATTTTCTTTTCTTTCATTTGAATCCCTTGCAATCCAGCAGGCCGATCAAGTTCAATAGATTCTCCAAGCCGAACATCCCCCTTCACTAAATCTGATGACCTAGGGGCTAATGGAGGCGTTTCTTTTTTTGATTCCCACCTCCTTACTTCGACTGGCACAGGTCTCCACCATCCAGGCTCTGATCTTGAGTGCCATCTTGCCCCACACATCTCCCACAGTCGGCTTCTTGCTCGTTTATATGCAAATCTTTCATCATCACCTGTGAATGAAGTGGTGCTGCGAAAGTCAATAGTTTGGTGTCTATTTTCCCAGACAGGGCCAAAGTCCGAGTCTTCATTTGGATCATATCTAGTGTTTGATTTATCGTTATAAGCCGACGCATTTGGTCTGAATGGAGATGTCTGGTCCTGGTAGATTTCTGAAAGAGTCTCGGGATAGACTGCGTCACCGCCATCATTTTCGGGCTGCATTGATTCAACTTTGGTTTTGATGGCCAGGCTGCTCTCGGGGAAAAAGAGGCCATCAGGACCAACTTCGGCTCGTATTAAAAGTTTGCAACGAGCTTCATATAGAGCATCAAGAAGGGTTATCATTCGTCTTGCTTCGTTCTTTTGTGACAAAGTCAGCACTGAGACATGGTCGAGAACTAGAGTATGGAAATTAGAAGCCAGTGTGATATAGTCTGCGGTTCCAAAATTGCCTCCACAAAGATCGTGGAATGACCAATATGTTACCCCTGACAGGTGACTTTGAACATGGACTTTGCGGCCGTAGACCAGTAGAGTTTTTGATTTCCAAGGTACAGGCTGTGAAATACCCGGTGGCAATGACCGGAGTATTGCTGAGCTCCATGCCCCTCTGCCTAAAGATTTCAGTAGATAGTATTTCGGAGTGACTTCTTCGGTCATATTTTTGTCTTCCAGTGGCGACTTGTTGACTTTTAAACTAGAAGTTGAATTTATTTCACCCCCTTTACCTGTTTCGACGGTCATATCTGTCAAACCAGTTAGGTTACCTGTCAATTCATCTCCCGAGGGATTGATATTCTTTGCTGCTCCTCTATTAATTTCCTCGGCCTCCCTCCTTCGCCAATCCTTGCTTCCTTCCATGTCCCATATTGCACACCTAACTTTCAATATCTCCACGAAATCAAAATACTCATTATTTGCGGCATAGCGCTTCCCTTTGCCAAAACCGAACCAGTTGCTGATGAGACCTCCTCTATGCGGTGCCGAGAAGTCTATGCCATTTGCTTTGGCTAATTCATCTGGTAATCGATTTGATGTTGCAATAAGAACCCCACCCAACTGAAAGAATATGGTGAAGAGATTGCTCAAAATCTTTCCTGCTGCCCTGTCAGGTAACTGAAATTCATCTAAGAACAGAATGGGAGAATTTTCTATCATGTCTTTAGCCAGCCATATCAAGGAATGTTCCGAATCCTGATGGTGAAGTCCAGGCACAGACCGAGAATGTCTTAACTGCTCTAATCTGGCTAGGATTTCTAACATAAAAGTATTGTAATGCCATCTTCTTTTTTTACGGTTAGGAAGACTATCAGCTAGAAGATCTATGAGCATAGATTTTCCTGTCCCGACTTCTCCATGAACAAGTAACCCTGTTGGTGCATCGATTTCATGGCTGGTGAGCACCCGTGTCAAAGCGAGCGTATCACGCTCCTTTTTGAAAAGATGGGAAAATAAGGGGTTACCGCGTAAAGGATGGCCAGGTACGGCCACCAGACTTTCATCCTTTACTTGGGACCCATTCTCGGCAGCGCGACTGATTGCTTTAAGTCGAGCTCCATAATGAGCTTTTGGAGAATAGTCTTTTAAATTGAAGCTAAAAGAATGTAAGCCTTCAACCCTACCAATTTTAAAGTGCACCAAGATGAAGGCATTTCCAAAATTCAACTGTCCTATTGACGCGAAAGTGACCAATGAGAACGGCTGACTCACTAGAGCTTTTGGAGCTCCAATGCTAAACGATACTGCGCAGGATCTGGATCTATAGATTTTGTTGATAGCAATGTTCGATATAATATCAATGGATTCGTTATTGTGAGCCCAGTTTGTAAAGATATTGGCCCTGGGAGTGCTGGCGGCATTGATAGGCAGGACAAGTAGGTTTTGGACGTCGTGAGAAAATAAACGACGTCAATAAAGGAACGCTTGGAAGCGTATGTACGACTCCGTACGAGTATCAAATTGTCTGACGGTTCGGCACCCTGGTAATGCGGTCTACAATGAATGATATCTCCACAGGCCACGTATAAATCAGATAACAGCACGTAAATATGTTAGCCGCCTGCGTAAATCGAGAACTTGGACAAAGCTGCAAGGTTACGAGTACACGAAGATTTCGCCAGCCCAAACTGACCGCCTTGACCAACCATTTTTAGCGAAAAATATTGCCTGGTAAGTAAACAACACACTCTTGTCGACAAGCTTCAACATCAGCGTTGAACTCCAGATGTTGAGCACCTGTCGCCCCCATACGAAGCTCGCCGCATAAGAATCCCGTTGTCATTTTAAGAGCATATTCACGATGTTTTCTCCTTCCCAAAACAGTCTGCCCCAGCGCCCGTCTCGACGGCGCCAGCGACCCTCGAACGAGTCTATATCACAACCAAAGGCGAAAAGGCAGAGAAGTGCTCTGAGCGAGGAGACATTCATACCACCCGATGGCTCACCTGAAATGGAGGAGACGAAAAGTCATAGAACAGCTGCCTTGGTGAGGCACGAGAGCACCCTAGAGCTTCCTGGCCCGCATAAAGAGATGGCAGTTCGAGGAAAAAAGCCAAGATCGGCAGATCGAGGAGCAAAAGGAGACGGGACTGTTATTCTGGTAATTTCCATGATATGCTAGGTCGATGCTATAGCTGACCAAAAATTTCCCGTCAATAGACTGCCAACGATATTTATTCCGTCAGCAAGCTCCCTGCGTTACCAGATCGTCTTCGCACCGACGTTACAAGTTCGTAATTATCCCACTAACAACAAGCACAACTAATTCAAAGCTACAGGCCGTCAACATGGTGCAATCTACTCCGACAGTGGCTATGCTTTAGCTCTCACTCACACCCACGCGATTGTCTGGCCCTACGCTGTTAATATACCTTCCCCTGAGACGTTTACATTCGCTCTACCGCAACCATCAAAACATGCGTCCGATTCTCTGCCACTTGGCTCTTTAGTGGCTGCATCAGCATCGTCCTCCGACCCGGGCCTTGTCGTTGTTGTCCCGTCCAACGGCAAAGTCACTTATTGGGAATCTATTTCGATTGCGGCGACTCTCGATCTAAGGCTACAACGAAATGGAGTGGAAGCATCAATCCAAGGAATGTATTCGGGAGAAACAGTCCTACAACTTCTCAATGCAGAGTCCGCTGGTTTTGTGCTATCATTTAGCAGCGGGAGAATTGCGTATATGAGTGTCAGAGATGGACAAGGAAAACCCGCTATCTCAGTACAATTTCTCCGAGGAGGGATGGGGCCAGTTAGCGGTGGAATATTTGGTAGCTTACGAAATGCTCTTTCCAGTTCTTCATGGCGTGGAGACATTGCCGCTGTACGTGCCGCAGCTCATGATAAAATTGGGGAAAGAAATGTAGTGGTTGCTACGGCGAAGGGAAAGATCCAGTCCTGGAACATGCACCGCGGTGGCCATACTTCTCTTATTTCAGAATCCGAAGGCAGAGAAGCTCTTCAAATGGCCATAAAAGATGCAGCTCCGGTATTGAGTGCTTTTCTCGAATCTTTAGAGATTCTAGATTTCACTTACACGCCAAATCCAATATCCGAATCAAAGTTCGAGGACCAAGAGGACAGTCAAGCCCACCTCTTACTTTTAACATCAGTAACTGAACAACACCTTACTCACTACCTCCTGATTGAGGTCGTCCTCAAACGAGACGAGATACGCATAGGAAATATAAGGCCGATGAAGTCATATACTACACCTGTTAGTCGTATCTCGACCACCAAACCAAGACTCTACTTGCCAAACCCAGCACTGGTTGCTTTCGTTGTTTTTGACCGAGCAATCGTGATCCTCTCTATGGCAAAGCAGCCTGACTCTCCTGGCTCGCAACTTCGAGCCGAGAGTCATATCTTTCCACAATCTTTTGAGGATGTGATAGATTTCCGAGAGGATATGAATATGGAAATAGTTGGATCTGGGATCGAAGAACCCCATGGGCCGTCTCAGGTTGACGACGCTAAGTCACGTCGCTACAAGGCTAAATATCCTTCTGTCGTTCTTCTTGTTCGGGGCGGGGGGGTCGTCCGTATCGCTGCCACTGATCTTACTAAGTTGACATCAAGGAAAGCTCAGCAAGTGACCGCAAAAAGCAAATTGGAACAGGCTATATTCTTTGGGACGATGGCACGAAATCCACTCAGTTTTGCAGTCCGGCCAGAATTGCAATTTCCTCCAGAAGAAGTCGCTGCAGCTGCTCTCGAATTGAGTGTGGACATCTTAAAATCTGATACCCCCTACATACCTTCTGTGCCTGCGTCCATCGATCAGAACCTTCAAAAGCGATCAGCAGCCTTACAGCACCTCGCAGAACACTTAAAAGACAATAGTGTAGCTCTAGATCGGGTTACAAGATGGAAATTGCTCTGGAATGCCGAGAAGATGAAAGCAGCTACAATCATCTGGAAGCACTATGATTCCCGCGTAAAAGAAAAGCCCATAGGCCAAAAACGGGGATTGCTTACGGAAGTTGTCGAATATATTCACGAAGACTATAAGACCGAACCGGTAGCAGAAACTGGCGAACTTGACCGCGTTCGGCATTGGTTTATCAAAGATATCTGGAATCTGGAGATCGCCGTGCCATGGGCATACCAAGTCATCAAGTATGCATATCAAGATGGCCAAAAAGACCACGACTTTGTAGTGAACCTTCTCAGCGAAGCGAATGACTTGGTTTTGAGCGCCCTTCAGAGTGCATTCGAATTTCGAACAGCTAATTTAGGTCTATATGGACTTGAAGCTGAGTCTTTGAAGCACGGGGTATTAGAAACGGGCTACGAGGACCTTCCTGAAATTTGGACTTCTACGATCTATGTAACCGAAAACGTCAGGAAACAAGCTAACCTCGCTGGTGGTCTACTGAAGGAATACTGGAATAAGTCTTCAGCGGAGGGACCTAGTTCTATTGTCCTCGACAAAGTGCGACTTGAATACTCGGCTCTGATTGATGTCGCCATTCGATCAAACCGTGAACGCGTTCGATGGGATTCGGCTCAAGAATCTCCTCAATCTCAAGTTGAGGCTGACCAGATAAAGAGCTCACAAATCAGTGACCAGGAGGACCAAATCACCTTACTTGCAACAGATCTCGATCTGGCGGATGCAGCTATTGCTTTGGCCGAGAAACATGCTCTGCTTTCTACTCTTGCCGAGGTCCTTCAATTCGAACTGCAAGTCAGCCGATCCAAAGTACGTGAACCTGGTCTTAGTCGCGAGGAATTCAATCATTGGGGGAATAGAGCCGAGCTTATCCGGAATCACATCAGAGATTATTTCGTGAAGTTTGGAAAGGAGTGGGCTACAGCGTTATATGAGTATGAGATTGGCCTAGGGTCAATGACCGAGTTACTCGACGACATGCCCGATGACCAGGACTATCTGACAGACTTCTTGCGTAGCAGACCGGAATACGCCAAATTGGCTTGGATTCAGGAAGTCACTCGAGGAAGGAATTATGTTCAAGCTTCTAGGACGCTTCTTGATTTAGGCTTGAAGCGTGAACAAGATCTTTGGAGCAAAAAGATCGAACTCAGCATGGGAAAGTTAGCACTTCTGGCAGGTCAAAACTACAGCCAGTCGAATGGGATTCTGATTCCAGACGGTGGCAAAGCTGAGCTAACGTCCACTCACGATCAAATGGGGTTAATTAAGATTCAAGAGGAGATCTATGACTTCGTACTTCCCTCTATCGAGACAGCAATAGACGAGAATGCAGAACTTCAGTTAGCACTAGAAAGTCATGGCAATAAGGCGTTGAATAAACAGCAAACCTTCGTCACATTCTTGGAGGAAAGCATGGCGCGTCTTGTCAAGCACGAGGCTATGGATGCACTGAGTTTAATAGACCTTCTCACGCTTATGGGCGACGAACAAGGACTCTTCCGCGGAGTCCAATTCTACCTTGCCTTGAAAGCAACATGTTATGGGCTTGATAAGGATGAACAGGTCTTGGTTCAGCGAATCATTTGGAGACGATGTATGCTGCGGGATGATTGGTCCGAGGTCAATGATACGGCTCTCAAGGACGATCAACAGGTTTCGGAGCAGCTCTCAAGAACGGCTTTATATCTAACATTCAGAGCCTGTTTCAAGAATCGTAAGTAAAGGTTATTCTGTTTACAATACGCTCCAACTAAATCTATTAGGTCTATTTGGCAAGGATTCAACCGTAAAGCCCATGGAACCACTTGATATCATGGGTGCAGGCACCGAGGAGTTAGACCATCGCTTCTATAATCTTGACGCTAGTATCAGGGAGAGAATCATGAGAGACATGAAAGCGGAAAATGTCGCCATACGACCCTACATCGAAACTTGTCGACTGGCTAAGTGGTATCAGACAGCGCTGGAGCTAGCCAAAGATGATTTTGATGAAGAGATGAAGGCAGACACCACCGACGGGAGGAATATGAAGCAGGCGGAAGAGGTGCTTGAGGAAATCGAAAGAGATATCAAGGAGAAAGAGCAGAAGAAGGCGAACAGTCTTCTGCATTCGAAGCCGCGGTACAAGCCGAAGGCTAAGTTCCACGCCAGTACTGGCAGCTTTCGAAGCTCGATCAAGCTGTAGTGAAGATAAAACAGGGTATGATGAAGACCATAACGAACTGTAAATTTAAAGTTGTATAGCTTTCTTGATACCTACCAGTTGGCGTATTGGGAGGCAGGAACAGGGAAAACCGCATTATTTTGTAAATTAATCGCCGATCTGGAATTGACGAGTCGGGAGCAGTCTAATCAAAATCGATGTTCAGGCATTCTTGCGACGTGGGCTCCCTTGTCCCTCAACCAGAACTTGACAAGGTTGTGTGATTCTATTGGCCGTTGGGGGGGGGAGGGGAAGGGACATTTGATCAGAGCCGCAATTTCTTTGATATACTGCGCACTACACAAAGCGGTATTGTAAGTACTGTAATCTTTCCCATCTATCTCCTCACGTCGGGTTGAGATTCGGTGTGATGAAGATGTTCTCTCTCCCCCTTTGGTCGTTGTTCTGTCACGAGAAATTAATACCGTAGGTCGGGTTGTCGAATTTAAACGGTGTGTTCAAGCCTCCTGCGCAACTATGCTGTTCCAGGGTAAAGATTGACCTGTTTGACGAACCACTGCCCCTATGCAGGCAAAACGCATTTTCTCCATGCACCGACTCGCGGTGGGGTCGCCCCTGAATATAATAAATGAGCTTCCTCGGCTGTGGACACCTCAACTAACTAGGGCGGTGGCCCGAAGAGAAAATCTCCGAATCGTCCTAAATGACGGGTCACTGAAGAACCAGATACGATATACTGTAGTACACTGTGCAGTAGGAAAGTAATGACTAAAATATTGAATTACCAAGTGTCATTCTTTGTGTTTTACCTCCCGGCGTGATACGGTCGGCGTCGTAGTCGGGGAGGGCGTGCTGGCTGCATCACCAACATCCGCTGGACCCAATTGCCTGCTGGCGGCGGTTGGCGGTTGACGGTTTGACGGTTTGATGGTTGAAGGTTGGCTTTGGAACTTCCTCGAATGGTCGAGTTCTCGAATCTTTCTTTGGTCGAGGTCTTCGCGCTTCTTTTCTCCGTAAGCCACACTGGACCGGGCTAGCCTGGACAGCTGGACAACTGGACATCTGGACATCTGGACATCTGGACGACTGGACGACTCGACTGGACCTAGACTGGACGCCAACTAGAGTGTGCAGGCTTGCGGTCTGGAGTCTGCAGCCTCTGCCTTTGCCTGTCTGGTAAGAGCTGCCGAGTCTCAGAGAACTCTTAGTCCTCAGCACTTAATTTCCGTGTCCCTGTTCACTCCCGCTGCGAGCGGTTTAACCTTCACAAGATCAGGTTGTAGTGCGCCACCCCCAGCGATCTCGCGCTTTTCCCTGACCGTCGCCGTTCTCCGGCCGCTGTAGCCTGTCGGTGAAGGGCATATTGGATACAATACCGTACGGACGCTACTGCATGTCTTTGACAAAAGTTTAACGTTATTGTTGTTGAGTCTCAAGGAGTTCACCAGAAAGGTGATTGTTCGTCTGTCAGTCGTTCTGTCAGTCCGTCATTGAGATTTGCCCCGTCTGTGTTATCTCCCGACTGCCCTGTTCTGCGCCTCCTGCTAAGCATTTCCGAATCCAAAATCATTCTTCCAATCCAAGGGAAGCCTGCGTGCTGTGCTGTGCTGTGCTGTGCTCTACTCTGCTGCGCTGTGCTGTGCTTCGCTTTGCCTGGCGTCTCTCTCTCCCTGTAGCGCTCCTTCGCTTGTCGTCCGTCTGTCTGTGAGTTTGGCCCCAGCCCAATCTTTCGACATCCTCTTCCCACCTCAACCTCCTGCCACCATCTCCAACTTCGACCATCAACGACCGTCAATCGTTGTGGGAGAGGGATTTCCATTCCGGGGAGCCGTCATTTAGGTGATCCCACAATCTGCCAACTCTCTTGCCACTGTTGTCGCGTGCCCGGTTGGCAGAGCCGCGCGATCCTCAAAACAGGCACAGGCACAGGCACAGGCAGCCGATTACTTCTTCTTCTTCGACTAACGTTGACGCTCAATACGACATCGAGCTCTCCTACGAGCTCTTAATTCTTCTCCGATGGCTTCATCCTCCTCCAATGTCGTCGGTGTGCACTACCGTGTCGGCAAGAAAATCGGCGAGGGCTCTTTCGGTGTCATTTTCGAAGGCACGAATCTCCTGAATAACCAACAAGTGGCCATTAAATTTGTACGTCTACAATCTTCAAACAACCTGAGTCACCTGGACATCTCCCTACTGCAGTCTGCAATGTTATTAATATTGATACACTGGTGTAAAATAAATGAAATCGCTGGCTAACATTTTCGATCCTTTGTAGGAACCTCGAAAGAGTGACGCCCCACAATTGCGAGATGAGTATCGGACATATAAGATTCTTGTTGGCTGCCGTTAGTATATCATAGGCAATCTCTACAAGTCATCAAACTGATGTGAAATAGCCGGTATTCCTAATGTCTACTATTTTGGCCAAGAGGGTCTGCACAACATTCTAGTCATCGACCTCCTAGGCCCATCCCTAGAAGACCTCTTTGACCACTGTAATCGAAGATTCTCTATAAAGACTGTCGTAATGGTCGCTAAACAGATGGTGAGTTTGTAATCCATTTCAAGATGATTCCAAAGCTGACAGGAAATAGCTCTCACGAGTGCAAACGATTCACGAAAAGAATCTTATTTATCGTGATATCAAACCCGATAACTTTCTCATTGGGCGTCCTGGATCAAAATCGGCAAATGTCATCCATGTGGTGGATTTCGGCATGGCAAAGCAATACCGGGATCCTAAGACGAAGCAGCATATCCCATATCGTGAGCGAAAATCTCTATCTGGAACTGCAAGATACATGAGTATCAACACACATTTGGGTCGAGAACAATCAAGAAGAGATGATTTAGAGGCGTTAGGACATGTCTTTATGTATTTCTTAAGAGGTGGGTTGCCGTGGCAAGGTCTTAAGGCTGCTACGAACAAGCAAAAGTACGAGAAGATCGGGGAGAAGAAGCAGACAACTGCCATCAAGGATCTTTGTGATGGATTTCCAGAGGAGTTGAACAAGTATTTGAGTTATGTACGAAATCTTGGATTTGAGGACACGCCAGATTACGACTACCTTCGAGATCTATTCACCCAAGCTTTAAAGAACACGGGGGAAGTGGAGGATGGGGAGTACGATTGGATGAAGCTCAATGGTGGGAAGGGATGGGAAGCGATGAAGCAACATCCATCTCAACACATGCTGCATCAACCCAATGCAGTACCGGGAGCATCAGCGAGAGAACTACATGGAACAGCCAGAGGGAACAGCACGCCAGGCCACCTCACTGCCGCCCGTTTAAACGCCGCGCAACCCCCGCCACCATCCCCAATCAAGCCGGGGATGGGCAAGACGCGCGATCGACCAAGCGCCCAAGGCGGCTTGGTCCCAAAACGCAGCAGCGGAGCGGCGGGGGGCCTCCAAGACGTCGCTACTCCAACCGGCTCAACGCAGGCACAATTCCAGAACAGCTCGAACAATCTACCCCAGAGGATGACAGCCCAGCAAAATATGCAAGCCCAACCACAGAACGGGCGCAATATGGAGCCACAACCCTCGGGCTTCCAGAAATTGATGAAGGCTCTGTGCTGCGGTTGGTCCACCCGATTCTGTATAAAACTAGAGTATATAACTAACACCATTTTAGGATGAACACCTCCCCTTGAACACCAAAATTCTGTCGAAATATATAAACAGTCCCGACTCTTTTCTTTTGAAGTCCTGGCGACGAACCTCGCTTTCAAAAATCCACCTTTGCTAATCAGATAATTGAACCTTCTGTGAGCAGGCAGAAGCTTGCTATCCTGTTTTCCCTCTGCTCGTAGCAGATACGACTCTCGTTTTTGTCACATACACATCTCCGGGCCTTGCCTACTCTCGCCAGAATATCACCCCTCGCCTGGCGAACGACTCATGTCAAAGAATTACTTCAAGACTAATATTTTGTTTTTTCTCGCTTTCCTCATCAGCATCGCATTGTCTTTCACAACTCTCTAGTACAGACTCATGGTCTCGGTTGCACGGGAAGGACTTCACGACAATTGTAGCTTTGGAGCGAAGCAACGGCGAATTAGGTGAAATAGATGCATCGACCTTGAAAGTTTTCAGGCTCGGTTTATGAATGGAAAAGTTTCGACGTTGAATAAGTCCCAGAAACCGAATTCATTATGTGATATTTTAATAGTATGCGTAATGTGATCTACTCCATTCCAGTCCTCAGTCCCCGTAGATTGTACATGTCCCACACTTATTCTACAATGCTGTCCCATAACACTTCTCACGTTAACTTTTGTTTGATGAAGAAAGACCTAAGGTGAGAAAGTTGCCATGCGCAAGTGATTCCTAAAACAACCAGTTGAAGCATCGACCATCTCACCACCCTCGCGTTTGTCGACTCGGATTGATCTCGGAATTCAGCCTCGCGTTCCTAAGCCACTATTAATATTATTGATTTCACAGTTATTGGACCCTTCACTCGAAGGGTCTATCCTTAGACATAGCAGTTGAGAAGACTTACACGTTGGAACACCTGCTCCCGTCTAATATCTTGTAATCGCCCATTCAAATCCTTGACTCTCTTTGCAATATCCTGGATTTTCCCCTTATCCGCGCTTTCAATGGCACTTGTCTCTCCGATTGCCAAGTCAAGAGTCAATTTGATGCCGCCTGTGGGATGGAGGGCCGAGAGCCAGCCAGTATTGCCCGAAGTCGAAGATGGGGTAAAGCAGATTTTGTGGTCTCCTGAATCAGCGGCGCTGAAAGTAAAACGGCCGGATGAGGATCCTTTTTGGGAGACGACTCTGTGGTCATTGTCAAATACTTCCTGTACAGCAGTCAGCAGTTGGTGGGAGTTCGAAAGGGGGCTTCACAACGGAGCCGAATGAACAAGGAAATCAAGGCAAAATCTGGAAGGGCTCTGTGTAGAAAACTTACATCAACTGAGATGAAGATATTTAAACCATCATGCTTAGCCCATTCTTTCCTGTTCTCGTCGTATTCCTCCGCAGTGTAATGTCCCACCACGAGGGTATCTTTTGGGAGCTCTTCGAAAAAACACTTTGGTGTAGTACCGTCGATATAGAAGTAAAGGGACTGGACGGGTACAAGCAGAGCGCTCAATGAAAGCAGTGGAATTATTGACCGCATGGTGAATCTATTCAATTCGAATATGCCGGGAAGAAGTTGTTGGCGTGGAAAGGAGGTGAAGTTGGTCGCGCGAGCTCTCCCGTCTGCCACGTTCACAACTTTCTTTCCCCTTACAACTTTCTGAATTTAGGGACGTCACGTGGATTTTGCCGATAATTTGCCGATTGTAACCTCCACTCGTCTTCAACGCGACGAACTTCAAGCCATCAAGAAACATTTCATCACCACTGCGCGCCACACCATCGAGTCATCCATTTCTCAGCCTTCCGCAATTTACCTTTGGTCAGTGGAGCCTGCCCCAGATGACTTCCCACGATGTTCGTGATATGCTAGATCTCCCCGGGGAGTCAGCTCCACGACCGGCGAAGAAACAGAAACTTGCAGCACCCCGACCGGTTCTAAAGGGCCTTGCGCGCGAAGTACAGAATTTAGGTGGTGACAATCCTATCGCCATTGTTCCCGAAGTCACAGTCTTCAAAAAGAGGCGATTTGGAAGCCGAAAACCAGCCGCAAAGTGGGACCTTAAACCCTTCAAGAACTCCGCCAGGGACGATCCATCCCTCGTGCTACGACATTGGAGGAGGAAAGCAGAGGTGCCTCAAGTTCCAGTTATAGAGGGGGGAAATGTAGCACAAGCAGAACCCGAACCTGAACCCGAAATTGACGATTCAGTCTTCGCAAAGTACAATGTGAAGGTCACTATCCCAAAGTACGATGAAGAGCAATACAATTCAAGACTCGGAAGCGAAGAGTGGTCGAGAGAGGAAACAGATTACCTGTTGAATCTAGTGGAAGAGTATGACCTGAGATGGCCCATAATTTGGGATCGCTATGAATATGAACCACCAGTCCCGCAAATGGATATAGCTGAAGGTGCCATGGTCCCAATTCCTAAGGCAAGGAGCATGGAAGATTTGAAAGCTCGATATTATGTTGTGGCAGCCGCGATGATGAAAATAAACAAACCGCCAGAGCTCATGAATGCTGCCGAGTTCAACTTACTAGAGATCATGCAACAATTCAGCCCAAAGCAAGAGATCACTCGAAAGAAGTTTGCAGAAGCCTCCTTCTATCGAACCAAGGAGGAAGCTCGGGAAGAGGAAAGCCTTTTAGTCGAGCTCAAACGTATATTGGCAAGGTCTGAGAAGCTCAGCGAGGAACGAAAGGAGTTATACGCGAGGCTCGAGGCTCCTTCAAGTCAAGGAAATATCTCGATATACAGCTCCAGCCAAGGCCTCCAACAGCTTCTCCAACAATTGATGCAAGTCAACAATTCAAAGAAGAGAAAATCTTTGATGGGCTCCGACGGTATCAGTCCCGCCGGCCCAAGTAGTCTTCACCAACAGCCAGGCTTCGATCGCCGAGACAGCATCATCAGAGAATCTATTTCTGGTCCCAGTGGAAGTAACAACAAGAAAGGGCCGGCACAAGGCCCAAGCGAACGCCGCCAACTCAGTGCAGATGAGGAGAAAATGTATGGTGTCAGGCATCTAGATCGTATTACCAGCAGTGGTCCAGCCTTCCGTCACGAGAAAATCAGCAAGCCTATCACTAGTAAATCTTCCATCCAGCAACAAAAGATTGCCAACGTACTCACGGAGCTGGGCATTTCTCAAAGATTGCATATGCCCACTTATGAAGTTGGTGTAGATTTTGAGAAATTGCTGCAGAATATCAACGCATTACTTGATCAGAGGAAGCATGTTGATAAATTGACTGGAGAGATCAATGTAGCCAGGGCCGTCAAGGCGGAAAGAGAAAAGGCTGAGAAGGCTGCGAAGGGAGAGCAAGAGCCAGGAGATGGAGGTGATGAGGTGGATGGAGATATTAAGATAGAAGATGATACGATCAGGGAGAAGAGTGCCGTGCCTAGTGTGAAAGCCGGAAGCGTTCACAAGAGGAGTGCGAGTGTCATGAGTGCTGTAAGTGATAAGAGCACAAAGCGTCAAAAGAAATAGGTCTTGTGTGGGAGTGTGTAAAAGTATATTAATGTTGACTCCTAAATGCCAAGGCCATCGCTTAATTTTATCCATCATAGAACCACCGTCTCTTATATGATTAAACCTAGATCAACTTATAGATGCTCGTGAGCTGTTGAAGTATAAATGAGCCGTTGACTACCGCATTCCCACTCTCCCCTAGGCCACTTTCATTCATTCTACACTGCAAACCTGCAAACCTGCAAACTGCACTATTCGACAAAATTTTGACGACAGCGGAAAAAAAAACTAATATCCTGGACGTCAAGCAATGATACGTCGTCTCTATAGAGAGAGCTGCGGGTTAATAGTCAGAGACATGAATCAGCGTTTGATGTACTCTGCACAATAATTTTCTTATTGCTATTCGACTATCCCGAAAGTCCTAGCAAATGAACAAAAATTTCGGCTATCAATGAGAATAAGGAGAGTTTAATGAAACCAAGGAGATGTGAATGATACTCAGACCTTTATTATTTATATGACACTTTGGTATATAAAAACGTGTCTAAAATTAACACGTACAGAAATACGAAAAAAAAAAACCTCTAAAGAGCATTACAAAAATCTTGCTCAACTAGTAGCTCCCAGTTTCATCTTCCCCGGGGGGGGGCGCGATTTCATGATCTGGGACAATATAATTGTAAGCATTTGTTAGTACATTCGTTCAGGTGCCAAGCTCGAACACATTTCTACATCGGAGAGCATAGGAACTCCTCATGGGCTCAGATATTTCTGCCGAATGCATAGTTGGTGGCTCGTTCTGCTCCGAAAATCCAGACTGAATCAGAACAATGCCTCCTTCTCCAAGTCAGAAATAAGTATAGAGAGCTCCACTAAGAGTATGGATACGCTGCGATGGGGTAGGATAATATGAGAAGAGTTGATTCTTGTTATTAACTTTAGAGTCAACTAATCTGTAAAATTAATACACTGCTCTCAAACTTACAGTTGTTACTTTCTTGACTTCCTTGGATAGAGAGACAACAAGTCAATATGTTAGCTGAAGAGAAAAGAAAGGTCTTACGCTCGCTAAGCTCTCATTCCTAAGTTGGAAGAGGGTAATTATTGCGGAATGCTTCCTTGCAACAAGGAGAATCTCCTAGGAGATTATTCGTTGGTGTCGAATTTGGCGTTTCCTGCGACGAAGAATGGAACATGCAAAGTACCTCAAAATACCCCAGGCCCAACAGCGGATCGTCGATGACGAGTCTAAGCGGATTTGAAGTCTCAGGGGCAAAATAAAAGAAAGAATTAGCTTTGAAGATGTTCAAGGCATGGCTTGTACTGACAAAGCATTTGAAAGAGAGCCTGATAAACTTAACGATTATAAAATCAACTAGATTCTAAATAAAGAACGGATAAATGCTAATAATATCATCAAAGCTAGAGGGGTGGGATCTTCAAGATCACAGATAAGGTTAAAGTATATGAGATCTTGAGTTTATGCTTGTGGAATCTAGACAAGGGAGATGTGACGAGACGAGGTTCTACTGCATACATATCAGATAGACTACTACTGTATAAATAAGAGTCTATAAAAAGCTTTGATTAGGGACTAAACTAGAAAAACAGACGTATATTAATAGAAATATCACCCCCACGGTCATACATTACCTGCTAGCATCTGCATCCACCTACAATCCACCTTCAGTTATGCTTGCCTGAGTGGCAGCCGCTGAGGGAGTCTACTGCCCGGGGTTGAGGCGCTTCAATGGAAAAACTTCAAGCGCCAGCCTTAAGGAGACGAGACTGACGTTAGTGATGACCTGCATGGGCGCTTATGGTCTCGTCTCCCACCCCGATCAGCCTTATGACGTTTCCATCACACCAAGGTTTGGGGATAAATGCTGGAGTAGACCAAATGCTGGGCAAGCGCTGGGTCTGAACCTTCGGGTACCGCCACAGTAGGCTAGATAGCTCCCCGATGATGCACAAATTACCGGCCGTGGCGGGCGAGACGCCCTCCGGCCTGCTTGTGCATATTCTTCTGAGCCGCTATGCAGGTACCAAAGCTAAAGTAAGTATCAGTGGAGGAATTAGAGATCATGTATGCATGCATGCAGGCCTAACGTTGAAGACCATCCGCATGGCATGGTAGGAGGTGCTTTGAATGGAGAGAGGCTCAGAGGAAGAATGATAGGCGTAGAGTGATGCTCGGCGTTTATAGAAAAGGGGTCGACCGAAGAGGGCGCTTAGTCGGCGGCTATGAACTCGGAATTTGATTGGTATTTGTCAACTCTTTTTAATTACTGAAACAAAAAAGATTTCCGCCTGTTTGGAGTGTATTGGTTAGGAGCCAATTAAAGACAGCTTGAATTCTGAAATTTGAAGAGTTACAGCCCATATAGCGTTTATTTTTGATCGGGACAGAAAGAGGAGACTGTTGCAAGAGCAAAACCCAAGGACCTTCGTCAAATCCAGCCATAGAGAGTGTATAAGGACGGATCCATGACAACGTTTGGTAGAAAGTAATAAAAAAAGTATTAAAATTAAGATCTGGCTTTGGTCTCACGTCGACATAAGGATAGTCACGTGGTGCTACCCACGAGATCTGACCCGACTGGCGATTTTCCGGCTCTGTAAAAATAGATACAAGTTGAGAAATTCCCTGCGACTGGCGAGAGTTATTACATCAGCCAAACGAAACTTTCTTTTGGAAGATGGTAGTACACTGGGGTGAAACCTGACGCATCAACGTCGATCATACTGCGAACAACGTCCTCCGTAAGCTGGCACTCAACCGCAACGTCGAGCAGTCATGTAATAACGGGCTGCGATATAGGGGACAAACCATCCTTGGCGGCTAAAAGTGTGCAACAGCGAAGCATTGCGGCACTGTCGCTTGAGTGGCTCCCAACCACGGCCGGGGAAGCACAGGCTCAATCACGAGGCCACGAGAAAAATCAAGCCACTCCGCATAATCCTTGCTGATGGGTGGGTGTGAATAATGCGCGCGGAACTTGCAGACGCAACCCTGGAAGCTTCTGAGGTGATACTCTACTGTCGCTCGCCATGATTAGGGTCTTCCCAACAGTCACACACACCATTGTACGGCCGAACAGGAGAGTTAACACACGTTTAGTTGGGATGTGACTTGAGACGCGGAGGAGCGGCTTCGAGGTATGAGCAACGAACCCGAGACGAGGACACAAGAGAAGCAGTTAGGGCTGGCTCTTTTGGGCATCGCCTGCATGCTCAGTCAAACGGGGACCAAGACGGAATTGCCGCGCTTAATTAAGTGAACTTGGAGACCTTGGTGCAGCGTTCCTCACAAATGTTGCTCTCGATCTGATGATTCGCGGGCAAAGATATTGCGACTGGTAAGCCAATCCAACTTGCCTGCTTTCGGTGAAGCATCCCATCCCACAGACTCTAGATTTGGCGGGGTCCAACAATAGAACCTGGCAACTGTTGGAAGAATCTCCCACCCACTGCATTTATTTGTATTTCCTGGTGAGCGGCCGCACGCCTGCTGCGGAGTCGAAGCCTCTTGTATCTGCTCATGACCATAGTACAGTATATACAGAGTAGTATTGCGCCAGAGGACGAACGAGGGCTTCGGGGTCGGGTTATGGAGACAGGACAGTCATCCCGGCTGACAGTACTTGCAGCGCTTCCATCCAGAAGCCTCAGACGCAGCTCGGCAAATTGAGACGCTGTAGTCGATGCCCTTCTGCCGTGGGCCGTTGCCTCGAATGGTGCGTTCAAACGGCCCCCCTTCCGGCCACACGTATTTTCAGCCTCCCGCGCACCCATCTTTACTTTACTGTATGCATATTTAGGGAAGTTACGTTGCCCACAATAACTTCGCCATTCTATATCCTGGGAGATCCTCATGATCTATTCCTGGCCACATACGGAGGCATCCCTGCTTCTGATCCCCTCGGAGCATTGTTTCAAAGAGACGCAGCGGGCTTGATGACTGCAAGGGGACAGCCGACGACGACTACTGTTCGACTTCCATCCCACATCATCTTCAGGCCTCTCGAATCGGTTTCCTCATCAGAGTCATCTTTATGCGCACAGGGTGTTGTAATTGTTATATGCGATGCGTGCATGCGTGCAAGCAGTTCCATAGCTGCCTCTGAAGGTTTAGTTTAGCCCCCGCTTGTGATTGTGATTGGGGATCCGGGCCCTAGACACACCAACGCGCCAACCGGTTGACTGGCTGCAAGCGATAGACAGGTTGAGGTCAACTGCAGGCGTGCGTTCCCAGACGGTGCCACTATTGATATGAAGCCTGGGACGCGGCGTGGGCCTCCCGGGGCAAGTCCCATGCGTGGCTCCTGAGTCGACATAATTACTCGTATCAATGATCGAATTACACTGCCAATATCGAATACAGCGCGCGGGCTTGTGCAATGATTGCCCTACTGTGCATCTGTGTTGAAGGTTGGCCTCGAACGCCTCAAGTCATTGCAGCCTTCCCCAATCGAGATAACCGCCGACGCAGAGACATTGGGCCGCAGCCAATGGGGCGACAAAGCAGGGATTTTCGCCGTCGCGGGTAGGACGTCGGAGTGTGATGTGCCTCAGAAGGGCGCTGCTGCAGCGCAAAGCGAGCAGCCGCTCAGCTGGTCTGATTCGGAGTGGGTAGGCAGCGGTGGGAAAAGAAGGAGAGGCGCGGGGGAAGAGGAGGTTGAGAGGTTGACGGCCAGCCAAGTTGGAGGTTGGGAGGCTGGAAGTTGGAGTTGGGAGTTGGGAGTTGGAGGTGGGGAGAGACACGAGGAAAATGAGTAAGGGAGAGACATCGGAAAAACAGAGACAGAGAGACAGAGAGGCAGAGAGACGCTGGAAAGAGGGCAAAGTGAGAGGCCGCAGCAAAGACCGCCCAGGTTCGTATCGTTTTGATGCAGCGTTTGGTCTGCCCGTTCAGTGGTCAATCTTGACATTGCTACTGCCAACCGTCAACCGTCAACCGTCAACCATCAACCGTCCATGCTCGAGCCCTGATCTGCCGGCGCCAGTTTGGGAACCTTCCCATCTTTCCGAGCGCATGCAAACATGGCATGCCCTGCCATGCGATGCCCGTCTGCACCTCATCTCCTCCACCCCCATCATCCTGCTTCTGTCCAGCGATCCCGCTCGCTCCGCGCCCTGGTGGTGGTGATACAGAACCCCGCCGACCGACACCGACACCGACACCGACCATCTCACGGTCAGTGTCTGCCTCGGGTCTCCCTCTCTGTTTCGCCTCTGTGCTCCGTCACCTGCCCGTCTGTAGAATAATGAAGCCATCGTGATCATGCCGGGCGGTCTCTTGGGGCGAGCCACGGCTCTCAGAGACGTCGCTCGACGTCCCCGGATGTGCCCAGCACGTCGGCCGCGTGCCGTATGGTGCAGTAAATATCAAAAATGCCCTGCTCTGCCCGGGTGGGTGTGTCTGTGTGTGTGCGCTGTGTGCAGTGTGCAGTTGTGTAGTGTGCAATGATCATCTCCATCCCCATTCCCAACCCAATACCGATCTGGCTCTCCTGTCCCGTACCTCGCTGGTCCCCACCCGCCGTACCGCCTCGTGTCTGGTCTGGCGCAGCGACTGACTGTACATTGCGGTGCTAGTAGCAAGGCAGAGATCCAACAGCTGAACCGCCAAATCCTCTTAGCGACAGGCTTCTTCAATAGGCGCGCGATATGATGGGCCCGGTCTGGGGAGGGGACGGCACCCATGACGAATGTACCGCAGGCGAGCGTCAATATATTGAGAGCAACCCCAAACGGCTGAGATTCTTTGCGTCGTCCGTTACCAAACCACTGGGTCAGAAACATTCGCCCTCTTCCGCCATTCTCACCTCGACTTCCCTTCTCATTCTGCCTCGTTCCAGGACGCAATTGCTATTCATCACACGGCCAGGAATTGCGCGGCGACTCTGATTTTCTGCATTGACCAAAACGGCTGGTAGGAGAGGTAGAAAATAGTGGTGAAACGGCGAGAAGCAGAAGAAGACGAATTGGCTGGCCGCTCGTCTACCCATCTAAATTTGTCGTCGCCGGAGCCACGTGAATGCTCCAGGAAAAGGCTTTTTGGGCTCGGGATTCACTGTCCTGAATAATCACTTTCTCCAGCTTGCATTTCCTCGAGAATCAAAGAACGGGAGGCTCGGGCTAGACTGGTGTTGGTGTTGGGAATCGCTCTCACGGCCTTTGTTTTTTCGAGCTTCACTCGAGGTTACGCAGCCGCGCCAATTTTACACCACCCCCGCTCCCATCTCAAAACAACAAAAACCCAATTCCTCATCCTACCTGCTCAACACTCACTGCGCCAAGCTGAAATTAAACGGCTGATGAGACGCATGCAGTGAGGAAAGGACTAGTTTTCACGCGGTTTCTTTATCTGAACGTCATCCTTTCTAAACGGACCGTTTTACGCTGCTTCGCTAGGCTCACTAGGGAACTTGGAGATCAGATTTTAATTCCAGATTTCAATTTCAGTGCTAGGACGAGAGAACCAGTTTGATTCATTGGAATCACAATCAAGGAAGTCATCAAGAAGGAGCCAGAGTATTGATCTCGCAAATCGTCGGGAAAGGAGCGGCGAGAGAGGGTGTGTTGAAAGCAACTGAGGAAGCCCGGGCGATTGGAGTTGGTTTTCTGAAAAGTTGAGTTAAGATCATTTACCTTGAAGTATTGAGTAGTCAGGTGGTAGATTCAAGAAGTTTAGAAGATCTAGAAGTCTAGAACTGAAAAGAACCGCTGTTGTTAGGCATCGAGTTCTAGGCTGGAGACGCACATTTCTTCCAGGGCGTCTTACAGCATCCTTTCGCTCTGATTAGTTAGAGACGACTGGATTAGTTTTTGAAGTAAACTCCCTTCATCCTCACTTGTTGTCAGTTGTTGATTGTTGCAGTGGGAAATCTGGTGGAGTATCGATCCGATTTGGCGCTTTCGCAGCGAGGAGAAACTCCACTGCCCTCGAAAGTGCTTGAGGACACAGCGTCGAACAGGACTCCATTTACTCATTTGAATCTCATCCATCTGGCCCAGGAGATACTGGAGAGTACATTAGCCAGCAAAAAGTCCCCTTTGGACTCTCGTTCTATCGCGGGAATGTCGTCAATAGATGATACCATGGCTGTTCTCCCCGAGTCGCCTACTTCTCGATTTACGGCAGTGAACGGAAAGGACCAGTTCACTTCTATATCTTCAGCTAGCGTCGTGAATATCAATACCTCTTCGAGAAGAGGATCAGATGAGAGGTCCAACGGCCAGCCGCGAATTTCCCCTCCTGGACAAGAAAAGCTGACCATCACGACAACGACGACTCAACGAGAGGATTGGATCCCACCAACGAACGGAGAGCGACATTCGCATCAACCTCCGAATTCCTATTCTGATGCGGATGTATCCCACAAACGCAAGAGATCAGGTTCAATAGACCAAAACTCCTCATCGGCCAATTCATACCACAGTCATGCTTTACCATCTTCTACGAAACAAACCCCTACCACTGCAACTACCGAATCTGATGGGCCCCGAGAAGAGCATCTTCGCGCACCGTCACAGTCCGATCAACGGGAATCTTACGGCCAAGATGCACAATACAGACAATTCATTTCTCCAGCAGACGATACCCGTGACACTGCACCTGGTAACGATCCCTGGAATGCTCGGCAGTATCCCCAACCATCGCACCTCAGTTCAGACGAGCACATTGGAGAGGTTCTGCAGAGAGCTTCTCAGAGTATGGATGCAC
Organism: Haplographium delicatum; assembly: GCA_037952705.1. Lineage (NCBI taxonomy): Eukaryota > Fungi > Ascomycota > Leotiomycetes > Helotiales > Hyaloscyphaceae > Haplographium > Haplographium delicatum. The sequence continues at coordinate 179,954 of JAPZPC010000032.1, forward strand.
AGCAACGCGAGTACGCTAGCCCTGGAGATGACGATAGGTCCGCCAATCCATATTCCGGCTATGGAAACGAAAGGAGAGAGATGTCTGCTCAGTCAGACCCGAAGAAACGGAAAAGAAATTTCAGTAATCGAACCAAAACAGGCTGCATGACTTGTAGAAGACGTAAGAAGAAGTGTGACGAAAATAGACCGGAATGTGAGTTTGGGCGTCATGTTATATTTGATATCCCTAGAAGAGAAGAAATACTAATAGATACTATAGGCAATAACTGTCTTCGCGGTGGATTTGTCTGCTCGGGGTATCAGCAACGTGGCCAGTGGCCCAAAACCGAACCAAAACAACCCCCGATTCTCCTCCAATCAAAGACAGAATATGAAAACTCTCCATATACTCAACAACCGCCGTACATATCGCATCCTGGCCATCCACGAAGGGAACCATTACCTGGTTATCGTGGACAAACGCTCCGAGTTGATCCCCAACATGGCCGACCGATTGGAGGAGACGACGACCAACCAAGTGCATCGACAATACCCAGTGCATCTGTCGCCAGCCCGGAAACGAGTAGATTGTCAGCAATTTCATACGCTCAACAGACGCCAACTCCTGTAACAGCTTCAAGCAGTGCATACCCAGATCGCCAACTGAAGAATGCCTACGAGCGTGTTGGTCCTCTACACGATCTAACGAGACAAGAACCAAGACAAGATTCCGATACTGGTACTCCACAGTCTGCGTCCTCAAACCTGCCACAAATACTACATCCTCAAATGCATTCGGAGAGCCCCCACACGAATCCCCAGGTGGCGGCTCAACTGGCCCTATCTAACCTAGCATCAACATCGCGGCCGCGCACTCAGAAAGAAGAAATGTTAGCAGGCCGCCACTACTTCCCATTTGACAAAGAACTTGTTTTAGAACGCGAACGTTGCAATGGAGCGTGCTGGCGCTTCAACAGCAGCACAAACCCAAATAATGGTGTTTCTCCCGAGGAGCGTGCGCGCCTCTTCCGAGACATCCTGCAACCTCGTGAGCACGTTATCTCACCAACACAAGCGTCTCCAATCACCCCTGTTGGCCGAGTTGGCGACAATGTTGTGGTCGAAGCGCCGTTTAATTGCGATTACGGGTATAACATCAGCATCGGTCAAGATGTAGCGATCGGCAAGAACTGTACGATTCTTGATACATGCGAGGTTAAGATTGGGGACAGGTGCAACATCGGGCCGAATGTGAATATTTATACGGCAACACTACCTGTTGATCCCAAAAGAAGATTGGGGTCTAGGGGTCCAAATTTGGGTCGCAAGATCACAATAGACAGTGACTGCTGGATTGGTGGTGGAGTTACCATTTTACCTGGTCGAACCATTGGCAAGGGCAGTACAGTTGGCGCCGGGTCGATCGTCACGAGGGTAAGTTTCCTTTGTCGTAAAGTTGAGAAGATTTTTTTGCTGAGACGAGTTAATCTAGGACGTGCCACCTTATACTGTCGTTTGCGGAAACCCAGCTCGAGTTATTCGAGGTCTGTATCCACCTCACGAAGGCTAAAATCTTGCTTGTACTTTGGGTATCTCGCTCAGGCCACGGCCGCTTCTAAAGACATTTTTCTTCTCACCCACGAGTTTCCTTTATATACCCGGTACTCGCCCGCAGCTCCTAACAGTAGAATCTACCAGGTTCTACATAAGAGCTCATTGATTTCTGATTTCTTTACTGGAGAAGGTGGAATTACTTTGCATAGCGTTGCACGGACATGTTTTCATTAATATACCACTTATGGGCGATCGTTTCCGAAGGTTTCGGTTTCACATCTCCAGTGGCTGTTCCTCTCATGTATTAAACTTTGTAGGGGGAACAGATGCGTATACGGCTGTGCATGGGTTTCCGATATGATTGATGATGAGCTCTGGTAGCTCTCTTTAGGGATCTCTCCCATGGCTCAGCCACGGCCTTGCGACAGAGCTCCTTCTGTAACTATATTGCGCGCTTCTATGGACAAGGAAAACTTATTTGTAAAATTCGAAAATATTGCTGTTACGTGACTCTGGTGCAGATGATGTGCATGAATAGTTATAATGATTCTATCCCCAGCCCAGTATTTTGCTTTAAGGAAGGTATATGGTGGGCAGCATGTCATTTTTTCATGCCCGATGTCTCAAGGTAGAGCAGAGATGTAATGTGTCTGGAAGGCTCAGAGGGTTGAGGCAATTGTATATTTCTGAGAGGATGTTAATTAAGATATGAGCATGAAAAGTTCAATCTGGCGTATCTCTGAATCTATCCCACCAATTGTTCACCTTACCATTTTACTTAATAAAGATTTTGAGGATATCTATTGACCTCCTCGATTCTCCACCCCCCGGGGGCCAGAGAACCAGGGAAGACGAAGCGTAATATATTCCTTCGACTTACCTTCGCCATCCAGGAAACGAGTGCCGTTCCAAGTTGAAATAGCATCCAAGATATAAGTTACGGCTGTATCTAGATTCTTCGGGCTAGGTATCTTCCTGCTAATCCAACTAATAGATGTGTTAAAATATTCATACGAAAAATTGGGCAGGAACAGAATGTGCACACTACCAAATGAGAGAAATCAGAATTAGGACAAGAAAAGAGGATTGGAGTCTAGAGAGTTCAGATTATATGCCAGATGAAAGAGAATCTCCAGTCAAGGAAGGCCAACAGGTCAAATCGCTCAAGGCAGGGGGATATTCCGCTCGAAAGATATTGCTGAAAGGAATGTAATATTCGTTGGAAGAGTTCACAACATATGCATTTCGATTTCAACTCCAGTCGCACCACGAACTGCTGGGAAATATCTCGCGGTCATTAGCTGGAAGAGTCGAGTTTGTACGAAGGTAGGTTGTCGTGGTCACTATCACGAATCTATTCTTATTCCAACAAAACACCTCCCCGTTATACATACCAGCACTCGTGATCCTTCTTTTAAAAAGAGGTAAAATACCGCGAGATGAGATATTGAAGACCGATCCGTTCTGCGACCTGGCAGAAGCTCCGATGTCACACATCCTTCCTCAATCTGAGGCACTTGGACAGATATGAAATGTGACAGATAGAGTACGAGACAGCTAACTATATGGATGGACACCTGGCCCACACCCACATTGCTCACGATCGCACAGAAATGCCAGATTCTGAAGAACTCCCAATCGCTATTGCCTTCTCATAGCACGATAATTCCCAACTCCTTCTCGTCTTTCGTCTTGAGACTCTTGAAGAAGTTGAGATACCTCAACACGTGACCGGCCAAGGGGCCATTCCTGTGGCAAAAGAGTCATTGAGCGCAAATGCAGTGTCCCTCGGTCTACGAACCAGTCCTGGGGTAGGATTGGCTTTGGTCTCGGGAAGTTGTCTCTTAGGAGAGTTAGGAGAGGGTGGCGGGTGAAGAGTCTGCAGAGCAGAGCTTCCCAAGTTTTTTTCTGCAAAGCCTAAGGAAAGAATTGCCCCTAAGGCCAACACCGCCGAAAAAATCCAGCTCGACCGCCCCACTCGAAGACCCAACGAATATTCTGTCGCGAATGATATCCATTCTCGACAACCGACGATAGAGTGGGCATGCGACGGACTGTTGTTGCATCGGCACCTGCAGGTGCCTTACGAGCAGTTCTCCTAATCTATTTGGACGACGATGTTTCGGGCCCTCGATGGCAAAGCGATCCGCTCCAGGGCGAATGTTTCACGCTGGGGAAAATCCGGATATTCCCTGAGCGCTAGATGGGTGAAGCTCAGGGGGCGAGCACTGGCTGTCCATCCCAAGGGGAACCCAGACGAAAGCGTACCCATCGGGGGGGTATGGTAGATGAGGACTATATTTTGGCCCAAAAATACGAAATACGGAGTACAGTATTCTCTCCAGCTCTTCCCCAGAATAGGGAAGCCATATATACGGGGGTTTGGGTTGGATCAACGGAATATCGAAAGCCGCGCAGGATGACGAGATGTTCTACGATGGTCAGCCATTTATAGTGCGGTACAGCCTGTTGAAGTGCAGTACAGTACTATTCCGAGCGAGCTGGACGGTCTTGTTTGTACTGCCCGCCGGCCGCCCAGCGTTGTTTGGGGGGCTGGTTCTGCTGAAAATAGCGGCATCTGGCCGCGTGCAGATCCTCTGCACAGCGCAATACCGTGCTGTATTATTATTGTAGGGGGGGACGGTACTACAATCCGTAGGGTACAGTGTACACTGGCCTCCCCCTTTGGTTTGAGCTCTTCCGGTTTCTCTCCCCTCTCTCCATTCTCCTTCCTCTTCCTCGTTTCTCCTGGGCGGGCCGCTTCGTACTGTGCACTGTGCGCTGTGCAGAGTCCCTCCGTATAGAGTTTTGACTTCAACATCATCACCAAGAGCACTGGCCTGTTCTGGGTTTTCCCTTTTTCCCTTTTCGCCTGGGCCCTGGGGCCTGAATGTGGCTGTACAGGTGCTGCAGTCCGATTGGCACAGCGTGTCGCGGTGCCTGTGCCTCCACCCAGCCCACCAATACCTCTCCGCCATGCTTCCCCCGTTCCACTGGATGCCTGCGCCCAGCGCCGCAGGACCCGCCCCGGTGCCTGTCGTCTGCCCACCACTGGCCCACGTTGATTCGCTGCAAGCCATCGGTACCTGAGCGACGGCCAGGAAGCAGGAGCGAAAAAAAAAACATCACAGAAACTCCACAAAACAACCTACTTGACAACCCGTCAGCTTGCGTGGAACTCAGCCTCTCCTCGACGACATCCGGCCTACACCTCTGCCCCCGGGCCCTCCCTTCATCCCCCCTTGCATGGGATGGCTTCAACCGTGTATTCCAGACGGTCCGCCAGCAAACACGACTCAGATCCTATGGCTCCAAACGACCAATCCCCAGTGCCGAATACCCACACAACGCTCGAATCCGGCCCCGTCGAGTTGTGTACGACTCCCGCCAGCGTACGTCTGGTCTGGTCTGGTGCGGTATAGTCCAGCACAGCACAGCACAGCATAGCACAGCACAGGCAGGAGTGGGATCTCCGTGGTGTGCGGGTACGCTGCTTTTTTTTTTCTTGCGCTTTTTCTTTACCCCAACCTCACCTACCCTCCCCACTCACACCCTCACACCCTCACTTCTTAACCTCCTCTCCTCCTTCTTTATCCTCTCCGCCTCATCCTCTGACGCTATTCACCAAAATATACATTCCTTTCTGACGTGCTGTGCTCGACTATTCACTCTTTGGAAATTCCCTTTTTGAGTTATAACTCAACATTCCTCAAACCCACCTTCATTAAGGACCCCCGCTCACAACACTTACAACAACGCATTCACGGCACCGCGATCTTTTCCAACATCTATCGACAACCAGTATCTCTGGAAGAAACAACCCCCTGTTCTTGTTCACGGCCAACTCATTTACTCACGAGCACCATGAAGTCCGCAACTCTGATCCTCGTGTCTTCTTTCGCCGCCGCGGTCGCCGCCGCTCAACCTCATAACCACCACGCGAGGCATCACCACAAACGAGAAGAAGTGGTTTGGGTCACCGACTGGGAGACGGTGATCGATACCGTCGATATCACATCCACCATCTGGGTTTCCTCGGGATTTGTCCCTCCAACCACCTCTTCTGCGTCGTCTACAACTTCTGATATCGCCGCTCAATTTCACCAAGATGTCCAACCAGTACCACAACTAGCACCGTCCACCTTCTCCACCAGTTCGACATCTTCGACGACATCTTCCACATCTTCTTCCTCCGTCTACGTTGCGCCAGCCCCGTCTTCAACTTACGTTCCCCCCCCTCCCCCTCCACCACCACCACCACCACCTGCCGTGGTAGATACCCCAAGTCCAACCCCGCCTGTTGTTCCATCTACACCACCGGCACCAAGTGTCCCTGCTGTTTCGTCTGCCCCTCCTCCAGCCCCTGCTCCAGCTCCATCATCCTCTGCTCCAGCCGGTTCTTCAGGTTCAGGTTCTTCCAGCAGTGTCTGTAATTCAGGAACCCCATGCTCAGGCGATCTTACATTCTACGACACTGGCATGGGCGCCTGTGGCTGGACCAACGACGGAACTGTCGAGAACGTGGTTGCTCTTCCGCACGGATTAATGGGCACGCAGTCAAATGGTAACCCATACTGCGGCATGACCATTACCATCGAGTACGGAGGCTCGAGTGTTGTCGCGAAAGTCGTCGACAAGTGCATGGGCTGCACCGGGTACTCCATCGACCTCTCAAAGGCAGCATTCTCCGCGCTGCTTAATGAAGGAGTTGGGCGGGCTACGGGCTCATGGTATTTCAACTAGAAGCCATTTGCACCAATGGTATTCCATGCTTGGTAGACTGGATCTCATAGCACATGACAGTCGCGAGCCGACCGACACGAGTTTCATTTGGCTAGATTGCATTCAAAAAAATCATGAAAAGCATGGCAAACATATGGCGTCAGAATCCCAGGAATATAGAAGGATATACTGACGAGGTGCCTGGAGCACATATGGAGCACCTGTTTAGACCTTCTTGTAAATATTTTAGACCTAGTGTTTGAACTTTTCAATACACGGTCACTACTCTTGAGACAAGATCCTCTGTTGTCACATATTGAAAGATTCGAGACTTGCCTATTTGGGTTCCAGATCATTTCCCCTCCCCTTCTCCTTCCCAAGTGAAATGCTAGCCACTTGAATTCTCATACCTCTCTTCTGTCTTCCCGCCGTCGAAGCCTTTCGTCACCGGCCCGAAATCCGTCCTCCAAAAATCCCTCAATAATGAATCATTCCTGGATAGTGGCCCTGCTTCTGTGTTCTTCTCTTTGGTATCTAGATATGATGAGAGCGGTTAGAGTGCGGCGTCCAATGCCCAGTTGATTTGGGCATGGAAGGACCCAAGATAACAAGGACTGCTTGAAGGAGCGGACATGAATGTCGGATTATATGAGCTAATGTTTAAAAAGCCAAACATAAGGGTTTGGGGCTCTGTGCTGAGTGAGGGTTACTTGAGGTCTTGCAAAAAGTGGGTTGAGAATGAGATATTAACACTGAAGCTCTACCAGCTTAGGCGGCTTGCTGACCTTGAAGTGAGAGGAAGAGTTGAGATTTATTGGTAAAGTACTTAACAGCCTCTTTTATCCATCAATTTTCTATCGCCCAAGAAATCTCTAGAACACTTCAAGCAACAGAATTTAACCGTAAAATCCCTGCAGACCGAAACTGATACTCTCCATGCGAAATATTCTTTTGCCTGCCTTCTCTTCAATCGGGCCCCTTTATGATTAATCCGACGAGATTATTCAAATAGCCACTCGGTCTAAAGCGTGCTGTGCATTGCCAAAAGGGAAGCCGTAGAAGTGAAGATTCCTTCATGTTACAAGATAAATCCAGGACTATGTGATATAACACTTGTTGTACATTGACACCACTCTGTATTTTACTTCGAGCTCTCTCCCTCTGCCGGCACTAAAACCTTCTTCTCCTCTAGCATTTTAGCCAATTCTCCATTCTGATGCATTGCCACAAGAATGTCACACCCCCCCACGAACTCATTATCAACATAGAGTTGCGGTATCGTCGGCCATTCTGAATATTCCTTGATTCCTAACCTCCACTTTAGCACCCATCGTCACACACACTACTCATCTCTGCATACCTTGTCTTAAAGCATCATCCTCCAACACATTAAAGGCGGCAAATTTTGCTGGGTCGACGCCCTGTAGACCCAGGATTTGAATGCTCGCCCTCGAGAACCCGCACTGTGGTGTCTCCGGGGTGCCCTTCATAAACAATACAACGGGAGCGGAGCCAACTGCTTTATCAATTGCCGCTCGTGTTTCCGTGGATAAGTATCGCAGCGCTATTGGGGACAGTCGGGGATATGAGAATTTGGAGGCAAATATTGGAGCTGGTCGAGCTGCCTGTCGAAAAGCCTGTAGAGATTCGAATTAGTACTTTGGAAGGGAATGCTAATGAATGGACGAGCTTTACCGACGATAGAAGCGGTCTTGAAAGCATGTCTTCAATACAAATTTATGATCCTGCGTGAATAGTTCCAAGATGGATGAACTGCAAAATGACGAGCCGATGCCGAGAAGGCGATTTGAAATAAAACCGGGCTGGCCAATGAAAGTTCAGTAATCAGACGAGGCTACACTCTCGGCCTTAAAGTACCAACGACAGCAAAAGTATCAGAATCTATTTCGCACCAGAAAATGAGCCCTTCCTTCCTCAATCCACTTCTTTTATCACACAATGCTCGATGTTCTCTCCACTTGAACTTTATGCCTCAACATTTTTATTCCGCTCTCTTACTCATGCCCAAAATCCATTCCTTACCCCACTGACGATCTTAAAGATCACTCCCGGCATTTTTATATCGGATTCACTACGAATTTAGAAAGCGTCCTAACAGTTAAAGATGACTTCTAGTGCCCTTGGAAAGAAGGGATGATGCTTGAACCGAGAAGACGGAAAAGTTAAGATAATTAGTTGCCCTCGCTCTGACCTGGACAATAAGGAAATTGAGCTTAAGAAGGTAGGAACAGGCCTATAGAAAACTGAAAGCAGCTTGGAAAAGCGCCTGAAATTGGAAGGGCAGACGGCTAAGTGGTTTTGTGGATACATGAGGATTGATAAACGACAAATGGTTTAGTTAGCTCTGGGAAATTCAGAGAGTTATTCTCCGGGCACTATACCTAGACGGCTTTGGAAAACTCCTTGAGGGAGATTTTGTTTTATAATTCTGATAATTTTTATGCAGGTTAGAGTGTGTCCCTGTTGTGAACTAGAGGTCACGTAACACCCTCTATTGATCATGCTACACGATCTCATCTTTGTGCTACATGATTCCGGATCTATGACATAAACACGGCTGGTTTATAGCTGCCAGGAAACAGTGTATAAAGTTTACATTTCTCCCTTTGTTGTTGTGTTATTGTTGTTCCTCACTTTGAGTTGGAACTTTCCTAGCTGGGGGGGTAAGGCGTGACTTCCGTTTTCGTTGGCAATCCCTTCTCAAAACCCGGGATATGATTCTCTACTTTCTCAAATCTAATTATTTCATACCTGCCTTATTCGAGTCCCCCATCATTAGATCACGATCAAAACCTGTCCACTGAAGACCATGGCTCGTGAAGCGACGAGAGCAACTCGATATGAACGCAGACTAATCTTCGCCTCTCCGCTTAGGCAAAGGAAGTTAAATGGAATATCGGACATACAAAAAGTTATTACGAACAATGATATTATTCGTAACCCGCAGTCATCCAGGCAGAGACTTGATCATGAAACTGTCAAAGCTAAGAATCCTCAGAGTCACGCCATGAACAGGCAGACCGTCTCTGCGGCGAATGTCTTCAATAACAAGAAGGTGAAGATTGACGTACGGAACAAAAAATCTCACAGGCACCGGGACAAAACCCCAGAGCCAGATCTACTAGTGGATTTTCAGGGTACAAACTTGACAATCTCCAAACACTAAGAAACTGACTTGTCCTAGATGGCATTGACGATGCCCGGACCGCCATCGATGCTAAAGCTAAAGACACATTTGACGAGGCTTATGCAACTTTGAACACCCGCCTGACGGAGTTCCAAAGTAGAAACGAAGGAATCTCCCAGGAAGTCTCCGAGACAATTAATATCTTGTCCACGTCCCTCGTCGGCGAGAAAATCGAAACTGTAATTATGCGAGACAATAAACGTATTAGGGAGATTGTTGAAATTGGCTTGCGGGTGTCTGCATTCAAGACCAATATTGAAACGGAGACAGCTAAATTAAAGGAATATTGGAAGCAGTGGGATGCCTTGCAAAATGAGTATCTCATCCTTGGTATTGAAGTGTTTGGCCCTGAAGCTTTTGGTGAAGTCGCAAACGGCCTAAAGATGTGTGATACGGGGTTCAAATGCGAGATGGAGTTGCTAAATCTTCAACATAATACAAGTCTCAAGGAGATAGAGCAGGAAATAAAGAATGTTAGGGACACAAGCTTGCAAGAAATGAAAACTTCTGAGAAAGTAAGTAGTCAGTTTCACGAAGTACCGCGCTTATTCACATCACTTTGCAGGAACTACACTCTTTCGAGAAGAAAGACCAGGCAGCGCTTATCCAGGCTCTAATGCAAGATTAATACACTGCTTGGGGGTAATTTGGTCTACTTCAAATATTACAGAATCTCCACTAAAGCACGCTTGATAGTTTGTCCTGGAATTTGCTATGCAGAAGACTCTGGGCGAGAGATAGATGTTTAGAAGCACAATCTGACCTCAGACAACTCTGCTTTGGCTAAGATAGTATTTAAACTTGCAGAAAAGGCATAGTCATATCAACAGCTACGGCACTTGCCCCGCCTGTCAAAATTAGTCAGTTAGCTACATCAAGAAATATAAAAGAATTGATTTCTCCATCAATGGCAAGTTTAGTACTATCTCAGAACTTGCCAGGATTCACACAGTCTAGACTCTCAACTGGAACCCGTTGCCTTACACGTCCCATATCTCACTATTTTGCCTGGTTGATTCGCTGGGACCGGTGAAGCCTGTCTTGAAACAGCACAGCTGATTCGTGGAGGCGGTATTTTAGAGGGGAACCCGTTAAAAGGTGAAAGAAATGATACCGTATTCTAGGTATTGAAGAAAAACTAACTCGAGTGTGCTAAGCTTAATTCTTGCAGGTCTCTCAAAGTAGCATATGCTTCCCATTTTTATTACTTTCCCAGGTCCGATAACGCCAGAACGCCAAGTTTTGAGCTTCCAGTCCTTGGTTCTAAATATCTTCTCTCTCTTCTACAACAACGCCCCACTCGTGTATCTCTTTCCCATACATTATATTGACTAACCAACTCTTAACCAAAGCAGCGTATTCACCAGTGTCACCGCGAGCCATTGGGATCTGTATATCTTCATCTTTATAATTGATAGTGCAGACCGGAGCCACGAAATACTATTGTTGGGTGTTAATTTGAACTCGGAGCTGGAGGGCAGAAAAAACTTACAGCAGTGCCCGCTGCAAAGGCTTCAACCATTCGCCCTTCTTTCACAGCTGTGACAATATCATCCATGGTGAAATTGCGCTCGACAATTTCGATTGTCTCGAGGACACTTCCTGGTCCAGTCAATCTTTCGCGTACTAACTGCAGAATACTCCTTCTCGTGACTCCATCTAGAATAATCTTGCCATCTAGCGGAGCGGTAACCAATTGGAGTTTCCCTTCCTGAGATCTCCACACGACAAAGAAGTTGCTTGCACCTGCTTCGGTGACCTGCCCATCCAACAGCCAGAGGACTTGATGATAGCCTCGAGCTCTTGCCTCTCCATTAGCCATAAGACTTGGACCATAGTTTGCACCGAGTTTAGCATAACCAAATCCTCCAGGCCAAGCCCTCACACTGTTTTGAGATGCCAGTAATTTCATTCCCTTTGGTGGTTCCATCGAAGGCATGAAGTTTGCAATGACAAAGAGTGTGGCTTCCTTCGGAGTTGCTACGCCAAGAGCAGGATCTGAGCCGATCATCGTAGGTCTTAAATAGAGGAAATTTCCTGGTCGGGATTTTGGCAGCCATTTGGGGCCATCCACGGCAACCATAGCTATAATTAATTTCTCAAGTTCCTTCGGGTCAAATGCTGGCAAGGCGATGCGAGTGGAAGACATTAGCATGCGTTGGCAATTGGCATCAGGCCTGAAGAGCCTCAATTTGCCGTCAAATCCACGGTACATCTTCATGCCCTCGAAGCATTCAGTGGCGTAGTGCAAGACACTGGCCGTGGGAGCTAGTGAGAGATTCCCATAAGGTTTGAGTTCCGGATCATCCCAACCTGTTGTCGATCTCCAAACAGCAGTAATCATGTGGTCTGCACATTGCGAGGCGGCTGCAATGATGGGATCACCCAGCTGAGGCACTGTCATAGGCGTTGTAGTTTTGGTGAACTTCAACCTCGACGCATCGAGAGGTTGGAGTGCTGATTCGGCATCACTGTCAGAATATTAACCAGTGACTCCTTAAATAGAAAGAAAAAAAATCTTCCGAAGTACAACTGCCACTACAGTCCAACCGATTTCAAGGTCAAACTACGAGGCAAAAAGATCTATGGAGATTTGGGACTGGGCAGGTCATTTAAAGGTCAGAACTCACGTCTTGAAGAGGCCAGGGGCTGTTTGTGCAATCTTCTGTGCAACGGCTGCCGCCGTCAGTTCAGTAGTGAGCTGAACCTGGTGAGGAGGGGTAATTGCAGAGGGAGCCATTGGGTTGACTCGGGTTGTCGAGGAGACAACTGATTGTTTTGTTAAAGAAGATAACAATCGAATGAAGACAGAGATTGAAGAATTTTGGCCCGGAAAATTACAAAGACTGCTTTTGGATGATTTGTATTCGAGTCACACAGTATTTTGAATCGTGGCTTGAATCCCGAGAGAAAATATTGTAGAGGCTACAGGCAGGAGATATAAAGGTAACAACGGTAATAAGGGCAGGTAGTTAAGGGGGGGCGAAGGAAAAGAAGAATCTGCATTTCTGGGCAGAAAAATCCTATTAAAGACTTTGCTTTATAGACTGCACCTCGTCTCCACAAAGATCCGAGATCCTAAAGATGGGGTCCAGCTCCACGGCCAGCCTATCGAGTCAAGGAATGGGAGCGAGATTGGCATAGACTGTAGGGGCCGCGAGGGACTGGACGGTACCTACTGTGCTATATTGTACCTACCTAAGTAGAGGGAGAGAAGGATGATCCCGAGCCAAAACGGTGTGGTCGTCTGATTGCTTGATTGCTTAGACAGGGCGCCCTTTGCATTACAAAATGCGGGTTCACAGACCGATATCGCCTCCCGGCCAAATCAAACAATACGCCATTTGCTTGAAAGAGCGGCGTGAATGAAATAATATTGCGGTCATAGGTCATTGAGAATTGGATGGTCAAAAACGAGTGAACAGGCCGAGGCGCGCGGTCATTCCGTGCTCGGCTACCTTCGCTTTTTCACGGGAATAACATACACGTGATCCAAGGTGGGTTCCAACCAATCGTAGCCACAGTAGCGAAGAGGGGATTGCGATGCGGTCAAGGGTAGAGTAAGTTACTCGTATCATATTAGGCTCTTGCTTGGAAGAGTGGCCAGGATTGGGGCCTTTACAAATGTACCAACAAATGTCGATGAGGAGGATATTATGCCTCAGTCGAATCTTGCCTCTGGGCAGGAACCGAAAACTACACTTTACAAGGGAGTCAGGCCTAGAGCCGATCTGGTATGGAACAGGAGGGTAAATGACTAGGTAGGTACTATTTGGTCCTGCTGCACGTTATCATTTCGGTGTCTTTTCCTATGCCGAAGATCGGAGTGCGGAGTGCATAGTCCAGAGAGCAGAGAACTTGTTTTCTTTACTTCCTCCTTCGGGACGGTGCTGTCAATATTAAACATGGGTAGTTCCAATCGTATCATTACAAGAAATGTATATCTGGTACCAGTTCTGGCTAAGGGGCAGCGAGAGCCAGCAGCTTCGCGAGCCTCTTCGTGTCACAGGTACTGGTATATTAACCTACTCGACCATAGGAAGAAACAAAGTGAAATGAATACACATCTAGCGTCGATTTCCACCGAAAATAGCACCAGCCAATTCTTAACTCCGTCGCTCCTTATATACTAAAACGTTGTCGACCATAAAATCCCCTACATCGCGAGCTTGGGGCCTTTAGGCCCAAAAATATCGTCAACAAAACTACTCCACAGCTCTTTAAAGAGGCCTGGCTCTTTCGGATTGGCATCGGTCCTTGAGAAGGTGGATGTCAATTGGGCAATATCTATGTCAAGTCCGTCATTGCCGACGACTTCACTGATCGTAGCTGGCACAACGTGCTCCGGGTGACTAGCAATAATGCTAATCTCAGGGCCAGGGATAGCCTCATCAGCTACCTCTAAAGCGTGTCCCGATTCTGGTGATCGATCTGGATTGTAGTTGTCGGGAAGGAGAGGGACGCGAACCCTCGCGAACGGGTTTGCCGGAGGCTCCTCAGGAACTTCAGGGAAAAAGAAGAAGTCAATGGTAGAGGTGTCATGAGCTGCTAGGCTCCTGGAAGAAGTCTGGAAACCCTGCATCAATGGGATCGTTTTGTAGACGGCCGGCATATGATTGGTAGTGGGCCGACCGTCATTGAGGGTATGGAAGTTATGCGATCCGACGAGATCGTGTGCAGCAAGACGGTCAACGAGCTGTATTAAATGGATTAGCTCTTTTACTAAAGTAATGCATCGATCGAAAATCCCACCTCTGCTTTGTTTCCAGAGGCGCTCAATTGTCTTTGTTTGCATTCGGCCCTGAGATCCTTCAAATTGCGGGGTAAATATCTTGATGTCCGCGCTTGAGAATCAAGTAGACGAGAGGGATGGCCTGCATTGGCGCTGGAACTAATTCTTCGGAAGGCATGGGCAAATTTGGTCACTGGAGGTGTAACTCTTGACATAGTGTTTGTGTTGTTGAGAACTGTGGAGATAAGAGATTAAATGAATGAGAACAGAAAGGACACGAACCGCCCTGTTATATAGGGAGGGAATGTGTCCGATGTATCCGGTTGCGTGGATAAAGATTTTGAGGACGAGATCGGGATTGAGGCCAAGGTCAAAGACTAGGTGTCGTTAAGCAAAGAAGTAGAAGACTACGTTATGACCAAATACAAACTTTGAAGGGCGTTGTGAGATGTCGTTAAGAAGTGTTGAGCTCCCTGCGATAACATGGCGCTGATCGCGTGGTTGAGATCGCTCGGCAGGGGGAGCTCTTTTAGCGGGCCTATTATTATCAAGTATTGAAGCTCTTCAGCACACCGCAGTGCACGTTCCTTCAACGATATTTGAATGCCAGCCAGCCTCTAGAAGCGGTGAAGGGACATATGGAGAGTATATTCCTGTCTGCGCGCAAAGCTTCGGAGTAATTGGCTTTATCTATTATTTAAAGTGTCTAAGACACCTTGTGAAATCTCAATGGGTATCCCTAAAGCTACGTTCAATAATGCAGAATAGAGCTTAGGCATGGCCCAAAACATCTAGTAGGTACGAATATGTACATCCAAATAGTCCTCGAAGGCGTTCCAACGCAGTGCAGCTAAGATCATACTATTCTCCAACCTCTTAAGACCTTCCCGCTTAGTCATTCTTTTGGCAAGGCTGTTCTGATAATGTGACGGCCATGCGTTGTGGCTGGTGTCTTTCTTTACCAAAGTTCTGTGACTTGATGATCCACAATCCAGCGATTGATTTTTCGACTCCTGTAAGAACAGCGTCGCATAAGTTGGGAAGCCTTTTACTCTCTTGACAAAAGAATTTTAATATCCCTTCTGGATCTGCTCAATCTGTCTTCCAGTGTCCAGTGAGAGACCCGTCGATGTCCTCCTTGCCGAGGTAGAGTTCTAACGCATATAACGCCATTGTCGCTGCAACATTGATCCATCGCCATATATTTCCACCGACGTCACCTCCCTGCATTGTCCACCATTCCGCCCCATTACCCTCGCCCGACGTAGTTGAAAAATGCTGCATTAGTAGACTTGTGTAAACAGCTACTAAAATGCTAGGACTGAACCAGCTGAGGAGCCCCAGAATCTTACCAGCCCCATCACTATCATCAAGACTTGGCTCCTGGGATAGAGCACGAGCTCCTGATTCTCGTACTGCTGGAATAATTCGCGTCGCGGCGTAGAAAACCAAGATTCGGTAAGCAAGAGAGATGATCACAGATGGAGTAATAGTCTGGAAAGCGGCGTAGAGGAATGTAAATGCCGAATGTACCGCAGACGGTAGGGTGGATAACATGTAAACCAATGTTGAGTAAGACGCCATTATTATGGGGGGTAGTGGTGGAAAGTCCGGCTGCGCCGGGGGCGGTGAAGTTTCGGAAGTTGATGGAAGATAATCGGTGAAGATCTGGTAGATGCATAACACAACATAGGCAAAGAGTAAGGAGCTTTCAACAGGATTTCCTCTGCCGCTTCCAATGCCCCATGCGCAGAGAAAGACTGCACAAGTTATTGTCACGCCTATGAGAGTAGCATCAACGTTGCCAATCTCCGGAAAGTTGGTGATTCTCCATAGGAAGTAGACGGAGCTAGAGATAATTGAAGCAGAGATGACTAGCAATGCAATCTATAACTGTTAGCAATAGAAAAACTGATTAAAAAAATGAACGCACCATCCACGTATCACTACGGCCGCGATTAACAAGCCATCTTGTGATTTGACCAGCAGCCTGGATTACCAACAGGCTGCAGAACCCTTCCGCAAGCTGAAAAAAAGGAGTCGAATATCTGAGTAATTTGTCCCATGTGCCGATAGTCAACATTTCGAGCAGGCCGCCAGAACCAAATATCCATTCCTTAACACTCGCATGTTGAGCCCTCTTGCTATCGAACGTTCTCGCAATCCAGTCACCACTGTTATTAGAGTCAACAGCAAATCGATTCATACTCCATATCAAAAGTCCTGGCAACAGTATCCACTGTGCCATGCCAACCATATGCACTAGAGCCCATCGTACTCTGGAATTGTCCGGTGTAGAGAGTTTCAGTGTCGAGTAGAAGAAATAGAAGTAGAAGAGGCTCAGTGAGTAGGCGAGTCCGCACTCTCGCCCTCCAACATCGAAGGCTATAGGTATCGAGAGAATGATCGACAAGAGAAAGATCGCAGAGGACAGGGCACGAAAGAACCACATCAGCGCTGTGGGCGCCGGAGCGTCCTCAGAGACGCGCCCGGCTTGGTTTCCGTGTTATATATCGCACCTCAGTTGCAATCGCCAAGCATGTGAAAGCGCAAAAACGCGTCGATAAGCGTCGAATTTGATGTCGGGAGTGTCCTGCTCGTCGTGGTAGATTTGCTGCGCTCTTTCTGGTAGCCCCTTGAAAATTCCTACAGCAAAGTTTGCTTATCTGCTGTCTCAAGATGCCGCCGTTGTCTGCACGGGAAGAGGGTTGCGGATGATCACAGGAGCAGGAGCACCAGGACGTGCCTGGAGTATGACCGTGATCTTCTTGAAAGAGAGGTCTCAAGGTGAAGTCGTGCAGAGGTTGCCTGGACCGGCACACCTATTGTGACTGTTGCGCCAATGACCTTTTTTGTCGCGTGCTTAAAGGGAAGACTGGGGTCTGATAACCAAATTTATCGCGGATCGGCCCTGACGACTTTTGGCTTGTACCGTAGAGATTTCAAGATCGGTCAGATCAGGCCCAAAAACTCTATAGCAGAAACGCAGTCGACATGGAAACGCCGTTCGTGAAGTGTGGTGGGTTAGATGCTGCCGTCCACCTTATAGGCCTCGCCGTTTTTAGCAGTAGAAGAGAAATGGACAGTTGTTGTGAACGTCCCAGTTTATTAACACGGGCAGTTATTTCCATCGCTTGCACGGCTTCGTGTATCTTTTTGCAGGAAATGTACCTGCTATCACTGGGCGCTAGTCTATGTATGGATTAGCTCCAGCGGTATCAATCATTCTGCCATCTTTATGAGCCCTGCCCAGCAACACCAGAATCTTTCGGAAGACAAATCAAAACACAAGCCCTTGTATGTTTCGACGCACCTTGACAATGGCAGAAACCGCTTCGAAGAGACTGAAAATTTCCCCGGTCACTATTGGCACCCACAATGGCCATTTTCATGCCGACGAAGCTCTGGCTGTCTACATGCTCCGCCTTCTTCCCACTTACCACTCTTCTCAACTCGTCCGTACACGAGACCCTGCCCTGCTTCAAACTTGCCACACCGTAGTAGATGTGGGTGGGGAGTATGATGCATCAGTTCATCGTTACGACCACCATCAACGCACCTTCACGACAACGTTTCCAAATCGCCCAACCAAGCTATCTTCTGCGGGTTTGGTCTACATGCATTTTGGTAAAGCGATTATTGCACAGCATCTAGGCGTATCTGAGAATGCCGAGGAGGTCAACATTATCTGGGGAAAGATATATGAAAACTTTATCGAAGCATTAGATGCACATGACAATGGCATCTCAGCTTATGATTCTAACGTCATTGCAGCTGCGGGACTAACGAAGAGATTTAGCGACGGTGGATTCTCTTTGGGGGCCATGGTTTCAAGGCTGAACCCAAATTGGAATGACCCCATACCTTCAGATCCAGTGGAAGCCCAAAAGGCTGAAGATGAAAGGTTTTTGATTGCCAGCACGAGAATGGGCGAGGAGTTTTCAAGAGATTTGGATTATTACACAAAAGCCTGGCTGCCTGCTAGGGAAGTTGTCCACAAAGCATATTCAAAGCGGATGGAATATGATCCTAAGGGAAGAATATTAGTCTTCGATGGACTCTCCGTTCCTTGGAAAGACCATCTTTACACCCTTGAGTCTCAAGGGGCTGGAGAGGATATGGTATTGTATGTTTTGTATCCAGAGAAACCGACTCCAGACGCAAAATGGAGGGTGCAAGCAGTGCCAGTAAGCAAGGATTCTTTTGAGAGCAGAAAACCGTTGCCGGAAGCTTGGAGGGGATTTAGGGATGAGAAGTTAGATGAGATCTCCGGCATTATCGGAGGGGTTTTTGTTCATGCTGCAGGATTTATTGGTGGAAATAAAACTTTTGAAGGTGCAAAGGCGATGGCTTTAAAGGCTCTTGATCTTTGATGCTCGGACAAAGCTATAAAAAGCATTGCATGGTGTTGGCGGATGGAAAAGTCTGAATTGTTAAATGATACATGTTTCGATAGCCGCTTCAACATGAACACAGAAAGATATCTCAATCGCTTGAATACATGCATGTCAGAATAGTGTTCTTTTATTTATTTTTCTCTCGATACGATCTGTTACCCAGATATAACATTTACACAGAAAGCCGATTCAAATCCGGAAGGCCATCAAACCCTCAAACGCCACTGCCATCTGCTAGAAGAATCCCAACGAACTTGACAAAAGAGCAATTTCCATGTGCTTAACAGAAATTTTATCTTCGAATCGGAATGCCCTCCTGGGCGGATGGTGGGCTAACGTTATCAACCTTCGACTCTGTTTTGTTTTCTTTATCTTCCAACTCATCGGCGCTTGTCTCTCTATTCAAGAAGCTACTCTCCTTCACTGGACTTCCACTAGGGAGACCAGCAATGCTTCCCGAGTGACCATTTCCACCACTCTGGGTAGTGGTTCCGACATTGGGGGAAGAGAGGTGGGGAATGTTCTCGGGAAGAGGGTGTTGGGAACCAACGCTGCCAGTGTCGACGGAACTGGCTTTGCCTGCCTTTGAGAGAGCATAATCGCCCGAGTCGAAGTATTTACGCTCTTTAAGATGCTTGGCTAGATGATCGGACTTGGAGGGTAGCTTGCCATAGAGGCGGAAGAGTCGTTGCTCGTCGGGGGAGAGAGACTTTGATAGTTAATCGTTAGCACAGTGCAGATAAAAGATTGAATTGGAATCTCATTCCGATTCCGAACGGCTGGCTTGTGTATAATAAACTTACGTTGATATCGATCTTGTTCTTTTGGTGGGGGTTCATTTTGAGGTTTTCTTTTCGACTGTGAACGTGATGGGGAAAGTCGAAAAAAGGATGTATTGCCAGTTAATACGAGGTCGAGTGATGATTGTTTTGAAGAGTCTTGTATTATGACTCGAAATTTTAAAGACGTTGCGCTGTCAGTATATTCCCTGTTCGTCGGTTGCCCAGCAGCGAGACAATCAGATGAGGGGTGAATTTGCCAACCCAATTCTTAGTCCCAGCGGCCAACTTTGAGGGGAGAAAATGTGCGATGGGGCTGCACTGATGAGCCGTTCGACAATTTGGTGTAGAGATGCGAGCTATCACGACGGAGGTGCTTTTCGGAAGTCGGAGACGTTGTGAGCACAGAAAGGATGAGGTGAGGATATAATAGGGTATGTAGGGTATGGTAGGGTAGGATAACAGTATCGGATAGATACAGGTGCAGTGCCAGTGCCGTATCAATACGGACCCTCTTTTGGCTTTTAGGCGTTGGCCTCGCTTAAGAAACTTGGCAGCCGAAGTTTAAATTTATTTTCTTCACGTTTGCTGGTCAATATCAACGGGACCCCTTTTTGATCGACAAGTGGTTGATTGAAGGGTTCGCAAATCGTATCATATTGAATACCGATACGCTCTCCGTGACGTAAGTGCTATCATATACCCAGCATTCGTCTCGCGGTTCTGTCGTGTATTTCCCTTTCCGTGTGTTGCCTTTAGTCCCAGGTCCCTTGGCTCTCTTCAAGACTGGAAGAGATTGTCTCTTGGGGTAGCCTTTATTGGCCGAGTGGCATCACAAGACAAAAGCAGTGCGAGGACGCTCCCACGTTAGTCACCGCGCACATCAAACGATTGCTCATCGATCTGCTTGCTGAAGAAGAAATACTGCACGGTACAACACTGAGATCACCCGCGAGTCAGAGTGTGAGGACCTATCCAGCTTCCTAGAGTCTAATCCCCTCTCAGGCATTCTTTCATTACCCCGCAACGAACCAAACGACGCTGTGTATCAGTTATCAGAGCAAGCCTTCCGATTTGCCCTGTTGCTAGGCCCCACAGCTCATCGATTTCGGTTCCCCTTGCGCATTCTGTCTGATAGTTCTCTTCGCACTTTACTGGACACTTCTTCGGCACACGGTACGATGTCTGGAAAAACGTACATCGTCGAGCATCTCGATGATGAACTAGGTCCTTGGTCTGAATTGGAGTATGTGACCATTGCAAACGAATCACACCAGGCCGGTGCACGGTTTTGTTTATCATCAGTTCCCTCATCCTTAGTAATTCCGGAGAGGTTGAAAAATATTCCTGGTTTCAAGGCAGATGAACGGAGTGTAGAGAGTCTCTATGCAGAGGATAAGGCGCGTGTGTGCTTACTAGATCCATCAGCAACGAAGGAATTAAGCCCTGAAGACGGCGTCTCCTTTGATGTTTTCTTGTTCGGTGGTATATTAGGTAGATTATTGACCCCATAGGCTGGATAATTTCTTGAGACTAATGTTTTCCAGGTGATGATCCACCTCGAGGTATGTACACGACCGACAAAAGAGGTACCAATCTAATAGCTCGAAGACAGGACTTCTGAGCTAAGAAAAAAGGGATTCGAAGGACGCCGACTCGGCCCCAAGCAGATGACGACTGATACTGCAGTCCGAGTAACAAGGCTTGTAGTACAGGAAAAAGGTATGGCCTGCTAGCTAACTAAGTACCACCGGCTAACGGCTATAGTGACCCTCGACAAAATACCATACGTTGATTTCCCAGAATTGCGTGTCAACAAAAATGAGAGTGTCGAAATGCCATTTCGTTATGTAAAGGGGAGCAATGGCGAAATAATCATGCCTGAAGTAATGCAATCCCTAGAATATATTCGTTTGCCTTGCTAATGTTGATCAGGGGATGGTCCAGTTGATAAAGAAAGATTCCGAAAAAGGCTTCGGCGATTTGTTTTGATTTGAAACATTTTGCCTTAATTTTGTAATGAATGAGAAAGCTTCCGAGAGGTTCGGAAAGATACATCTAATGGTTACCCAGACTTGTCAATCTCGAAGACTCTTAGACGTTTGATATCATCAGGCTCACCTAGTGGGTTAAGGATGGCCTTGTAATTCAAGGAAAGTTCGGTCGACTTGTTATCTGTTTCGGTGCAACAAGAAAGCTTAGATTGCATGCCTTTACGGTTTCTGAAATTTAGATCAGATTTCAGGGCAAGCCTTGATGAAGTTACTTCATTTAGTAATATCTTTATCTCTTTCCCTTATTTGAAATTGTAGGCATTGTAATATACTTTCTATACATGTCTGAGTATAAATGATACTGGTTTTCTAGATGATTTATCGTTCATTACTTAGGTATGTACCTTGTCTATTCTAACTGACGGACCTGAATTTTCACATGGATGTTCCTCGAACGTGTTGAACGCCGAAGATAATGCATCGCTAAATCTCAACTCTTTCTAATCCAAATTCTATAGTGACTTTTCTTCTTTTAATCTTTGTTCTTCCTCCATTTGCTGTCTTATCTTCTGGGCTTCCTCGCCAATACCCTTTACTCCCTTCACCCTCTGTCTCTCTTCGTACATATCCCTACTTTTCATGATTCTTTGCACGATCTGGCCCGCATTAACTCCGGAAAATTGGTGTTCTCCTATTTCTCTATAGATGCCCATATTTTTAGGTGCCGAGTAAGGATCGTAGGTAAGTGGCATAAAACTTGTGGGTCCATGATAGACGACATCAGGTGTACCCCATGGAGTGGCGGTAAGATAACTTTTTGTGGGTGTGAAAGGAGCTCCAAAGATGACTGAATTAACGTACTGTGCAGGTTAGCCAAGCATACATAGTTCATATGTGAGGTTACTGACTTTACATTGCAGAACACAAAGGCCTCGTTCATATATGTTCATAATAGGATAGTTAACACCTTTCCAGTGATTAATGACTTCATCATCATGGACCCCAGCAACAACAAAGGCTGGACCATAGTCCCCACCTTTGCCTATTCGCTCCTGAACGGCTTCTGTACTGTACCAACCCTCGTCTAAGCCAATTTTTTCTTCTGCCTTGATAACTTGTCGTAGGAATTCGATGTGGCCAGATGAGAAGAGATCAAATCCACCATCTACATAAACAACTCTCTGACCAGGTTTCGGCCCAGAGCCTTCACATAGGCGGCTGAACACTCCCTTCTCCTCTTCCGTATGATCCTCTCTTGCTTCGATCGAGGCAGTCCAGAACCATACATTTGATCCAGGGTTCAGGCCTGTCTCATCAGAAGCATAGAGGCGCATCCTTTTTGTCATATCTTCTCCTTGGGTTTTTTTCTCTGCTTCGGTTCCGGAGCCCTCTTTCCCATCCAAGACCTGGGTCAGAGACTTGATAAAATGTGTGCGTGTACACAACAGCATTCTCCCGACCAGATCAGTTGTCGAGATACTGGGTGTGCGCTTGACAACCTTGAATCTACCAGCAGCTTTTACGAACCGATAGCAATCCTCTCCACTACTGTCCGACGTAATGTCATCCCCATGGACAACATACTTACAACCGAAATGGGTGATCCAAGGTAAGGATGTAACATAAGGCGCATACGGAACAGAGCTGGTAACCCATCGACAGGCATCAACAGCAGCAATTCTTGAAGAGGGGAATCAGCAGGTTATCCGGCAACCTTTCAGTTCTGCGATTACCGTTCTTCCAAAGTCATGACGGTCGGCCCTTTGTTCTCGAGGATGGCCTCGTCGGAATGAATACCGACGTAGAGCTCCGTGCCGAGTTGACGTGCTTGGAGCATTGCCCCGGCATGGCCTAGAAAGTGTCAGCACATTATTTTTCAAGAATTTGGAGGGAATATACCGTGATGGAAGAAATCCCAGCATCCATCAACCCAGATTCTCCCCTCAAGCACCTCTTCTTCAGGGTCTCCCGGGGGCGGTAGGTCCTCGATCTTCATTTTGTCCGCCATGGTGACGAATTGCGAGAATGCTGTGGTTCAATTGAGAACCGTCTACAATAATTACAGCTTCGGAAAGAAGCCAAGAGTAATCTCTGGTATTTCTGTGCTTTCGAAATCTGCGTTCGTCACCGGCGGAATGCGGTGTGGGGTCTTCTTTCACCGCCAACTTGTTTGGTTAGTGCCAATTAAGCTGTGCAGTGCTTGCCCTCGTTCTCATGGCACAGTACGGATGTGTAGTCTGCTCTAATCTACTCTACGGTACCGTGCAAGTCACGAAGTATTTGGCAATGTTAAATAACTAGCTATGAGCAATAGAATGTGCTTGGTTTATGGCGTCAACATAACATGATCTATGGAAGTATGGAAGTATGGAAGTAATGGCTTGGTGGCTTCAGGGGCGCATCGCGTGTATCAGAATCTGGCGGCCAATCCCATGGGATAACTGATGATCGTTGACCCCTGGGAGAGAGTTTCGAACGCCTAGAGACAGAGGATATCCCAGCTCCTCTACGATGCACTAGCAGAGATGTCTCATGGGTGCTGATATCTGGGCTGAATATGTGCAGTACATATATAAAGAGAGGGGAGAGAGAGGGGAGAGAGAGGGGAGAGAGAGGGAAAGAGTTCTTAGCTACCGGACGTCACACCGAGAGCCTGTTTTGTTCCCTCTCCTGGAATCCCCCTTGAAAAGTGCAGAATAGATTTACTTGCTCTCGGGTGTTATCTGCGATTCTACGGTCTGGCGCGTATTGCTATTGGGTGTCTTCCTTTGCTTTTCAAGCGCTTCACCTGGTACTGACTGAGACGGGGCGGCGCTGAACCAGGGAGATTATTTTGTTTTGACTCTAGGCCAGACACTTCAATATCGTCGTTGACTCCTTTCTTCTCTTCCCACCTCCGCCGATTGAGTGTACAGGACACAAGAAGCTTAGCAGTGCAGGATTGCAAATGCGATGCGATGCGCTGAACTGAACGAATCTGAAAGGCACGGTTGAGAAGAGTTCTTGAGGCCAAAGCAAAGCGACTTTTCACCCCTGGCCTGGCAGATCACGCCCCGCAACGCGAAAGATGGCTTCCACGGCCGGTACTTGGACGTCGATGACGACCTCGACTTCGACGTCAACCTCAATTCCAACCGCCACTCCCGTTTCGATTCCCACTCCCAGCACTTCCGGAGGTTTATTCAAATCCGGGAGCATTTTTGGTGGCAGCAGCTCGAGCAAGGCTCAGGGCTCGACCAGGCGGCCGAGCACGAGCAGCGGTTCTCCAACTTCAACAGCCTACGACTCAGTCATCCCAGCGACCTCCACGGGACGAACTTCAGCATTCAGTCGCAAGACATCTTTCTCATCGTCGTCGACCTCGAAATCTCCCAAGACGCACCGGGCACGCAATCACTCCATCACTGCCTTTGTCAATTTCTCTCCCGAGAGACGGACGAATACGCCCACGGCAATATCGACTCCGTATCCGAATAATATAGATCACCATCCAGGCCCACCGACTGTTCAAGGGCCAAACCGCCAGGAAGAATTGGATCCAAAGTCTGCGGACAGTTCTAGACAAGTCGTTCAAACCGCAGAAGCTATCCAGGCTGCTCAGGCGGTTCCTCCACACCCTCCAACCGTCACCCCCCCTTCTCGCACAGATTCTTGGAGTTCAACAACACCATATATAAATATGCTAGCCAGGCCCGGGACTGGCTACCAGTCGATCAACTCCAATGGACCGCCCAGTCTTGCACCGGTGCAACCTCCAAGTCCATCGTTGGAGACGATTACGTATCAACATATACAAGAGACGTCTTCTAAAAGAATCTCAACTCTAGACTATTTGCGCAAGTCGTACGTCCTTCCTTGAGAGAAATTGTCACCTGTGCTCCTCCATCTCTAACACAATATCAGGCACGAAGGAAGAGTATACTGGTTTAACACTTTATTATTTAACAAACCCGATTTGCAAAGAATGCCTTACTTTGATGCTCGCAAACTCTCCCGACGCGCAACAAACTACCTCCTTTTGGGTCTTTCTCTACCTACAGTCATTGACCTTAATTCGTCCAATCCGATGGAGTTCCTTAAGACTCTCAATGCCCTTCTTGCAGAATTTGAGTCCTTCCAGCAAATACACCCCCCCGATGGTTCTTCGTCTTCTCTATCTCGAGGTCGATTTCCACAGATGTTTAAGCGTGCGACGACCACAAGTGGCAAAGGACGGAGAACAAGTTCCGCGGCTGAGATCGGGCTGCCTATGGGAAATGATTCCTTCGATTCCAAGTCCACAAATGGCAGCATTTCCTCTGGAGGCGCAAACTCCACCATATTTTCAACTAGCGAAATTGATCTTCTTCCAGGAGAGGAATATACATATTTATTAACACCTTCACTGCCCTTCGACCCTGATTTCTACGAGACTTTTGCGACTCTTTGCGATGTACTTATTGATTGTTATACTAGACTTATGAGCCTAGTGTCATCTCCTAAGGAATGTAGCCCGACTGTAGCAGAAATGTTTACGAAGGCTGACGCTCGGGTGAGAAAAATTATTGTGCAGGGAGTGGTGAAGGAGTTTGAAGATAGTAGTAGGGCGGGTGTGAAGATTGAGGTTGCAGGTGTGGGCAAAGTTGTCCTGGGCGGCTTGATGTGAGAGTTGTACCATATCACAGTGTCTGGCGTTTTGGTAAATGGGGCATGATTTACGGCATTATATATGACCATACAGGACGGAAGGAATGGCCTACAAGGCTTTGCATAATTATTTCTCATCGCCATATATTGTAATATTAGGAATAATAAGCTGCATGCTCGCAAACGCCTGAGCAACTAGAAGAAAGCCCATCATAGTTCATCAGATATTGTTTTGTGTCATCAACAGTGGCACCGCTTTTTACACGGGCACATGTCAGTGCTTGACTCTATTGGTAATCATCACCTGAACAAGATCGAGTCCAGCTCCTTCGACAGAGCTTCTGAGGCCGTAGATCCCAAATCAGTACAGTCACTTCCCGTGAGGGAAGCTCCAGAGTTTGCGTTCTGATTCGTGACCAGGGACTCCGCTTTCCATAAGCTATAGACTTAAAAAAAGGAATTGGACCATCTCGCATCAAGAATGAGCCCCATCGAGTTACCTCCCACGCTATTTACATAGCAAGAGAGGCAATCGCATAACTATCGATCTCGACAAAAAAGCCTCCAACTGCCAGAACATCCTTATCAATCCAAGAACAGTCCATCACCTCCTGCAATCCCATCTCACCAGTCCCAAAGATACGTCGCAAAAGGAGCTCGGACTCATATCTTCATCCATGTGGTCTCCTCAGCTAAGAATCACGGTCCAAGGTCAACAAAGTTGCAGTACAGCCGGTGAGTGGGTGGAGGAAATGACAAAAGAATAGGTAGAGGAGAAGCCGCATAGTGCTTCTATGGCGGCGCGTTTCCGCAATCCTTCCAAAAGAAGGGTGTCCGGGGACTTTCTCCCAAAGCATTAGTAGCCATTGCTGGCTGAAAAATCTGTGACAATTTCTCTGTTCGTATGCTTCGACTGCGATTCTTTGAGCGAGATGGCTGAGGGAAGAAAAAAGGTCGTCAAAATTTCGAAGTTTCGTAGGTAGGTGTGCAGGGGTTGCTCTAGCGAAGCTGGTATGCCCGTTAGCGCGTAAGGTTACTCAATCACTGATTGGCCGGATGCGGCGTGGATTTCGCGACGGGGATTTCTACCTCGAGCTCCCACAACATAAAAGAGTTGCCTGGAAGAAAGAAGAGGCATCTTCAACGTCAGTGTTTCGTCTTTTTACAAGGGAGCAAAGAAATACTGTCATTTTCTCCTTGTTGAATCTACGAGTCTTCTGCCATGGCTGGTCTCTTCGGATCTGCCGCCTCGACAAGCCAAGCAAATACTCTCGGCGACCTGACCAAGGACATACCTCTGAGCAATCCGCCTGAAGACAGTGTCTCCGACATTTCGTTCTCTCCGCAATCAGACCACCTTGCAGTGGCTTCTTGGGACAAGAAAGTTAGGATTTACGAGATCACCCAAAATGGAGGAAGCGCGGGGAAGGCAATCTTCGAACATGAAGCTCCAGTTTTGAGCTGCCACTGGTCACCTGTGAGTAGAACATACGATCCATATGAGCCTAAGAGTCACCTTTCTAACTTCCGTAGGATGGTACAAAAGTGGTTGGAGCAGGTGCCGACAAAGCTGCCCGGGTGATCGACTTGGGCGCAAACCAAAGTACAGCTACTCAAGTAGCAGCTCACGATCAGCCAATACGATGTGTACGATACTTCGAGCCTCCTGGATCAAGCACGCCCATGATAGTCACAGGCTCATGGGACAAGACCATCAAGTACTGGGACTTGCGTCAATCGCAGGCTGTTGCTACAGTGCAGTGCCAGGAGCGAGTTTATACCTTGGATGTGAAAAAGAACCTCCTAGTTGTAGGAACAGCAGATCGATATATCAATGTGATCAATCTGAGCGAGCCTACAAAATTCTACAAGACCCTCCAAAGTCCGTTAAAGTGGCAGACAAGAGTTGTCAGCTGCTTTTCAGATGCCACGGGCTTCGCGGTTGGCAGTATCGAAGGCAGATGCGCTATTCAATATGTTGAGGAGAAAGATTCGGCGTAAGTGTTCCAATTCCTAGTTCCTAATTCAAACAGCTAACTGAAAACTGCAGATCAAACTTCTCCTTCAAGTGTCATCGCGACCCCCCTCAAAACAACATGACAAATGTCTATTCCGTGAACGCCATTTCATTCCACCCTCAACACGGTACATTCAGCACTGCTGGCTCTGACGGCACATTCCACTTTTGGGATGGAGTTGCCAAGCACAGACTCAAGGGATATCCTTCAACTGGCGGTACAATCTCTGCCACGGCCTTTGACCGAACTGGCCAAATATTTGCATACGCCGTTAGTTATGACTGGAGCAAGGGCTATGCTACGAACACGCCTCAGTACCCAAACAAAGTAATGATGCATCCTGTAGGGCCAGAGGAGTGCAAGCCTCGACCGAGTGTAAAGAAGCGGTAGTTGAAAGAGCACAAAGGGGTGAAAATAAAAGGAGTAAAATGATCACCCGTATATGCCCGTATTTCAATCTTGTGACAGTTTTTGATTCGCACTATAAGGGTAGATTATTAGGAAATTGAGGGATATGCGTTCAGGCGTTCCGGATGAGACAGCGACGAATACCATAGCCAGCATTAGGTTAGATAGGAATAACATCAAAATCATCATAAAAAGCTACACAAGCCTTATAATATATAGTACACTTTCCTAATAATGGGTAAAGAACTTTCATTCTTCATAGCTAGCTCCCAATTATGCTGAACAAACGCTAAAAACACACCACCCAGATATAACGCCGTTAATTGTTTTCATCTGCTTTTCCCTTCCCATCAGAGCCCCCGCTCGCATGTTTCTCTCCTCTCGCATCCTCGTCATCACTAATGCTTCCCACACTATACCTATCTCTCTCC
This sequence comes from Haplographium delicatum, assembly GCA_037952705.1. Classification (NCBI taxonomy): domain Eukaryota; kingdom Fungi; phylum Ascomycota; class Leotiomycetes; order Helotiales; family Hyaloscyphaceae; genus Haplographium; species Haplographium delicatum. The sequence continues at coordinate 208,804 of JAPZPC010000032.1, forward strand.
ATTTCTTCAGTTGGAGTACGCACATGCAGCTCGTCCAACTCACTCTCATCGAAATCTGCGGCTTCAACATCTCTGTTAGCTCGCTTATGTCTGAAGCTTTCCATGCCCATTCCATTCCGAAGACTCGCCCTGGGGCCGCCTAGCATTGGCGCTTCGTCACTAAACAACCCTTTGTAGCCACCAGCACGTTGTCGGCGATCTCTCCAGATGTAGTATCCCCACACCACTGCTGCAATAATGACTATCACAAGAACAATTTCCCCAGATTTGTAATAAGCAGACCATTTCGCGGCTTCAAGTTTAGCTTGTTCAGCCTCTCCAGCAGCAGTACTGTTAGGATGGCCACCAACGGATGTCTCAAGCCCTTTCTCGCCGCCAATGCGGCTATCAGTGGGCAGCCCACCGATACTGCCAATATCAACCTTCAGGAAACGATCCAACATATCTCGGGTCCTTCTGGCATAGTCGAAAGGAACCATATGAGACGAGTTGTAAAACAAGATGTAGGTCAAATTCCTGGCCTCTTGCCAGAAACCGGCAGACTCGCCTTCAAACATCCAATCTCTGCGAGGGGCCCAGGTGCCGGGGGAAATTTCAAATCCTTTTCCTCCATTCCATTGCAAGTTGCTGATGAGTTCCTCCGTCCCAACATGGTTGCAGATAAGATCCTCGGCTCCTGAGAACAGAATTGTAGGAACCTCAGTAAGAAGATCGGGTATTAATTGAATAGACGGCTTCGAGCCAGCTGCTCTGAAAGCACTTCCAACAGCGCCGGTGCATTCCGTCCAACCTGTTCGTTTCCTAGGGTCAATATGGAGAGCTTCCAAGACGTCAGATCGGCGGAGGTAAGGTGTGACATCGACCAAGTCCGGAGGCCAATTCATGCCACAACTTGGGTATGAGTCCTTCAACCTCACATCGTACATGTTGTAACACTCAATCTCCCCATCCCCGGCCATCGTTTGGGTCTCGCGGAGGATGTCGGAAAGAATCTGCTCGCACTCTGGAATATCCACACGATCCTTTCCGCCATTCTCTCCGAGAACTTTAAGGCAAATAGCCTGTTGCGACTCCAATCTCCTCGCCATATCTGTATCCTTCTCAACCAGCCCTCGTTCGTAAGCGAAAGAGAGGTAGGATTTATATTGTTCTGGAGGCGAAATCCAACCGTTTCCAATCAGCATTCCTTTTAATTGCCATTGGTGCTTTGCCCCTCCCTTGTTTCGGTCGAGTATTGCCTTGGCGATGTACGGAATATGTTGGCCAGCATATGATTCCCCAGCAAGGTAAAGCTATCATATATTAGTATACTGAATTCAAAAAGAATGTTCACTCCTTACATCATCATGCTCGTACTCTGGGAATAAAGCAAACCACTTCTCCAAAAATTGTACGAACTGGTTGGCCATGTCTGGTAACTCTTGCACGTAACTGTCTGTGTCTACAAAACTGTACCCTGTTCCAACTGGATTACTGTTTCCTATTAGAGGATTATCGGAGAAAAAGGAGCCCGGAAACTTACTCGACAAACATTATATTGCTGAACTCATCCCAGCTTCCGGGGTTATATTCGAGTGCAGGACCATGCGATTCATCTTTCACCCGATATGGGCCAATTTCCATCAACGCTCCATCTTCCGAACTGCAACCTGGACCTCCGTTAAGCCAGATCACGGTTCGCTGTCGGTTGGCAATATGTCTATTTTGGAAATGCCAGAAGAATAGATTGCCGTTGTGCTCGGGAGTGATTTCAATGTGCCTTAGGATATCAGTCAATTTGGCTTCACGCACAGATGAAGGTTCCCCTACCCAGCATGCATTTTCAACAAAGGTCCATCTGGAGCTCCCGGTAAGGAGTGCACGAAATAATCGCCAGCCGTCTTCTCGGCACCAGCTCCAGGACACAGTAATGATAGTGACAGAAGTCCCCATATCGTCAAGTTTCTGGAGCTGGCACTCCCTCGCATCCGGGGTGGAGATACAAAGAATCGCATCTTTGAAAACGATCCAGTACACGAGGGGAGGAGGGTTATCAGGTCGCGCTGTGGCGATAGGGCTTCAAGCAGCTCATGAACCAGACTCGTGGTGTTGCGTCGCAAATGATTTTGTGTCTAAAAAAAGGACATGGAGTATACGTACCACTGTCCGGAGATGTGTCTCTATGAACTACTCGGCTAGCGGGTTTGACGTACTCCAACTCGGAACAAGGTTGCTGGTCCAAGTTGCATGAGATAGTTGGTTCGTATCAACAACACATCGAGATATTTGCGGATGTCAAGTATGATGGCAATAGTGAAATGCAGGCGCATCTTTTATATTAAGATGGAGACCTTTTTCATTAATTTCTCTTGTAGATAGTCAGGCTAGATTCAAGAGGCTCTTTGACTAGCTTGTTCCATGTCAAAACGTACAAAGTCGTCGTTCTTCACACACCAACCTTTGATCCCGGGGAGTACATAGAAAGGCATGGTTTAACATTCTATTAAAGAAGGAAACAGCGGGCTCATATTACAAAAGCAAGTAAGACAAAAAAGCGCGTTTTGCTGCTAGAATGAGAATCAGATATACAGCATGTCGACTCAAATCATTACAGTCCGAAAGTCCGCTTGGAAGCAATCGTAGGTCCTATCTAGCATGATATTAAAATTACAAGGTCAAGCTCGTTGGGGTATAGTTGAGTTGCAACTATGTCAGGGATGAATTTGTTTCTTGGACCTTTAATCTTTGCCGGCCCTTGGATTCTAGTGTCAGATGTAGTTTGACCATCTCTTCTTGTTACATCGCTTGGCTCATGTCTCGGCACGCTTGTAGTGTTTGTTGTAGGAGTATTCTCGTAATATGTGTACTTACTTTTCTCTGGAAACCTGTGGTGGGATGAACTCCAAGCGAATATTCCATCGGTGGGTTTTGAAGTACGCAGTCTCTAGATAGAGTACTATGATCAACAGTGAACTTTGTTATTCCATCATCCCACAGCCTCTACCGGGAAACAGGAAAGGAAAAAGCACATATTCCACGATGTCAATACAGAATATCGCCCACCACGTTTACTCAAATATCTTAAAGCCATTCCGTTGCTAGGTTTGTAGATTTTGAGTCCAATATAAGCGTAAAGTAGACGAGAAGTTTAGGTTTAAGTGATTCAAAACTAGTATTCTTCCCAAAATTGATGATCAGAATACAAGAAATTTGCTCTTTTTTTTAAAAACAAAATTTTTATATATCATCAATTTGAAGACCAGCACAATTCCAGCAGTCAACGCTGTAAAATCTCGGTAGATGTCGTTAGTTCGAGAGGTCTGGGTTTTGAACAGCCTAGATGACAGGCTAGTCGTTTTGCCCCAGGCCCGAGTATAAATTTGATGTTAGTAAAAAAACTTATAAAATCCAAGGAATGACTGACCAATTTGTATCCTCTGTCCAGTCATTGAGCTATTTTTGGCAATATCAACAAAAGCCTGTGCAGTATCGTCCAAGTCCGTCTGGGACATATGTTAACTACACTCTTGGGGTATGTTCAACCTTACAACTCACATCTTTCTTGAGCCAAGCCTTTTCCTGCATGCCTTTAATCGTTTCCTCGGGATATTTAACACCCTGGTTGGAAAAATTAACCACTTCCTTTCTGTAAAGGTGTTAGACAAACGAGACTCCACACTCACCCACTCAGTCTTCAAAAGTCCCGGAAGCACAGCATTAACTCGAACTTTTGGGCCCTGGGTACTTGCCAAGCATCGCATTAGATGCAGTTGTGCACTCTTAGTCACGCTATATGGCATGCTACTCCCTCCAGGAATTCTGGCCGCGATGCTGGAAGTCATAATCATAGCACCACCTTCCGAATTCTTATTAAACGTGGGAAGAGCTTCACGCATGAGGATGGCTTGAGCCTTGACATTGACGGCATAACAAGTATCCCAATCCTCAGTCGTCGGCGCACTGAGATCCTTGAAGTCGGAGAATCTAGTGTAGCCCTGTATTACTGATAAATAGAGCCCTTCTCAAAAGTTGGGAGCACTTACAGCATTGGATATGATTATATCTAGACCTCCTAGCCTAGAAATCGTCTCTTTAACTACTCGGATACAGTCCAGCTCCAAACCCATATCCTGTTTAACATTAGTTCTTAAGTTCTATGCAGACAAACATATTGTTGAAATCAGAAAGGGAGATTCCACCTACTCCATGAACGAGAATTGCCTTCATTTTATATTCATGTTTAATCTTATCAACCACCCCCTCCGCCCTGTCTCGACTCAAGTTGAAATTGACAGCTACGTTACAACCTTCAGCAGCGAATTTTAAGCAGATAAGTTCGCCAAGGCCACTAGATTTAAGTCAGCTTCCGATTCCACTTTACATACGCAAAACTATCTGCAATTGAAGTAACTACTTCGCTGTCAAGCAGAAAATTTGTCAATGTAGTGCAAAGAGCCCCACTCTTCAAGTGACGTTTTTTAGCTACAAGGCGGCCTTTAACTTACCGACTCCCGCCTGTTACGAGTACATTTCTACCTTTAAGAGAGTAAGGCATTCTTTAATTAATGAAATTTGACGTTGATAGAAACCAAATTCGAAGAATGGCCAATGTGGGTAGTTGCAAGAAAGTGTGGTACGGAGAATCTGCCGCTTAAATGGGCGGGGCATCAATCACTCGGAAGTGTCAGCCTCGGCGATATATGAAAATCGACTGCCGGTAGATAAAATTGGCAAATCGCAAAATCCCTAATACGGCGCCGTTTTAGGGGTCAGTTGCCAAAGATTAAATACGCAATTGTCAAAAAGTAAGAAGCCATAAAGTCACCCTAGCTCCTATTTTTTTCATTCGATCTGAAGATACTAGACTGGTATATATATATATGTATTTAAATAAGTTTCAGTTAGCCTGTAGTATAATTACTTCGCCGATAGTATAGAAGATTATAGAACGCGAGGCAATCGAGATCGCTGTCACACTCTCTCACCTCTGTCTGGCTTAATCTTAGGTATAAGTAAGTGCTCCCTATCTTTACTTCTGCCTCTCCTACCCTTTTCAACGCGCTCGGCTTTCTCAATGCCCCCAGGAGGTAGATCGGAGCATCAATATTATTGATACAATAATACGGGCTTCTATGGTATATTCAAGTAAATCATTTCTAGAAACAGATTTTACTTAGTGTCTGTATATAGAGCAAGTTTGCTGGAGAACCGGATCCGACTTATAACTGTCAACGACTTTTGCTTTTGACATTTGGCAGATTACCTCCTTGAAACGGCACTTTATTCTATCCGCTTAGCATTTACAATATCAAATTTGCGAAAAGGAAATTCGTCACGATAACTGGCACACAAAATACTGGGCAATCATTCATGCCTTTCTGATAGCTAAAGTACACCTGGTCATATGCCAGCAAGTCACCATTGACGCCACGTTCGATCCGAAGTTATGTCCTGCCATCCGCCAGCAGAGACAACATCATATGTCTGCCTGATATCCCATGTTGATATAGCAGCGACTACTTCTGAACCGTCAAACCCAACCTAGACACTCTTGGGCTTCTCATCGTCATCGAAACTTCCATCAGAGCTTTCAGTGTTTACACGTCGAGTCTCCGGGAGTTCTTCATCCTCCTCGATAGAGCCATGAATACCCTCCTCAAACACAGGCTCCTGCTCAATCTGCTCGAACTTGGTCTTGAAATCCTTCAATCCCGCGGTATAGCTGCTACTGTTGGAACGGCGGCGTGCATTGGCTAAATTGAAGCCTTCATCCTGTACCTCTTCACCATCGACACCCCTGGTTATGAATGTCAGCATCGGTGCTTCAAGAAATGGGATCCCGATATATGAGAAATTAGGAGTACTAACCAGCCTCCCTTGCCCGCACCATTCTTCTTGGTCTTCTTGGGGTCGACGTCGACATGGCCCGCCTTAGCAAAGTAACGAGGCAGATGCTAATAAGCAGTTCAATAAGTACATTGTCAAGTCGAAATGGACAAAGAGAGGAGATAAAGAAATATTGAAGATACTTACTTCGGTAGCAGCGGCAGTACCATCGGCCAAGCCGGCGTGATCTGAGAGGTGTAGTTATTAGCATTCTATCCTCTATCGAGATCTGAAGGTATCTATGGGTATCTAGAGGTATTGAGGAGTAATGAAAGAATCTTTGGCATGTGTCGAGCTTAACAGGAATAAGAAATTATATCGCGAAGGGTGGTGAGGGGTATCGAAGAGAGTGTCATATGTGGACTTGTACGTACCACGATCGTTATACTTATTGGTCTTGCCCACTATCAAATCGTTAGCAGATGTTCATAGAATCAATTGAGTAGTTGCCGAGGGCCATTGAGATAGGATTAGCATTGCACATCTGTTGGAACTGTGCAAGATGAGAGCCAAAGGGGTGAAGCTGACGAGATCTGCGGGGTAAACCTTATCACATATCAAGATGAAGCACACTTACTGATTGCGGGTTTGGATTGTAATGTAAGGGATCTAGGATCGGGAAGAGAGTTGTTATGAATGTGTTGATCTTTTGGATTGATGAAGAGAAGAACTGAGGATGGAAGAAGAGAGAAGGAGTCCAGGGAAGGGAGGTGAAGTAAGGTGAAGTAAGGTGAGGTAAGGTGACCGGACAGGGCAGGATAGAACGGTACAGTAGTACCTGGCGCTGTTTGGCCAGTTGCGGCGAAGGAACCTGGGAAAGTCCACAGGGCCTCGCTAGGGGGGGGGCGATGTCACGCGATCAGCTATGCCGGGAGGGCGGAAAACGAGGCAGAGCAGGCGCTTGGAGAGCTGGAGAGCTGGAAAGCGGGCTCAGACGACGCCCCACGAGTCACTGACGAGACAAGACTGCCACTGTCGTGTGTATGGATATGGATAATTTCTCATCATATCATATCCGTACAACCCAATATAAGTACTGCATATCCCGCATAAGGATCGTCACAGATCCTTCCCAGTCACAATCTCAATCCCTCTCTGTCTTCGGGCCTCCTTACCTCCCTCCCATGATTCCATGTCCTATCTTGTCATGTCGCGTGTTATACTGTACGTACTTGCGTCCTCTCTAAGAACAGAGTACCGTACGACACGACACTAGACTGGACTGGAATGGACTATTTGACGGTATTAGCCCGGCCTGTCTTGCCCGGCCGCCGGAATCTGGGGAAGTCACAGGCGCCATGGCCGACCCCACCCCACATACCGGCCTTACTGTACGAAGTACTGCACCTTAGCGTCATCATTGGGGGTACAGTACACTAACTACGGTGTAGTACAGAGTACTCCATTCTTTCCGTATCGGACCGCTGCTTAATAATTATCGCCCCTCCAAAGGTGAACTTCAATATTTCCATCTCCATCTCCATCTCCATCTCCATCTCTTTCTCAGTCAGGGGCCCTTTTTCGCCTTCCCCCCCGGTGCAAATTCAATTGTTCATTGCCTTAACATTTCGCAGCAATCCAAACTACAATTTGAAATCCTCTCGGCCCAATCAAATCCTGCGTCCCGCGGGGAAATAAATTTGCAAACATGGCTCCTTCGGTCATGATAGATAATGTCTCCGATTTCACTCCGATAGTGTCTCCCCCGAAGACCTCATCACTCGGCGCAAGAACACTCCTGCTCGCACCTCCATCTATATCAAGCCATGAACAAAATCTACGAGCGGTCCTTGCCTCACACGATAGAGCGGTCACAGATGTACAGATGCTTGACCGGCTCTCGGCGGGCCTCATCACGCTGCCCAATTCAAAATATGATTTAATTCTTATTTTGACAGATGTGGACGGCACCCGGAAGGAATCTACAAAGCTATTAGGTCGAGATGTCTTCGCAAAGGTCGCCCATGCTTTGAAAGCGGGCGGGAAACTACAGGCGCAGGATGGCACATTTGGGAACGATATCACCAGCACGGAGCTTCGAGAGGCAATTCTAGCTGGATTGGTTGCAGGAAATGGTGGCATGATGAAGCCGGATTATAGGGCTGACGAGGCAGTGCCTCTACGCCTGCGGAGGAAGGACAAGAGCGCTGTGCCCTCAGACTCTGGCCATGAGGTCGCGGCAGGAGCAGTTCGGTTGGATAACAAGCGGAAGAATGTAGATATGGCCCAGAGCAAGCCCGCTGGAGTAGGCTTTGTGGATTTCAGCGATGATTTTGGTGATCCACTGATCACTGGAGAGGATGATGACGAACTGATTGATGAAGACGCCCTACTCACAGAGGAGGATCTTAGAAGTCCTATCAATATTCGTAAGTTTAATCCGTCACTCGCGATATTTGCAGTAGTCTGACCAAATATAATAGCTCCTGAATGTGCTCCAAGAGTAGGCAAGCGTCGCCGGGCTTGTAAAGACTGCAGCTGTGGACTTGCTGAGAGACTTGCAGCTGAGGATGCAGCAAAGAGGTCAAATGCGGATGCTCAGCTTAAAACCCTAAAACTTGGAGCAGATGATCTAGCCGAGGTAGATTTCACTGTTCAAGGCAAAGTAGGATCTTGTGGCAACTGCAGTTTAGGAGACGCATTTAGGTGTGATGGTTGTCCATACATTGGAATGGCTCCTTTTAAGCCCGGTGAGGAAGTTCGGCTTCTTAACAATGACGTACAATTGTGAATATTCATTCTCGGGTTGGTATTTAACTATAGATGACGTCTGGGCCGTCACGCCAGGCTGTATATTGAAGATCAGGACTTAGAACTGGATTGCCATGGCTTTTTTGTATGAGTTTGACTAGAAAATGATTAGCTGGGTCTGAAACTGCCCAGTCTGTCTACTGCGGATCAATAAAACCCCTGATATTTAATTGATAAGCCAAAAATACCATGCTCATCAATCTAAGACCTCGAGGGTTAACTGGATTCGATACCTGAAGTAGTTCCCTCCTATCAACTCTGATGTGACATCTCATCATTCACTCTACTTAATCAGGAGAGGATGTTCAAGACGGAAGGGCTGTATTCCCAGAATTAAGGATTATAAGTATTTCATCTTGCACACTTGTAGTTCTCTTATTCCAGGCCCCACGATAACTAGCAAAAAAGGAAATAGAAAAGCAGTAGAAAAGAACATGACTCCCGATTGGCAAATTTTCTAAAACCTTTTAACCTTTAGGGTGACCCGTTTTCTAAATAGAATAAGGAAACTAGTATGAACATGTTTTAAAAATGATGGAATAGCGAGAATAGGTGAGGTCATTTTACTTAGTTGATCAAACAACTCTTCTAGTAATGTCGCCCTAAGGCTTCAGCTCCAAATATGCGTCACGGCCGTAGCACTACATTTACCCCAAGTATCATCTTACAAAGCCGGCTCTACTGCCCATATTAACCCATCCTTTGTTTCCACGGTATCTTTTTGTACATTCCAAGCGCCATCAGACTGAAAATTTCGCATGGCGATTTTAGCAGTTTGCCTACTCTTTCCCTCAATCGTTATGTATTCAACTCGCAAGGCAGATTTTTGACTTAAAGCAATAATAATGGCATCCCCATCTTCGACATAGAAAGTCAGGCTCCTTAGCCCGTGCTCAGGTATTGGATATACTAAAAACTGGGGAGCTGGTGTGTTTTTACCATCTCCAAGGCTCTTATTTTCTCTAGACAAATTCAATGCGCCATCTCCCAGATGGTGGAACCAAGTCGAAAATACTGGCTGCCAGGGAACGCTGGTGAGGCCCTCCCAGATAAATCGTTTTGTCGTCTCTGTATTAACATATATATTTGACCACAACCGGCCAAGTGCACGTTCCCTACGGGCACAGACGGGGGAGGTCCATTTCCACAGTATTATCTTTCTGTCTTCCGGAGTGATTTTCGGAGCATGTACAATGCTCCCATTCGAATTAGTGAGTGATGAACCTCCCACCCCTACTATAGGTGGCACGAATAACCTCTGTTGCAGGCCGCAAACAAGTAACTCGGCCGCTTTTGGAGAGATGAATTTGAGCAAGTTATCACATGTCCAATCTGGTGAGATCAGAAGACCAGGAGGCGGTGTCTGTGCAATTATAATACCATGATCAAAAGATTTATCATCTAGGGTCTGAAGGGTAACGCCTGTTCTCCTCTCTCCCATCATTATAGTATACTGCAAAGGGGAAGGGCCACGAAAACTACAAATAGGCATTAAGATAAACATATTCCCAAGGCTTGAAGAGCTTACTTAGGAAGAAGAGATGGGTGAACGTTTAGACCTCCATACTCAGCAGCTTTGAGGATTCGAGGAGGCACGAACAGTCCGAATGAGACTGCGACAATAAGGTTGATATGCTCCCCTTGAGGTGTCGGTAGCTGAAATAATCAGCATTTCACCATCGTGGTGGTGACTAGAAACTTACCTCCCAGCCAGTAAATGTGTCTCTTTCATGAACCTCAAGTCCTAATTCAGTCGCGACGGCCTTTATTGGAACTAGAGTTTGTCAGTACTGGAAAGGTATCATTCAGAACCACTGACCTTCTCGGATCTTCATAGCCCTCCCAGAAGGCTTTCCGGGTCGGCAGAGAACATCAATGGATTTTATGAAACTGGAATCTCTTTGATGCTGGACATGAAGCGCTCGAAGAGATTCACTACTAAAGTCATCTGATCCACAAAAGAGTATCCGGAGTGGCCTTGAAAATTTTGTACTGTAGAATCGACCTGACTGGAAAATAGATCCGATATTGCTGAATGCCTTAACCCTACACCTGTAGAAAGGGGAGGAAACCATCGTTCCAGCCCGGCCTGGGACTTTTCAGGCTTAGTTTACTAGAGCGGAAGATGAGCTGTTTCACACAACTCATTTGAGCTAGGATAGGTTCATGCCGCTATGTACATGTACGACCCAGCTCCGCCGATATAAAGGAGCTAGGCGTCTTCCAATGGCTATGATTTAACTGAATTTGAGTTCTTTGCATCTGGTCTGGACTGCAAACAGGGGCAAACTACTGTCGTCCTTTATTGATCTCGGTAATAGTCGCTAATATTGCCTAATTTATACTAGTAGCGCTATGCACACCCCCAACCTTCTAGTCGAGTGCGGTCAAGATATTGGGGTCATAGTTTCTGCCAAGTGACATCACTTCACTTCGATCCTATAGCACTCCGCCAACCTCAACGCCCTACGGAATAAACAATTGTTCGAAATACGCAAATCACAAAGCCTTCGCATCTAGTCCTTTCTACCAGAAAGAGAGCTCCGGCGCAGGTCTCTGGACCAAGGACGCGCCAAATCCTTTAGTCGACGATGATTATTTACCTCTATCCTTGGTTTCCTTCAATTTCCTAGTCCTCTAGGCATCACTCTACAACCCTCATATATCTTTCAATGGAGCAACCTCGAAAGGTAATCCCCGCTCAGTTGGGATTCTTGGCCATCTATAATCCATCACTTGGAACGACGGACGAGACTCTAGAGAATCAAATTGTCTATTACTCGTCAACCGAAACCCGAGGTCGAGGCCATCAAAGAAATGTATCAGGCCAAAAGCCAAATGGTGGCCCGGCACGGGAGCAGAGCAATGAACAACTAAGGCAAATTGGGCTTGCGCAAGGTATGGTAGAATTTGGTGGAAGTTTTTCGGATGGAAAAGCAGTTGATGTCATGGAGACTGAACGGTGTCGCATAATACTCCACGAACTGGAGGCAGGGTGGTGGATTTTGGCTGTCAGTATTTCGAAGTTGCTATTTACTATGCTAATTTCTCTCAGTCTATTAATTTGACTATCTTACCAAATGCAACGACAACGCCAGCTCCGAAAGGTAAGACTGCGGAGCGTCAAGCACCAGAATATTCCTCTCGTGAAGTCAAACCTGCTATATTACTGCTCGGCGATCTTTTGAGAGCACACTCGACCTTCCTTTTACATCATGCTTCATCCATGAGCGCACTTTTTGTCAGGACTAGGAGATCCAAATTTGTTGGTATACTTGGTCGCTATTGGGATACGTTTCTTTCAACATGGAATGTTCTCATGCATGGTAATCCGGCAAGTAATCTTTTTGGCGGAGTTAAGATTGCAGCTTGTGGAGAGTTAGGAGTGGGTGTAGGAGAGGAGGATCGGGGCAGCGGGGAGCGTGAGGTTCTTGAAGGCTTTGTTGGTCGGATAGATGGACTTGTTGATGTGATAGTAGCCAAATTTGGAGACTCTGGTACTTTTACTAGCAAAGAAAAGCCAACGATGGATTCATCTCTTGCGACGCCTTCTGCACCTTGGCTTGGTTCAGGGAACGAACCAGGTTCGGAAGATGGTGCTATATTTCTTGGGACTGGTGCCCTCTCCCGAAAATCCCTTCGAGACGTTTCTCATTGGGTCGAAGATCTCTATAGATGGGGGCCTTACGCATATGGCGTAGTTGACAACCCAACCTCAACCCGACGGACCAAAAAGTCCAAACAGCAACAGGCAGCCAGGAAGAAAGAATCCTCTCCTGATGCAGAAAGGAAATTGCCTCAGGTCTATGGCTTGAGTGCTCACGAGAGTGATACGCCACGACTGGTGCAAGACGAATCCATGACTACAATTCCTCCCATGCCAATCAGCGAGAATGGCATTCCCAATATTCCCATATCAAAGAGCAGGAGGCCGTCATTTCCTCGAGGACCAGCAAGCTTCACGAGTACCGAGAGTGAATCGAGTAAGCCGAATAAGTTTATCCGATACATGAAGCTTGGCTATGGGTCTCATTGGACCTTGGGTGGGACGCCTTCTAAAGATGAAGTCAATAAGTCTCAACCCCTTGACTCGAAAGTTGGTGACCCAATAGAGTCTTCAGGTACTACCCATACAGACAATGATTCATTTCGCAATGGCGAGGAATTTGAGAGCCCTTTTCATCCTCGCGATGATAATATCGGCCATTATATAATCGGACTCATGGGTGATATCGAGAATGAAGATGGAGATACTTCTGATCTGGACCCAGAAGAATTCAAGGAGAATGATAATCTAGATTCCTCTAATACCAGATTACTTCTACGGACACTAACGGTCGAGTTGGAACGAGAAGAAGATGCTCGCGCAGAGGCCGATATTAGCATAGACCTTGGCAGTACCGATAATGACCCAACGCCATCAAAATACAATGGCTCCGAACATACGGCAACGTCCAACACATCTTTCGAAAGTCAGGATCGGAACAAAACGAAGAAACTTCGTGTCGTTGTTTACGTGAACAGACCTTTTATTTTTGTCTTCCTCTTCGAGTTAAGAACAGTTACTCTGGCGTTAACAAGCCTGTACCGTTCTCTCCACTACCAGATCGGCCCTTTACTGAAACCTCTCCTTACCTCGACGAATTATAGGGCATCCAAACCGGAAATGACTGCGATGAGTGGCTCTACGCCAATCTACGATTTGGTATGGGACCCAAAACTTTTGACAGTCAGCTCCACCATTCCCAATATACCCGACCCGCTTCAATCTCAAGCACCGGCGCTAGGATCTTTGCCATGGTCACGGATCGAAGCTTTAAATACACACATGCAGATCATAAATACATACGTCGCTAGCAGTACAGCCCGATCCGAACTAGAGCGTACCTGCAAAACGAGTCGTGGATGGTGGGTTGTATGGACCAGAATTCCTGACCCTGATTCTTCAAAAGCTTTACTTACTTCTGGCCCGGTGAAAATCCCTGGGCTCATTGCTGAAGACAGCGCCGAAACCGAGTTTCAATTTGCTCAAGGACAAGAGGCATCTCGAGGGACGAGCACAGTTGGTGCAAGTATGAATTCGGGACCCGCTCATCCTTTCCTTGATGTTGGATTAAACAGCTATGAAATTATTCCCAGAGATAAAGAAATATTTCTGATTCGGCGTGCAAGCGATTACGTAGCTTCTAAACCAGCTATCAGATTTTCTAGCGGCTCTTCCGCTTCTGCTTCGGAAGTATCTTGGGCATCTGGCCCAGGGAAACTGGCCCAGGGAATTGGTGTTGATACAAAGAGATATATTGAGGCGCTCTTGAATTTAAATCAGTAATGTTTTAATTACGCAGTCATAACTAGAAATATATTGGCTTTAGCCCTTTCAGGCCTGCTCTGCACGATAGAAAAGTATCAATGAATCTACCTTGACTCATGTTCCGTGGAGGGGTGTTCGTCTTCGGCCTCGTTCTATGTCCATTTAATCTAAGAGTTACATGATTTGAAATATATGTTTTATGGTTTTAAATTGAATAGTTGTGGAAGTCTCTAGCATTGTATACATCTTATAAAGTTATACTTTTTAAAAATATAAACTGGGTCATAATCTATTCGATGTATTATTTAGATAAGCAGTTCTCACCTACATTATATCTGCTTGAGGGCAATTTCCTTCTTAGAGATAACTAGCGTTGCTCTTTTTGGTCCAATTAACCATTTATATACGATCTAAGCCAGCTATGACGTGTACGTGAATGGTATAGATTATATTTCTAATAGCTAATATTATTCCACGCAATATTATTTCAGAGATATATATGACGTCGCCCCCCAGGAGCGCCGACGCTATTTGTCTCCAAGATATCATTTCCACAGCTACAAGTATCAAGAGTTATGTCAAGATAAGACCCTTAGAAAGCCGCGACTTAGCTAACAAAGCCGGAAATTCGATCATTATTTTCCTCAAACTCTCTCGCCACCTCGCCATCTAACTCAAGCACCTCCGCCCTTAATCTTTCTGCTTCTCTCCTAAATAATTCGGCTTCCTCTTCCAGTCTCGCGGCCTCATGGGCCTTCCTGACTCTATCTCTCTTACTAGTACTACATTCCGTAGCAGCTGCATATAGTCTCAGTGCTGCGGTTTCCTTTGCTCTTGCAGCACCATCCATTCGAATAGCTTGTGAGTGGAGTTGCCCTGCACCGTATGATATTGGGGATTGCGAGCCCTGACTGTGGGGAACAGACATGCCAGCAGGGGCATAAGATAGATTTGGAGGATATACCCAGCCTCCGGGCATAGCTGTTGCCCCAGAGGGGTTATGAGATTGTTCATCAAACACGCCGCCTGGCTTCAGGAATGGGACCGAGGATGATCCGCCAAAGGGGAATCCTTGCGTTGCGGGGATAAACGGTGTCTGCACAGGAGATATTGATGGCAAAATTGGCCCAGGAGCAGAAATCGACGGCCCGGAAAAGTGAGGGTGCCCCAATACCATCCAGCGGTTATTCCTGCCTCTTGGGCCTCTGCATTCTGCTTCTTCCCATCCAGCTTTTCGGACATCATTTTTTGAAGAATCCGAACTTTCACTGGAGGTAGAGTGGTCTCTTCTTCTTTGATGTCGTCTGTGAGATCTAGACCGGCCGTGGTGCTGAGCCCGAGGATGTCGACCTCTAAAATGGTCATGAGTCTCCGAGCGACCAAATGTTAGACCTCCAAGGCTCATGCCACGAGCATCCGCAACAAATCCACGTCTACCACCAAGTCTGACTCCACCTTGATCTGCAATAAACATCCTTCCTAGCCTCAGTCCTTCGCTATTGGCCTAATAATAAGTCAGTCCATGTGTCTAGATCGAGAAAAGGTACCGTAGCATTAAATTTGATGCCTATGACGGAAAACAAAATAGGAAAATCTGAGCTTACTACTATTCCATGGCCAATTCGGAATCCTTCATTATTTGCCTAATTTTCATTAGAGAATTGTATGACAAATGATGGGTTTTCAAGAAAAAGGGTGAGTATCTTACCACAAAGGGCCCCATACGCCAGCCGTCACCATTCGATGGCTTAAGGCCATTCCAAATTTTTTTGATGCCAGCCTTGGTGTTTGCATCAGACAAACCAAATTCAGGCTCCCATGGAATCGACGCTGTGGGGATTGGAACTTCCTCAACCTCTTGGCTAGGTATTACTTCTGAAGTTGTGGTGATGACCTTGATCTGCACACCCCGGGGTTGGAAAAACCCTTCATTCCACTCTGTAACGGTAGCTTCTATTCTATCGAATCCATGGCCACTATCCCGTATTTGTCTCTGTCGCAAGTGATCAAGCTGAGCATCTGCCTGGCTGATATCGGCCAGTGGCCGGGCATTTTGGCCAATATCAAGCCTATGCATCCTTTCATTAATTAGCTCCGCTTCGAGTTTCCGATCTGCAATGCTGTTATTGACTTCAGTAGCGTGGCCAGGTAATAAATAATTAATAAAAGTTGCCCAGTCTTGCTGTGAAATATCCCTTTCCAGCCATGCTCCAACGTATGGCAGATCTGCGGGTTGACTTCTCGAAGTGACACTTATGTTATGGATCTCTGGTGCATCGAACCCAGTTCCACCGAGCAGCTGGCGTGATTCAAAATAAGCCGAGGCAGAGGAAGAAGAAAGATGATCAAAATCGTCTCTCTGAATATGGCTGCCATGGGTAGAAGAATATGAAGGGGAGTAAAAGGGAATAGTCTCGCCAGTCGGTGTCACCAGTGATGGTGCAGCTACTACTGCATCTCCCGCTTGTGAGGAAGTAGGAGTCGAGATGTGACTAGAGCCAGATCCCCTAATTGAGTATATGTCTGTCTCACTGTATGGAGGCGGAGGTAACTGATCTTCCTCCATTATTAAAGCAACGCTTGAGGCTATTGATTTCTGGATGGTCACCCGGATAGCGTAAGGGAGGGTTTGTCTTTCTAGCAAAGAGTATAGGATTGAGAATGAAGATTACGGCACAGATTTATCAGCCTGTATATCATGTCAGTTCCCAAGCAGAAAAGGACCAAGAGGAAAAGCCAGTAATATAGGATGAGACGGGGTTGTTGATTGCTGCGGTTCCAAACTCAATTAGACAGGACTTGACCCAATTGAGCTTATCACCACCCCACCTCTTTACCAGCCCTGCGCCACCTCTGACGCGGCCCGCAGCAAGAGGCTGCGGGACGCCAATGAGACGGTATCAACCCGCCGGGGACCGCCAGGCAGCAATTGTTAGTAAGTTTTTCAGTACTCTTACCAGCCGTGAATCGAGGCTCAAGAGTGTATTAGTGTCGGATTTGGGTTTTAAATAGTTAATGGATGGAATGCTCGTGGGGAAATTTGTAAAATTATTTTAAGTACGCAAGCCCAGGTCAAAGCGCTTTAGATTTTACAGTGATAAAAGCATGCAAATTATGAGAGATACGAAGGTTGTACTCGATCCTCTTACTGCTTCTTGGGGCCAAAAAAAAAAATTCAGACGGAGGGATCTTTTGGTACGAACTTTTTCTCTATATCTATTCTTCATGCACCAAAAATGGTATTTCTGCGCCTTTCATAACTTCCGCTGGACGAGCTGGAGTGCAGTCATCACATGAACAGTTGAGACGGAACTAATTTTTTCTCTGGAATTAATTTGTCCCATATGCTATCCTCCCGTGCAAACCACGCTCCTACTTCGATGGATATCGTTTAGGTGATCTCGCTGCTTCATTCCTCAAATCTGGACCTTGCTATTGACAAAGGGCCTATGTCGAAATCGTTATCTTTTTTAAGAGAGCGATCAGCAAAGAGCATCATTTAGAGAAATAACGCCTGCGAAAGGTCAGCTTTGCTCTCAGACCGAACTTTGATAGAGACCGTGCTCTTAGCATTCTGCCTCAATCAAAATTGAAGTTCCGGTTTATGAAAGTTGATATCTTCTGTTTTGTAGTGATCTGCTACAATCCGGTATAAGTATGATGGTGCGTGTGCCCCACTGTCCTAATCGTTAGTATAATCTGAGAGTATAATTTGGGAGTATCTTCTGCATCTGTAACTCACAGATTGGTGATATACAGATCCACCAAGTCTGGTGGCACGTAATCATAAACCGGATTATCAACTTCTAGACGGTCAACTAGTACACCCTCTTCATATCCAATGATGTGACCAGGATCACCGTATTCAATCAACGACTCGAACTCAAATGGATATTCCGGACTAAGTTTGTAAACACCGCTGACAACAATCACGGGAGTTCTGTGGACCTTTGCTGCCTTCGCTATGATACGTGCACCAGCGGCAGCTATTAAGCCTCCATTTGCAATTACAGCATGGGTAGCCAGGATGACTTTATTCACCCTTGACATAATGGCAAAAATAGTGGCATCAGTCATCAGAATGACTGTGGTACCAGCAGCGGAAAGGGGTTTGAGAAATGTCTCTGTTGTTAAATCGTCGTCTTCGAGATCCGAGCTAATTTTTCCAGTTACTGCTTCGTGGGTGGCTTCGTGGTCATTTGGATATGATTCTGCAACAATAACAGTAAATTTCCGTTTCTCAGCGGCCTTCAGCAGGAACTTCTGGACACTCAATGATGAAGAGTGGGTAAGAATGACTTCATTTGAATGGATATGTTCCTGGGCATAGGCTGCTATTTGATCGTCGACTTGATCAAGTTCGTCAATAATCTCTTCAATGCCACTAATCACTTCTGCCTTTAGGTCCTTTGTTGTAGTAGCTATCCTTTGTGCGAGTGATGTGGCATTAATAGTTGGCCTGGTAGGAGAATTAGTGCCAGGAGGAGTTGAAGATGGAGATGGTGTAGCAGATAAAAGATTAAACATAGATTGCTGAACTGGGACGCCGTTCAATACCGCGTACGAAGTGTGCGAAGTTAATAGAGGTGGGCGAGGTATTGTTTGTGATTTGCCCTCGAATACATCATCGCCGTTTGACTCCGTCAATTCTGAAATATCCGTTGAGCCAAATCGAAGGCGACTAAATGCCGGTGGAGGGCCTTCTGTTCTCAAAGCTCCAGAATCGCTGGGTTCACGCCGTGGTGATCCCGTCTGGCCGTTCGATGCCGTGTCACTGGCATCTTCGGCTCGGTTCTCTTTTGCCTCGTCTCTGATCATTCCTAGAACCCGCCTTACTATATTTCCAACCACCATCTCTCTCGGCTGAGCTTCTATGAGCCGCTGTCCGACTTCTTGTATCCGATCCAAAAGTTTACCAATGTCTGTCCACCGGAACTTGGCAACAACTCGGAGTAACAGATGAGCCGTTGCCATTGCACATGGTCTCGAGTTCTTGATCTGCCTCCGCTTGAGTAGTCTGCAACCCCGTTAGTTTAGCAGGGCTGGGGTACGGGTTAGTACACGTACGAAATCAGATTTTCGATTGAGGCCTCCAATGGTGCCCCTTTGAGAGTCTTGAGAAAGACTCCTAGATTTGGCGCATAGCCGGCTCGTAAGGGCGGCATTTTTGAACAGGTTTGAGAAAGTTCATCCCCAAGCAAAATGGATACTGTTTGAGATGTCTCCTGGGAAAAGCTTCTCTCTGTGTCCGCTGGAGTAGAATTAGCTTACGCAAAGTATTTGCCAGTTGTTACCAGGACGTGATCTACCTTAAATAACGTATCTAATAATGGCTCATCTACCTCTGTCGGAGGTTTCTTGCATCGGAGAGAAGTTGTGCGGTATGTGGTGGTGGGAGGTAGTTGAAAAAATAAAATCGTGACTCTTTTTGATAGAACAGAAGCTCCCGCTCCCCTCGGCCTTTATCGTGGTAGCCCCTGTCGCCGCACGGATACCTTGTTTTGATCAACCACACTACCAACCTTCCTTACTCTTACTCACTTCTTCTCCAGACCCGTGATCCTGAGGACTGCATCTGCGCTGTACCATATGTTCTAACCCTCCTCCATGTAGCTTCCTTGCCTTAATACCGGACAGCGCAGTTTGATCGACCTGCTGCAAATACTGTCCCTTATCTATTTTCATTCATTTCACGGCCGCCGTTCCTTGATTCACGATTGGTGCTTGCGCAACACATTTTGGAGCTCTCGGGCAGTCGTCCGCTGACCGGAGTAAGTTAGCAACAAAGGCGCAACTTTGCAACCGCATCCTGCGCCTTACTAACGATTGAACCGTTTCGTCTCCAGCTTGGGATACAACCAATAATTCTTTCCTCGATCTCCCCAGTCTGCAAGCTTCATCCGGCGCGCTTTGAGGGGAGCAACGGAGCCGCCTCTCGGAAGATTCCCTTCATGGCTCGGATACAACGATGAACTCTTTGAATATCCTCTCGGCACGAGTGTCGCCGCCACAAACCCCGGCGCCGTCAAGGAGCAATTCATATGGGAATATTTTGTCATCTGCCACAGCGTCGGGGTCAAGGAGGAGTTCACGGGAGGACGTATTGAATGAGAAGACGGAAGACGCAGATCGTCTGGATGACGAAATTGACGACGAGGTCGCAGTTCACGAAGAAACACCTCTTATAGGAAAGGAGGATACAACAAAGCAAGCCCAGGGTGGGCTTGGGTGGTCTCTCGCCCCGGGGAGGATATCCGTCGCCTTTATCGATTCTATACGGTGGATTTTCCAAACGTTGACTGCACCTGGTGTATACTTAATAGCATGCCTTTACGATGAAAGCGGCAACTTTGCGCCATTATCTCAACTTCGGAAGCTGGGGGCAGTATTTTCTGGCAGTTCAAGGAGAGCTTCTACTACACAGCCTTCCGGGATGTCATCTGTTGAGGGAAGCTTGCTGGGAGATCAGAATAACGGAAAGGTTGCAGTCGGCAAGCGGGGTTCAATAAAAGGACTGAGGGCTATGTCGTCGAATTCTTCTTCCTCCGGAATGTCGTCGGAGTCAGAATCAGATCGCGATCTCTCAGCAAGTCAGGGAAAGCTACCCATCTCATCAAGCTCAAGCCACCATACGCGCTCCAAATCAATGCAAAACTCTGACGAAATTGCTCCAGCGAGACGCTCTATTCGAATAAAACTTCACAACGAAGATAGCCTTCGGCAACGGAAACATAAGAAAGCACAGTCTACAAGCTCCCAGACAAATACGTCCAATCCTAGTGTGGCAGGCGAGATATCTCCTGCGACCCTCAAATCTCCAACTTCTCCAGCTTCTTCACTCTTAATGACCAAATATCCACGTGCTCCAGCACCGCCAAGGCCCCTTATACCTCGCCGCCAACCCTCGTATACTCTTCCGGATGCGTCAAGTGGAAGGCTCACTCAGAAAACTCTCATTCTTGATCTTGACGAAACTTTGATCCATAGTATGGCAAAAGGGGGGCGAATGGGTACGGGACATATGGTGGAGGTAAAGCTCAGTACATTGGTCGGGGCGGGGAGCAATACCACAGTTGGACCCCAGCACCCAATCCTGTATTATGTACACAAAAGACCACACTGCGATGATTTTCTACGACGTGTAAGTAAGATAGCTACTTTCTTCGGATGATGTTGATTTTTTTTAGATCTGCAAGTGGTATAACTTGGTTATTTTCACAGCCTCGGTCCAAGAATACGCAGACCCTGTAATAGACTGGTTGGAGCAGGAACGAAAATTCTTCTCTGGTCGATATTATCGCCAGCACTGTACATTTCGGCATGGCGCCTTCATCAAGGATCTTAGTTCTGTCGAACCAGATCTCAGCAAGGTGATGATTTTGGACAACAGTCCGTTAAGTTACATGTTTCATCAAGGTAACAGACTATCTTTAAGTTTGATACATATACTAAAGAGATACTAGACAATGCGATACCTATAGAGGGCTGGATCAATGATCCGACCGATAATGATCTTCTCCACCTAGTTCCACTATTGGAAGGCCTTCAGTATGTGACTGATGTTCGAGCTTTTCTTGCACTTCGTGGAGGAGAAGATGGAAAACACATAGCGGCTCAATAAAACTTTTGGTACAAACTTTATATCATTGAGAAAATTGTAATATCGAAAGAATTCTCGCAGTGCCTGTCTTCAATGACTTTACATGTCCCAAGCTGGTTGCAATTTGCGGCTGCTCCTAGGTGCGACCAAAAGGTTGTGTAGTACTATGAACCATGGAATGCTTATGCTTTCAAAAGCAGTATTTCTCTCGATAGTAATTGAATGTCACGAGAGTCTCATGGAGGCACAGAGGTGGAGCACTAGGAGGTACGAGATTTGTTTCTCAAAAATTGATCTGCTACTTTACTTCAAAAAGATCCAGATCTTCTTTTTGAAGCTCCTGCCAAGATATCACTGAAGAGACTAGATGATGAGTGCTGGCTCTTTTTTAAATGTTATAGGACGATCGAATTGGACTAGCCCAGGAGGAAGTAGTCAATCCACCTAATGGAGTTTTAAAGGTTCCCAGCTTATATTTTCATGGCGCTGGGTTTTGTACTGTATAAAAGAATTCTTGATGGCATTGGTAGCACAATCTTATTATCTAAACAAAAAAGACAAATAGTCTCGATCAGCAAATGGAGTTAAGAGTACGTCAAGTCCTGGTGGCTTTCAGCACCCCAAGCGACCAACCCATTATGACTTTGTCACGTCAATACAAATTCTCCACTTGTTCCCTCAAACGCCGTGATCTTTCCGCCAATAGCTTTCGAATCTCCGTAATATTTGATTCGATATTGTCCAGCGGCATCTGAATTTTCTGTTTCCCAAACAATATTCACTTCGCTCGTACCAAGAATTTCACTGGTCCTCTTCCAGTTGAAGATTAAACTCCAGTCACTGTCGTCTCTAACCCTAGCCCATCTTCCATACTCAGGATCTAGCTTTTCGACGGCAGCATATGTCTGCTCAAGACGAAGGGAGTTTCGAGGGTTGGCTCCGACGAAAGTGGCTGACACAACTGATCCAGCAGAATATGACGGCCTGACGTCCTCCTTCACTTCACCGAATTGCTTGAACATTGGCGTGCCGTCAAACACAACGCCCGTAATGAAAGAGAGTGACCTATTAACATTATCGGGGGGAAGTGGACCAGGTGCAGGTTGTGAAGTCGAAGCCGGCTCGAGATAATGGAGATAGGTTAGAGTTAGGTTGATATAGGCGTTCAATGTATATTGTCCATAAAGAGTCGATGCACCCTCGTATCTCTGGATACCGTACTCTTCTGGAGTAGTAATGTAATGAGTGTAGCTATTTGCAGGCCCTCCAAGGACAACGACAGGCTCAACCGACGAAGACCCAGAGAGGGCCAAAGAGAGAGCAGAATCATGAACAGCTTCTTTCCAACGCCGTCCTGCCATTGTCGTAGCTTCTCCAGGACTAACAATAATCAACAGTTGCCCGACTCGTAGCACTTGTACATCCACGACGTTGGGAGTCCAGAGGTAAGGATTATTAATCTCCCCAACATCAAGCAGAATTGGCTTAGGGAAATGACAGCTTTGCTGTTGCTCGCTGGGCGCTTTGAGAAGACCCGAGACAACTTGCCACACAGGCGAAGCATTTGGCGAATTGGGATTGTTTTGAGTGAAATCAAAGGCGCCAGGCCCATCTGATGTACCAGCAGCAAAAGAGTAGCCTAAAGCTGCAGGGCACGTATGGACATAACTCCCATTTGCGAGGGGAAAGCTAAAATTCGACATGTCATGAAATGTATGAAAAGATTTAACTGTTGATCCCATCACCGGAATGCTTTTCAAGTGCATCGAGTCATATAAAGCTCGTGCTGGTCGGAATTGCCTCTCGCCTATTTCGAAGCAGGAAGAAGCACCGTTATCTTTGACCCTGAAATGAGGACCGCGGGCATGGCAATATTGGCTTTTGCCATTGCTGCAAGTACTGTTCTTAAAACTGCATTCTACTCCCGTTCCATCTTCGCACCAAGCTCCCAGTACATTCGGGCTTGTGTCACCGACACTAGCCTGTGAGAAGCCTGCCACAAAGCCATCGGCGACGTTGTCCTCTGGGGAGAAGCTTTTCTCAAAAAGATCCGCCGCAACTCCTTTATTATCTCCTGAAATCAATGTGTTATTTCCTAACATCGAGGTTCCATGCGTAGGAAACCAGGTAAGAACTCCAGTATTCTTCCCGTCAGAGGCACGTTGAAATTTCAGCAGAGTCAGCGTTTTTTCAACAGATCCATCATCTTTGTCACCTGAATTATATTTGGCTCTTTCTGACTCTGGATTGGAAAGATAGGCGTACAGGCTGCGGTTTATATTTGCACCGAACACTTTTGTAGATCCGATACTCAAGTAACCTGGTTGTAAGCTGCTGTGGGCCCTTTGGATGGATAAAACGGCTCCATCCACAATGGCCTGATAACTTTGTTTGTCAAATCCTTTACTGGTGATCTGGGGAAGGAGATAATTCAGCCAAGCTCCTGGGCCCGAATGTGAATGAGTGCCAGTTACAGCAACGTTATGCTGTCCGTATAATGCATAGTCAGAGCCTAAGCCAGCTAGACCTTCGAGAATGCCATATCTAACAGCGGTATCCCCAGACTGTGTATCTAATACTAGATAGACAAATCTATCCTCAGGGTGCTCTACATCACCAATAATAAAGGCCCGAGAATATAATCGTTGGCGAAGGCCGCTGCCTACCTGGTTCGTGTCTGCGTATCCCATCATATTGATTTCGACCACCGGCCTGAAGAGAAATTAGCAATTTTCCAAGAACTTAACTAGGTTGATGGTAGGAAGATTACCCAGTGATATCCGCTTTTCCAACACCCAGTAAATATGCACTCCCTTTAGAGCTTCCGTGTTGTCCATAACTACTTTGCTGGCCGCGAAGCTTCCGAAGCCAACTGGCACCATGGTCTCCAAGCGAAAAGCGTATAAATACTGCGGACGAAAAGGCGAAGATTGTAACAATAACGAATGCTTTCAACCAAGCTCGTACTGGATGTTTCCAGCCCAACCTTGACTGGTTCCATCGTGGTTGAGCAAGAGAAGGTCCGGCCTTCACATCCTGGGGCTGATCCATGATGGCCTTATTCAGCTGAACTATGTGACTAGAATATCGGAAGTATCCTCAAAAAGGGATGTGGGAATGTTGTGACATCGTCATTATTAGTTGAATTGACCATTGTTCACACCAAAAACCTGTCAATAGATTGGTGATCCCTCAGATCGTAGTCAATAGCGCGGTAGCCTTATGCGCAAGGCTGCCAGAAAGACTTTCCTACGGCGTCAACGATTGGCTAGAATGCGAAATATTCAAGTGCAGCTGCAGAATAAATAACTTGTACTTCGTACGCAAACGTTAAGCTATCCCTTGTCTTTCCAACCCGTCACTAACGGGGGAGAGGAAGCTATCAAAAGACAATCCCACCTCAACTCAATTTTCGCCCACATTCGATATCTAATCAATCTACAAGCGCCCGAGCCGCACAATTAAGGTTAAAATAACGAGGAATCAAGCATCCCAATTCCTCAACACCATCTCCTTAATTCCGCAAACTTGATCATGCCACTCACAAATGCTGTCCATGATTCCCTCCCTTATATTGATGCCGAACCTACAGCGGCCGAACGCGCTGCCGCGCTGTCTCTCATCGCCACAGAGCTTGGTTCACAGCCTGCAGAGCCGCACCCATCACTCCCTCCTCTCGCTCCAGAGCACTTCTCCCCCCTCATTCAATCCGAGCTCCTGCGCATCGAGAACAAAGAGCCTCTAAATGCAATTGATCTCTCGCGGTACGAAACCCAAGAACCACCCGCCGCATCGACGTATCCGGGCGAGGACACCCCCGAGTCCCTGAAGAAGTGGAGAGAAACGCTGCAAAAATCCTATATCTCAAAGTCTTACTTGACTGGACGGCATACCAATTTAGGGCTACTGGATAGCCATGGAAAAAATGCATGGTTGATAGGGAACTCGCAATTGGAGGATGTGCTCAAGGGCCTTGAAAGGGAGTTGGCTGAAAGAAAAACGGAAATTGACGGAGTGGTTATCGAAAGGAAGAATGCACAAGAGGCCGTGGGAGGAGAAGTAAAAGGCCTAGAGGAAACGTGGAAAAGAGGCGTTGGACGTGTGCTGGAAACGGAGGTGGCGGTTGAGGCTACAAGGAGAGAGATTTTGGAGAGGAGGAGAGCTGGGGCGCGGTGAGAAGTCTTACACGGACACGCCACGACAAAGTTGAGAAGATTTGGACGAGTGTGTGGATGTTTAGTTGTCCATAAATGTGTTGCACCAAGGAGCTGTTTACAGCTGGCGTTCATGGGGCTATGGAGTGGGAAAATTTGCATTTCGAGTTTCAATTACAATCAAGTTGAGGGACTAGCATTTAATCGCTAGAAGAAAAGTAAAGGCACTGGCAGCGAGAGTAATTCAAAGTGTCATTGTGCCCTTTGCATCAAGGTATCAGAGCAACCCTAAGCCAGTTGTATCTCGTGAATGAACGTAACCCATGTCTAACGCCTATCAAAACTTAACCCCCAGCATTCCAGCTCAAAGACCTTACTTCTGATGGAGTGGGTCAATTTCCTCCACAGGTTCGTATTTCGTTCTTCTCATAATACTCTCCACAGGACCTAATAGTCTTTGAAATCCATCTTTCCCAAGCGTAGCAACCTTGACTTCAGTTTTGCTAATAACGCTCGCCGCTCGAGGGGCATCGTTCAGTAAAGCCAGCTCGCCGAAGTAATCTCCTTTGGTGTAATGCATAACTGGATTTGTGGTGCCTCTTTTGTATGCCTCAGCTTCACCACTTTCTAGGAGATAGAAAGCTTCACCAGCATCACCTTCTTTGATGATTGCCGTACCAGCGGGAAATTTTTGGGTTTCGAGAGCATCTGCAATCTTTGAACGCTCATATTTGGTCAATGTAGAGAGAAGAGGAACTTCCTCGAGGAAACTTTCATACAAGCGGCGGCGTTGAAAGGTGGAGTCCATAAGAATCCGGCGGAAGGTGATGCGGTCAAGAGCCCAGAGGGTACAACCCGGTTCCGCAGAAATGACAGTTGCCGCTCGAGGAGCGTTGTACATAAGGGCCAATTCCCCAAAAGATCCGCCTGATTCAATTGATGTTACCTTAGTACCGAGGCCGTCGGGACCTGGTTGCAACGAGCCTGCAGGGTTGACATGCACGTCAAATGAGCCCTTTTCAACTACATAGAAGAAATCGCCTTGATCGCCTTGTGTGATGACCTAGAACAAGTTTGATTAGCTACGGAAAGTAAAGAGAGCAATCTTGTACGAAAAGCAGGGACATTTGGACACAAGCTTCATTTGAGGGGAGAAATGTAGAAAATGCTACCGACCTTTATTCCTTTGGCAGGAATTGGCTTCTCAACCATTGCCCCCAAAACTTGAGAGCTTTGTTCATCATCAAGGTGGCTGAACAAGAAGTTTCCAGATATAGACTTCTTCAATCTTGCTATTTGTTCGTCTGTCTTATGATGGAAAGGTGGTGACCAATTGTCATTTAATGAAGCCGTGGGGTTAAGAGATTCGGCTGAGACTGAGGTTCGTCTGCCCATGCCGTAATGCGCAGGAAACCCCTCCGAGCTTGTCGGCTTGAAAGATGATGGAGGGCCGTCTGCTGTACCGTCACCTCCAAAACCAGTTCCAAATACCGAACCGCCTCCCTTTCCAAAGCCAAAGCTTGGGGTTGTAGGCGACGTAATGGTGTCGTTCTCTTCCTCTTCCATCACCTTTGAGATGGCACCCGAGCTCATTTGTTCCGTTCCCACAGTCGGGGCATCACCGCCAAAGGGATTGGCATTTGTCCCATTTCGACCTGGGAATGTACTTCCAGACATCTTGACGTCGGATGGCGGCGGGTTTGGCGAAAGAAAAGTTGCGCGCTCTAATTGTAGACGCTGATGGAAATAGTTGGCGCAGAATTGAAGGATGTCCGAGGGGCGAGATTTGAGAACCTCTTGATTGAGGGAATCGATCTCGTTGAGGTATACAGAAGGTAATGACATTCGACAGGGAGTTGTCTCGATTCGAAAAGTCCAATGGCTCCCTTGGTTATTGTCGTGGGGCGGTTGTGAATTGTTGTGTCGCAGCACTTTTGTGGACGATGAGCTTCACGCAGGTGGGATGTCGGTTTCGGTAGGTCCTGTGAAGCTTGTCGAGCAGGCTCGTGGATTGTGTCCCGCCAGATGGTCAGTGCATGAAGGACGGGGGGCCGACGGCGTACTGAAAAGGACGGAGGAGTCGTCTACGTCGTGCGGAGGACAAGAACGAATTGAACGAATGCCCCAGGGAATGGATTGAGAGGGGAAGGAGGTAGTGGCGGTGGCGGTGGCAGATGGCAGATGGCAGATGGCAGATGGCAGATGGCAGATGAGCGGAAGGGCAGATAGATGATAGCTTTTGAATTGGCTGGACCGGCTTGGATTGGGGTATACCTCTGTAGGAGCTGGGTGGGTGAGGGACGATAGAGGTTAGGAAGGTCAGAGTAGGTAGGGGAGGAGGGGGGGTCAGGTCAGGTCAGGTCAGGTAAGGTAAGGTCCGAGAAAGTGTTGGTTAAGGTTCACTTTACTTGTTGGCTGGACGCTCGACGGTTGGACGGCTGGATAGGCTGGCTGGCTTCGCTTGTTGCGAGGGGAAGGGGAAATGGAACGGAGAGCAGAAGAGGCGAGGAGAAGGAGAAAAGGGTAGAGATCAGAGATCAGAGACAAGAGACTCAAAGTCAGAGAAAATCGACAAGACTACTGACCTCGTACTGTCAACACCAAAGAGACCGGAGGCAGGCCAGACCAGACCCGACCAGACCAGAGGATGACAGAGGGGAGGGGGAAGGGAGATTCGCTGGGCTGGGCTGGGCGGGGCGGGGCTAGGATGTAATTGGGTGGATAGCCGATCGAATCTTCGATTAAGATTCTGGAAGCCACGCAGAAGGCTTCCGAATCCTTCGACGATACTAGGCATGGCATGGCATGGCATGGCATGACGATGACGATGACTTGGGCGAGATGGAGGACTACACTTCTCTTCGTAGGAATGCACTGTACGGTATAGTATGGTATCGTATGGTATGGTACTGGAATAGTGTCATACTGTGCTCGGTACGGTAACTCACGGAGGGGCAGAGTACATTGCTCCTCTCTCACCGTCCTTCTCTTTTCCTCCAGTCCTCCACGGCGTGCGCTGCCTGACAGGACGCCTGGACGCCTCAGGCCGACGTCTTACCACAACATTCTGTAGCGCCCACGTCATTATTACGTCGTGCCCGATATTATGGCTTGCCGTATGGAGCGCTGGGGGAAAAGTGCGACATGTACCTGTCTATCCTGTGCCGGCCCAAGCCGGTTATAGTTGTCCTGCCCAACAGAATAGTACGGGGTACGGAGAAAGAGTACAGTACAGTGCAGTCGACAGACCAGGTTCCACTGAGACCGCTAAAACCGCCTAAAAAGCACGGTATGGGGGGCAGTGGCAGTGGCAGTATACTGTAGTACGGGAGGACGGTGCTGTAGAAGAGGACCCGTACCTGTACTGTACATGTACCTGTACCTATTCCTGGTACGGTGGGCACGGCACTCCATCTGTACCGAAAATGTTTGCAGAACAAAAAAGCCCACCCGTTCGCCAACATCGTACAGAGCAGTACAGTACATGCTCTCTAGATATAATATTTCCGGTGTGCGCACACACATATCTTTCTTCAAATTCCCATCCTACGGCATATATGAATATAGAATATGTCGAGACTTATTTAACTCGACTTGACTTTCTTTTTCTTAACTTCACGGGACTTTCATTTGCATTTGTAGTTGTCTGCATCGCATCAATGGTTGATCCAGGACAGTCGGGTTGGGTGCAGTGCGTCCGTTGAGACTCACCTGCACACCTGCAGCTCTTATCGTTCTCTGCATATACTGTCCTGTCCGGTATGAGCTGCTGAGCATTCGTATCTTTCGATCTATTTATCTATCTATCTCTATACCTAGGGTGTCCCATCTGCAGTCCTGCACAACATGAACCCAACAGCAACCCCCTCACTAGCACCACCATTAGCGCCAGCCCAAGACATGCGATTCTGATTGTGGTAAAACACCCAGCCTCTCTTTCTTTCTCTTTTTCTCTCTCTCACTCGCACACTCACACACTCACTCACTCACTCACTCCCTCCCTCCCTCCCTCCCACACACAAAACCCAATATCTCCATCTCTCATCTCAAGTTCGTCGGCTCAGTAGTCCTCGGTGCACCACACCACTTCCTGTCAAGAGGATCGAATATCACGCATCCGCTTCCCTACCTTCTCATCAATTTTATAATACTAATAAATCCGACACCGAAAACCAAGTCATTCTTCTCAACAGCTTCTAGCTTCGACTTCGACTCCGACGTTCGACCAATCGACTCTCTCAGTCATCAATTATCAAACATCGGTGTCCAGCAGCTCCCGGTTTTGATACCTACATTTCGAATTTCCTCCCGCTGCCACTCCTGACTTGTCACGGTAACGGCGCGTACGAGAAACCGATCCAATCTAATCACCTCATTCCAGAGACGAACCCGATTTCAAATCGTTCCAACCTCTTCTATATTTCTGATCTCGATATCTTCTCTTCGCCTCAGAGGACACTGTTGCGACAACGACGATTGTCGTCACTCAATTGCGGGAGAAAAAACAGCTTTCTTTACACTCGAAAGACTCGGTAAAGATGGGAAGCTTCGTATTTAAGTGGTATGTCATCCATTCTCCTCAACGCGGAGATCGCATTTTCAAGGTTCCCACTCCACTTGATAGCATATTATGGATTATTTCTCCTGTGTCTTTGTGGAGTTTCAATGGATCTTCTACCTGCTAGACTTCATATGGCACAAAACCCCCCAATCTCGATGTCGACATCGATTCTGTGACTAACATATCTCACACCCAGGGAGCACCCGGCCTCGGAGGTCTACGTGACTGGCACTTTTGATAACTGGGGGAAGAGCGAGAAGCTGATAAAGACTGGCGACCTCTTCGAGAAGAATGTGACCCTTCCTAGTGCTGCGGAGAAGATATATTACAAGGTGCGTGGAAATAGAAAAGTCGTTTGTGCTACTCTCCCGTGGTATGAAACCCTGGAGGAACTGTGCTTCAAATATGAAGCTGTGAGAATCGAGATACCTTGATGTCAGCGATACTGGAAGCTTTCGCAATCGCAGGCTCTCCAGTTGCGCCTGTCGCGTCACCATGCGTCACCGGATTGTTACGAGACTTTATTGAAGAACCGGCGCCGGACCCTGGCGTCAGTTCTGTAGCTCTGACGCGGTCTAGCTGACTTTCGCCACAATTTACTATGGAGCGGTGAAGCTTTCAAGTTGAAAAAGCATCGCTTGCAGGGTCAGCTAGTAGGCAGTGACCTTGTTTGAGAGGCCGGTGCTTGGACCACGCAGACGCTGGCGCCTACTCCCAACCCCGCCGCCAGAAACTGGAGCTGAGCCTTCTTTAAAACAAGCCTGGCCCCATTCAATTACCCGTTTCTTTGCACACGAAATCATTCGAGATTACCTGCTAACTCATTGCTTGCTGGCAGTTCGTTGTTGACGGCAACTGGGTCACCGATCATACCGCGCCTCAAGAAAACGACGCTTCTGGTAACTTGAACAACGTCCTCACTCCTGAACGAATTGTCAAGCACACACCCGAAACAGCTGGGATCATGTCTGGTGTTGCGCCTACATCTACCACCGCCGAATTGGCAAAGAATGTGCCCCTCGAGAAAGGCACGGGGTCATCAGACCTACCCGGCACTTTCCCAGAAACTCCTGCAG
Source organism: Haplographium delicatum (assembly GCA_037952705.1). Classification (NCBI taxonomy): domain Eukaryota; kingdom Fungi; phylum Ascomycota; class Leotiomycetes; order Helotiales; family Hyaloscyphaceae; genus Haplographium; species Haplographium delicatum. The sequence goes on from JAPZPC010000032.1 coordinate 240,122, forward strand.
CCGTTGAGAACGGAGAGTTCTCAGTTAATCCTCTACCTGCCTTTAATGGCGCCGTCAATCCTGTGAAGCTTGCACCGGGCGAGAAAGTACCAGACCCAAGCTCCTTGACAAATAACACCGTTACATCTGGCGTTCATGACGATCCCGAACTTGTAGCTGCTGATAAGGAGTCTGAACCAACTTTCAGCGTGGCACCGCTTCCAGCCTTTCCTGGTGCTGTTAACCCTGTTACTACTGCTCCAGGAGAAAAGATTCCCGACCCTAGCACTATAACTAGTAGCACAGTGCAGTCATCAGTCACAACCGACAAAGAGTCATATGAGAATAGTGGTGCGTTGGGCAATGCTCCCGTTTTGCCGTCAGTTCAAAAAGACAATGGTGTTCTGGATCTTCCACCGGTCTCCAAGAACCTGATTCCTGAATCAAGCTTGCCAATGGGAGCTGCAGGAGCGGGGACATTTGATGCCAGCCCAACAATCCAGTCTTCAGGGCCTCAAAGCACCACTGCTCAGCTAGCTGCAGCTGTACCCCTCGAGTCTGCAAAGGTACCCGAGGTGGTGAAAGAAAGCCAGAAAGCTGCCGGTGTTGAACCCGAAGCAAGCGCTGTCCCAGAAGAGGTCAAAGAGAAGAGCGAGGTAGAGAAAGAGCTGTTGAGCGAGGTACCGGTTGCTCCAGCCACTTCCGAAGAAGGTATCTCTACTGGAGAAGTTGCTGCTGCTGTAGGAGGCGCAGCTGTGGCAGTCGGTGGTGCTGCAACAGCTTATGCATCCGGTGCTACGAGCAAATTGTCCGAGTCTGTGCAAAATTCTACCATCCCGTCAATTGGCGAACCGACAGCCAAGGATACTCCAGAGGTGGTAAAGGAATCTATAGCGGAATCTGGGCAAAGCCCAGAAGCTGCTGGGAATGAAGAAGCAGTCCTGGAGAAGAAAACAATGGAGAAGCAGCTGTTATCTGAAATTAAACCCGAGACAGCTACCGGCGAATCTGCACCAAACATCACTTCCATAGAGACTCCAGGAGGCCTCGATGCTCCAGCTACTGGCAACGCTATAGATTCTCGTGATGTATCCCCCAGGACCGTTCCAGGTTCGCACATCGACACTAAAGCGGCAGCGGTTACAAGCAAGGCTCCTGTTCCTGCTCCAGATTCTAGCAAATCAACCGATGTTCCCGCTACTTCTTCAACTACCGGCAAGCCCGACAAGAAGAAGAGACTTAGCCTCTTCGGAAAAATAAAGGCCAAACTCTCCGACAAAAAAAATTAGTGTCTTCTGAGAAGTGAAATAGCACATGGTTCTGTCGTGTAGTAGTGGTGGGGTCAGATTTCCCAGTGTACGATATTGGCAGAACACTTTCCCAAACCCAGGTCTAATGTGGAAGGAGATTTGCGGGGGTGCTTCCTTAATACCGGACTGATCTACTCTTGCTTCTTACGTTTTGTTGTTTCTTTTCCAAATACCATGTTCTTTTTGCAGCATCAGCACTGGATTCATATAGGATTTTCTGCCAGAAAGAAAGAGGGATGATGGGGATTTTCTTTTTCTTGGAAAAGTGTACATAAATCGAGATGTGAGTACCAGTTACGAATGCATTCACATCTCCAGCAGAAATCAAAGTACAGGTTAAGAAAATGTGTCTGTTTGAGTCACACCTTAAAATCAGTGATCTTGGTGAGGAATATAATTTACTAAGAAAACAGGAAGGTAATTAAATCCAAGTGAGCTTAACCCTCTTCAAAGGTAGAGGATATATGGAAGAGCCGAATTCGATATTCAGACCGAAATTGAATTATATAATCATAACTAACAGCCTTGTCAACGCACCACTGGATCGTGCAATAAACTGGCTCTTCCAAGTTTCAATTGCTATTACAAGAGAGGAATACAATGGCAAGTCTTGTCGAAATGCGTTAAAGTTTCATTTGTATTTTCCTTGGCCATTAAATGTCAGCTGAGTTCGTGATATCTGCACAATTACTAGTTTCTTTCCCTGTCATGACCATCTATATCTATTTTCGTAGCCGCTACGAAAGGGTATCATAAATATGCTCGCTAAAACACATGATCCGATTATCCAACGCTTTTGGAATGAGACATCTCGACGTGAAATATAAGTGTAAGAATAAAATAGATAGGGGCCACAGAACATGAAACACTACATGAGAGAAAAAAGAATAGATAAGAAACCATGTTGTACATAAGACGTAAGAAATTCCGTGACACATGAGTAAGAATCTATATGCAATATCCAAAAAAAAAAATGATGCAAAATAAGCGCCAAACTACCAAAATGAGAAAAAAAAACCCAAACGTGCGATACCAAATCAGGAATGAAGTGAGCGGGCATGCAAAATGAAAATGAATGACATAATGAAAGAAGGGAGGAGATGATAACAAGCAGTAGATGAAGCCTTCTTAGAACCATTTTCCCCTACCACCCTCTTTAATCTTGTTCAAGACTGTGACTGCGTCAACAAGTAATCCACACTTATTGCCCACACTTTCCATTTCCAAAAGTTGACGGACAGCATCGATGACACTAAGGGTGTCACCTTTAAAACTCGCTTTACTTGTCAGAAGCTCTTCAGTAGTAAGCTCCAGCATATCGTTTACGTATGACATGGCTTTGAGCCTAGCATCATCAGAAATTGGTGAATCATCAAGTTCCATTGCCCCGATCGCTGTAGAAGAGTTTCTACGGGACAAACCTCCACTGATCCCCGTAGCAGACGTCTGATAGCGATGTCCAAATGCCCAGCATATGAGAGCTGACACATATAGGCTCCAGTAGTCGGATATACAGAGCATGTTGTTAGTCTGGCCGCCGGAGTCAGGCGTCCATCTCTGAGATAGTGATTCGGACAAAACTTTGCAGGAATGATGTGTCGCTTCCGCAGATGCAAGAGAAACAGACCATGTCTTCAGTCGCGACTGAGCAGAATGAAATGCTGAAGGTGGTGTGATTTTCTGGGCAAAGACCCAAGTATCGCCTGCAATAGCTAGCAGATCATAAAGAGGGGTATGGTATAAAGCAAGATACGCATGCGCAAGTGGCGATATGGGAAAGAGATTCATAAAATTTGCGATATTAGGATCCATAGACCGAGGGAGAAAATCATTCGGGTATGTAGGGTCTTCCTTTGGAGGGAGGCGGGAGGCAAACCAGCAGATTAGAAGCGACTGAGTAAAAGATGAAGTGCTAGAGATATACTCTGGGGAAATTTCATGCTCAATGTGGTGAAGAAATTGTGGTGTATAACCGCGACGACTAGCTTCCCATTCCGCTACATCTCCAGAATTCCAAAGCACTTCCGGAGAAGGAAGGCAGACGAGAAATCTTGAATCGTCTTGAGGGGGCTTGAAACGGGGCTTTTGGTGGCAAAGTGACTGGTGAACATCAAATATGTAACAGGCATTTAGTAATCGTTGACGCCCTTCGACTTCTACCCATTGGGCCCATTCGCTTTGTGCATCAGGGATGGCCGGCATTCGAAGGTTTCCAAGCGCACCAAAGCGATCAAGGAGAGCATCGGCTGACGGAAGATCAACTGGGCTTTGGGCATTGTTCCGAATGTGATCGGAATCGTTTAAGAGCTAGGGTATATCAGAAATATTCGGTCTTAAATAATTTCAGAGCAACTCACTCGACCATAAAGTTCTTCAAAATGCCGTGACAGGCGAACGGTTGTCTTCCGTGCTCGGAATCGAGTAAATATTTCAGTTAGGAGTATTGCTTGCATAGTGTGGATACTCCAGTTCAGACACTGTATTGATGTTAATAAAGAAGATCCTTAGTTCTTCCAAACGGGGATGTCCCAGAAGGACTTTTAGAAAATTAATGGTCAAGTTTAGAACTTGTCAAGTTTTATTATTTTCCAAGACGAGTTGTAATTGAGGATATTTCAAAAGATGCTGCAAGATGTTCCAAAATGTATCTCTTCTTCCTTCTTGAATTGGACCATAACAGTGATAGGAGATCTAACAACTTACTAAGTCGATTCCTTTTCTACAGGCATCATTCAGTTCTGACCCTTTTGCTCGTGCGTCAGGAGAGTCATGGTATTGAGTACCAATAGCAGCCATAGCAGAGGATAGTAGGCTATCTTCCGTACGATCAAACGAGGGTCGATGAATGATTGGGAAGAATTTATCAAAGAATTGCCAATAGCTGGCAAGGTACGTGTCAAGGTTGGTTTGTACTGTAAAGACAGGCATTGCTGGGGTGTTTAAACTAAAAGTTCCTAGAACCAGATCTTTCTGCCTTCTATTTATGTTTGCCAATCCGGTCTCGGATATTCTTGGGGAGGACGCTGAGAAACGTTGAGCCAAAGGCTTGTTATACGTCGAGAGGGCTGGAGTACCCACTGAATCCATGTAATATCCGCCAAATACACTGGGTACGTCTAAGAGCTGTCCCCGGGCAGTAGTTGGAGGGCTCATGCGAGGTGATAAGTAAGGCGCGTCATACGGCTCGAGGATAGAATCAAAATTGGGGCCCCGCAACTCCTGTGAAGTAGTGTTATTCGTATTGGGCGGCCAGTGAGAAGTGATCGTTGGCCAGTCTGGGGGGATAGTCGCTATTGAAGCTGATCGTTCTCTGGTATTATTCCAAAGTGGGAGGTTTCGAGGGCCATCAGATTGTGTCGAATAAGTGCTAGACGCTGATGAACACCATGGTGAATTCTCTTGTGTGTAACTAAGGCCTGGGGTATAGGATTCTTCAGGTATCCGTAAGAGTGGCAGCTGCGGCGTAGAATTGTAGGTCTCGAATGGAGCTGCTCCTCCTTCGGAATAAACATGGCCGAAATCCGCCTGATTTTGTCCAGAAAACTCATTTTGGCCTGACATCTGATTGTAGTCACCTGATGTTCTAGACGGTCTGGTCCCTGGTGAAACTGAATGGTATGAATCCGGACCCGGAAACTGTCTTTTGAGGGAATTTGATGGCCCGGATCCAGAGGAAGAATTGACAGGGTGAAAGCTACTCGTTATTGTACTCAGACTCGAAACAGTAAGAGAGCTCTCGCCACTCCCACTAGTTCGAGGGGTCAATGAATCCGTTGGTGATGCTTGATTTGTGTTTGGCATGATTCCCTGTGATGGTGTCTCCACTTTAAGAGGGGGTGTCAGACTTTCAGACGCAGTCGATGATGCTCTGCTGCGTGGATCCCCGGATTTATAGGCCTTTTCCCCCTGAGTCTCACTATATCCAGTCAGTATTCTCCCTTCACTAATTTCTAGATGAGATCTTGATAAGATCTTGAAATTAATAAAACAAAGAGAGTAAACTTGGACAAGATTATCATTCAACTATCATTCATTCACTTGAAGACGAGATCTGACTGAAAAGCCCCCCATTCTATAGCCGAACTTCTCCAATCTAAAGAAAGCCTTAACATAACTTACTGCCGATGACGGTGCCTTGCTAAGAGGTCCGGACGGTGAAAAGCCCTTTCACAGTCTTCGAACGTACAAGGATATGCAGGTTTCTGATGGCTCAACTGATGACGCCTACAGGCATATATTAGCTGTTTGTGCGATGGTGTGGAATAAACAGTAAGATTCGCACCTTAAATGCTCTGCTCTCGTAAAAGTCTATCTCGGTGTGAGTGTAAGATACTTAGAATATAATTTGAAACTTCATACCTTCACAGGCCGACATATCTCACAGGTATGGACTGGAACTCCCTTTTTTGCCTTACTTATGCGACCCGTAACAGGAGTATATTTAACTGGTATATCCGCCGCCGGCTCTGAACCTCTGGATGACTGCTGAGGGCTTCCCGACTGACTTGCTTGACTTGAGCCTGCAGCCTGAAACCCCGAAAAATCCATGGCATCCCCAGAGGCACTACTACGCCGACGGGCAATTGTCTGTCGGACAGCTGAAGGTTGACTTCCAGGCTTGGGTACTCGATTCGATCTACGGCGCTTGATGGAAGTCTGATCTTCGTTACCGGCGGAGGGCGACGATGTCTCGGGTGATTGAGTGATGGGATACTGAGAGCTTTGTTGTTGTGCGGCTTCCCTAGACCTTCTATAGGCTTGGGATTCGAGAGGCTCCACGTCCACATCCATTATATCTTTGATGCTAGACATGACGCTTGAATTGGAAACGAACTCTTATGGATCCTTACAGCCTTGCACAGCCTGACTGGAATAGATCTGCCGGGGGGGGGTGGGGGAAGGGGCTAAATCTCTGCGCAGGAACGGTTCTATATCGACAAGGCGAGAGAGATCTTGGTAAAGATGTTTCGGCAACCACTTCAGGGTATAACTTTTGTTAAGAATAGAGAAGTAGCTTTACTTCCAATGTTCCCAGCCAGTTGCGCAGAGGGTGCACAAAGATAGAACGAATCGCGGGGCATTGCTGGGCGTCGCGATTACTGTATTGAAGTGTGTGTCTGTATGTTTACAGGAGAAGAACGATGGTGGGCAAGAAGAAGATGGAGGTTTGGACAACTTCTGACTGCATCCCCCAGTCCGCTCCCCTGCTGCTCTGGCCCCTGTCATTTTACCGACGTGCAGACGAGCCCTGGGCAATTTCTGACCTTTCTCTGTGAGCCGTCCAAGCCCAGTCCAGAACGGGCGAGGAGCTGCAGATGATTGCAGAAGTATTGACAACGGTGGTGAATATAAATAGCCCCGCGACGCTATCGCGGTTAAGCGCCCCGGGGAGTGTCAGGGAGCCACCAACAACCTCCAGCAAACAGCCCTCCGAATCACTGTTCGGTTCGTAGGAGGGGGAGGCAGCAGGGGATCACGGACGGGCTGTTGGGATCCAGCATGAAAATTGAGGAGGGAGACGACAGAGCTATGGAAACTTTTCCCAGAACTACTACCGTGGCTGGAGGAAGATCTATCGAATGGGGACAGTCCCTATTTTGTAACCGTACAGCACAGTACATTACAGTAGTGCAGGCAAGATCAAAGAGAGACATACTAAGAGGGAACACGGTCGCAATATGGGAACGCTACGCTATGCTCCTGCGAGAGGGCATAAGAGGTGGTTGAATGAAAATCTGCAATCATGAATAACGAACGTACTTGTTTGTGGATGGAAGTTGCGGTTGTTTCTGTGAACTCTGGCACTGGCACTGGCACTGGTAGGGTACTAGAAGAATACTGTACTAAACCATCCCGAAACGAAGAACACGGACACTCCCGAGCCCCTACTACGGTTCTATAGGGCGGGGGGGTATTGTAATGTGCTGCAGTGCACCCTTTCTGTCTGGTCACCAAGAGGGTACCGAGAATTAGGCCTGTTGCTGCTGCAGCTGTTGCGTTACTCTGTACTGTACAGTACTCTACTGCCTGTAATACCTGAAGTATTGTACAGTATCTGTTTACACCCTCGCCCCGCCTCAAACGAACATCCAGAGTGCCTTTACGCCTTTCCCGCTGCCCCTGTCGCCCGCCAGGTACAGCAAGAGTGCTGCTGCTCTAATTTTAAACATTTTCCCCATGAACATTCAATAAATGAACGCTCCGGATTGCGCCTCCCGGAGAATCTTCCATGCCACATGCTGCTCGCCCTCGCCCTCACCCTTGCTTGCACCTCTGGACTCGACGCTGGAGACCCCCTCTTCCCGCCCCCGCCTCCTTTTCCCGTTTCTTAAATCAAGCAGCTTAAATCGTCTGATCGTTTGCTGCAATAGGATACGATAGGATACGATACGGTACGATACGGTACGATACGGTGCTACGAAATCCTGGAGCATGACTCTTTGTGCCAAAGGCCTGTACTGTTACTATACTTCCATATCCTCTGCCAGAATGCAAGAAACACACGGTCTGTATTATCGTCCAATCTTGCCGACTTTTCCAGTCGGACTTGGGCTTCAGCTACGCTCCTTCTGATTCGCGAAGGGTACGAGAGTTCCATATGACAGCTGAAGCCTTAGTCGCATTTGTCAATTCATGCATAAAACTCATCCAGACTATCCGTCCGTATCCTCATGTACGGTACTGTAGCTTCCTCCCAAATTCCTCATGGCATCCACTATTTCAAGCATCAAATTGTAGCCAATTAAATTCCATCCTACTTCTCTCCGCCGGTGGGTAGTGGAGAGCGCATCTGTTCCTTGGGCAAAGGGCTGCTTACCTCACCCACGAAGGACGATGCACATTAGTTATGCATCAGGAGGAGATGGATGCTAGGGATGATCCCAAATTGGGTCTTGCATTTAGCGAGCACCTCTTATCGACCAAAATAATAATAGGATCTTCCAGCGTCAACTTGTCAATCTGATAATCTGTCGCTCTATCTTTCTCCTTATCCGCCAGAGCATGGGGATGCCACCGTGCATAGCGAGACCCTCTGCCAACCTGCTGGGTCTCGGGCTCTCCGGCTACAGTACTGTACAAGAGCGCACTTCGGATGGGCGCTTAGCGATAGATAACCGTACCAACCTCACCGGTCTCTCGATTCTCGGAGGATGGCTGGAGTTGTCCAGCCGTTGACCGGACCGGCAGATATTTGCACTGGAGGCTTGGATTCTTTGCACCTCAGACCACCCGAATACCACTACTCTCGCTCTCTCTCTCTCTTTTTCCCAAAAACATTCAATCTTCAGATGCTAACTGTCTGCCATTCTCCTGTCCAACAGCCATGTGGACGTGATCTTCGAACGGCGGCTTGTTTGTGTCGAGGCAATCGGGGCATGCTGATTTACTTTGTCGACATATCTACAGTTCCATCCACATCTGCAGAGGCATCCGTCGGGACGATCCACAAGAGAAGTTGATACGTAGGGAGCATTCGGTTGGGTGTAGTGCAGCGTGGTGGCAGTGGCTGAGGGAAGCGGGTGGCTTGCACGTCAAAGCCTCCCGTCTGATAATAAATCCACCAGGCCTTTCCCAAACGCGCAACTCCTCCCACAATCCATAAATTAATTGGCTTTGCAGCCATGTCTGAAAATAGGCATTAGACATGTCTTTTCACAAATTTTGCTTAGTTTACAACCTCTTTCGGTACTTCATTGCACACGGAACTTGATCCTGCAAGGGGAATGAAATATTGGGTTGCCTCCAAAATACTTTTGGTGACATATTAATAGATCCTTTTAACTTGATATCTTCTGGAATACTTCTAGAAAGTCGCAGCCGCACCTACCACATGGGAGTCCAAGGATATATATGTATGTACCTTGCTTACTGAGATCCAACTTCAAGTCGAATCGCGCTATGCTGAATGTCTTGGAAATCATCTACTTCTGTTGAGTGTGCGGTTGACTGGTGCGAAGTGCATCGGCATTTAAGTATTACGTGAGAATGGTCGTTTACGGCATTTATGTCACTCCTCCTCCACGGACAGAGATCCCAAACTAGGAATTTCTTTAGGGCGAAAGCTTCGCGGGCATGTAACTTTGCCGATGTGGGATCCTCGGACATGGATGTATCTAAATGTGTACTGCCCTCCCAGAAGATTTAGAGCGGATGAGAAGGTTTAGCCGTCCCTCTACTAAGACCTTTAAACCTTAATCAAAAACCTCGTTTCATTATTCCAAGCGTTCAAACGTCATTGCGGGGTATTTCTATTTTGGGTCGGCTTTGAATGAGGTTCAATAAACTTGGGTTTTGAGGGTTTCCGCATCCCAACTCGACAAAAATAGATTCAATAACATGTTTGTTTGTAGAATGCGGAATGTGAGGTGAAGCCCGAGATAATTTACGGAGGCGAACATGTGAGACCGCCAGTGTTACCTCCCAAGGCCCTTCCCCTCTCCTCTATACTGTATGTTCACAAGCGGTCCAGGAAGCCTGTTCTAACTTTTCGAATCAAAACAGGTGAATAGGTGGTCAATGCCAAATATTGCAACAACATTAGCAGTGTACCTGTCTCCCCACAGACAGATGAATATGGCACTGAATAGAGTGCACGTGACCGGTTCTCTCTGTGCCCCTCCCCCGCCAACTGGGCTCGTAACCTAACTCGTAACGTACAGAGTAAGGTTAACCGTAACCCCACTGTTGGCCTTCGACTTTCAAAACCAGCAGCTTCTCGAGCTCTGCATGTTTGTTTTACGCCCCTCAAATAAAGTAGTAAGAACCCGACTTTTTGGCACCCTTTCCCTCAAACTCTCTCCAAGTCAATCCTGTACCCAACTTTCGACCTCAATCCGAATTTTCCAAAATCCCTTTGGCCCCACTCGATTCTACTTAACCAAAACTGCTCGCGCACATCAAGCACGCAAAATGGCGCCGCAGCTTGATGGCTATTTCAAGCAAGTGGATGCTCTCTCTGACCACTTCATCGAAAGACTTCGAAAAGCTGTTGCTATTCCATCTATCTCCGCCGATGAAGAGCGCCGAGGGGATGTCGTACGTATGGGTGAATTCCTCGCCACAGAGCTCTCAGCGTTAGGTGCAGAGGTCCAAAAGCGACCTCTAGGCAAGCAGCCTGGCAAGGAACATTTGGATCTTCCCCCCGTTGTGATCGCCCGGTATGGCAATGATAAGAAAAAGCGTACCATTTTGGTCTACGGTCATTATGATGTGCAACCTGCTGGGAAAGAAGATGGTTGGGCTACCGAGCCGTTCGAGCTTACAATCGATGACAAAGGACGAATGTTCGGCAGAGGAAGCACGGATGATAAAGGCCCTGTCTTGGGGTGGTTGAACGCAATAGAGGCTCATCAGAAAGCCGGCGTTGATTTCCCAGTCAATCTCCTAATGTGCTTTGAGGGTATGGAGGAGTATGGCTCAGAAGGTTTAGACGACTTTATAAATGCCGAAGCAAAGAAGTTCTTTGCAGATGCTGATGCAGTCTGTATCTCAGACAATTACTGGCTTGGTACAGAGAAACCCTGTCTCACATATGGTCTACGCGGTTGTAGTTACTACTCTGTTGAGATCTCGGGGCCTGGTCAAGATCTTCACAGCGGTGTCTTTGGTGGCACGGCTCAGGAACCTATGACCGACTTAATGAGAGTTCTTGCCAGCCTAGTTGACACAGATGGCAAAATTCAAATTCCGGGCCTTGCTGAGCTTGTTGCTCCTCTTACCGACGATGAGAAGGCGTTATATGGTAACATCGCTTTTACTATGGATAATCTATACGAATCCCTGGGCAGCCAAACTTCGATCCACCCAGACAAGGAACGCACTTTGATGGCCCGCTGGCGATATCCTTCTCTATCCGTTCATGGTGTCGAAGGAGCCTTTTCACAACCCGGTGCCAAAACTGTCATCCCAGCAAAAGTCATTGGGAAGTTCTCGATACGAACTGTGCCCAACATGGAGCCAGAAGATGTTGATCAGTTGGTCTTCAAGTATGTCGACGAACAGTTCAAGAAGCTTGGCAGTAAAAACACTATGAAATGTACTCTTCTCCACGCTGGTAAATGGTGGGTTGCGAGCCCAAATCACTGGAATTTTAGTGCTGCTGGGAAGGCTGTAGAGAGAGTATGGGGCGTTAAACCTGACTTAACTAGGGAGGGTGGAAGGTAATCAACCTAAAGGAAATGGAGATCTCCAATATGCTAACTCATATACAGTATTCCAGTAACACTAACCTTTGAACAAGCCACTGGCAAGAATGTACTTCTTCTTCCCATGGGTAGCTCTACAGATGCTGCACATTCGATCAACGAAAAATTGGACAAAAAGAATTACATCGAGGGGATCAAGCTGCTGGGGGCCTATTTACATTATGTTGCTGAAGAACCAATGGTCGACTAAAGTCGATTGAAAGTAGTGTTTCTTTATCCCGAATATCTATCTCACGTCTCAAGACCATGCTATGCTATTCTACGCTACGCTATGAAACAGTGGTGTGACCAACACGCCCCATTTTATATTTTCTATCAAAGTGCCTTTTGTCACTGTCAACTACGGCCCACCTGCTCAAAAATTTCCCATTATGCTAGGGATGATCAGGTGCGCTGAAAGAAGTAGACATATGCAAACTTTTTCATCTCCTCAACATCCAGTGCTTTTACAACTTTTTCATCGTTGTAGAGAACCCAGCTCCGTGACTCTTCGCCCGGTACTATCTTGCGAACAAAGGCGACATAATGTCTAGATTCAGGTTAGAGAATTTAAATGGGTTGCGAACCATAATAAAAGAAGGAATCTGGGAAACGAACCCAGCATGAATGCTAGCACCCTTGTGACATATTATGGAATGCAGCTGGAAGGTTGCAGGTAGGCTGCTACTCCCAGGTACATCCTTTTCCCCACTCTCAACTGGAGCTAAAGAATTACTCTCAAACTCTCCTTGGTCGTCAGGATGACTAAAAAGCCATTCGACAGCTCGCTCCATGTCACCGCCTGTCTCCTTCAGGGCTTTGCGAGCTTGCGGTGGCCCAAATCCCATAGCTCCTAATGTTTCAATTTTTTCTGGGTCTGCCGTTCCAGCCTCAGCAGAAGAACCTCCAAAGTCCAGAGGCTTGTCAATATCTGCATCATCCATATGGGCAAACAGCCATTCCATGGCTATATTTGCATCTGAATTTCCAGTGGCATGCAATGCTTTCTCACAGCGATTACGTGGAAAGCCCATACCCTCAAGCTGCTGAGCTGCTGGTTCATTCGCGACAAAAAATGGTTTGCTCTCATTGATATCTTCCGGTAAAAGCTCTTCTGACAACTGATGGCCAGCAGATTTGTAATCATCAAGGAGAAAGGGTTCGTCGCCCACGAGAACTGGAACATTAACCTTAGTAGGAACCCAGTTAATGATTACAAAACGACGGGCGTTAACGGCAAGAACTTCAGGAAATGTCTTGAAAAGTGATCGCTTCGAAAACCCATCCTTGCTACCACAAGCCGAGCAGTTAAGTTCCACTATTTCTTCGGATGTGAAACTATCCAGACATTCTTTTAACGTCACAGGTTCATAGTCATCTTTTATCGCATCTCCTGACGTATCGCTTGACTGAGAAATTTTCTTTAGTGGTACTGGTATTGAGATATTGTCTTGCTCGTCGCAGCGATATCGAACTTTCTTGCAGTTGAGACATTGTAAACGTTGCTCCATTACAAAACGGAAAGAGCTTGTTGGGTCTCGAAAGGGTGCCTTATGTTGCGAGCGAGTAATCAACTTAAAGAGATGGAGAAGGAATTCGAAGGCGTCTTGTTGTCGCATAGTCGAAAATTCTTCATGGCCTTTCCCAATGAGAACCTTGAGCATGGCAGGGGCTAATCCTCGTTGATAGGCCAAATCGGTTGAATTTTCTGGTGAATGAACATCTGGTTCTGGGTGAGAATATCGACCTGAAATCAGTCCGTCGCCAAGTTTACGAAGTTGGGTTTCCAGATCTTGAGCAGGATCTTCAACAATAGGAAGCTCAGCTTCAGGTAGGTAATATCGATTCTGAAACTGTGGCAGCGCAAATAAGCATTGCAAGCTACTAGCCAAATAGCAACTGTTGCCGAGATTCTTCAGGCCAGTGAAGCCACTTCCAAACAGCTTTTTGAGTTCATGGCCGTCTTCGTCAGTCATGGAGAATTCCCATCTCAAATTCTCATCAACTTGCATCTCTGTTAAACTTTTCTCGGTCTTCTGGCGTTCGGCAAGAAGAATTCCCCAATGCGAAAGGTGTGCTCCAAGATCGTCGTCTACCCGTTCCTCATCACATTCATAACAATAGACATCCGCGGTACCTTCAGGTGTTATCGATCCAAGCTTAACAGCAATTGCATGCCCAGTCGTATTCTTATGTTCGAGCCCGTGAGAATGGCCTTTCAGCCCTCCGAATTGAGATCTTCCACAGCCAAGATTTCCGCACTGCAGACAAAGCCAAAGGTTCTCTTGCAGATCGCACAGGGAGCAGTGACCCAAGTCCTGAGACTGGATCTTTCTCGATGGCTCTTGATGGAGGGTGAGAATGTGCTCACAAGATGTGTAAACCTGTTCCCATGCCTTGACCTCCTCCTGTCTCGAGAATGTGTTTGCCTTCATTATGCCGTCGACCACACTGGCGAGCTTCCCAGCTGATATATCTACGTTGTCAATATTGCACTCATGGCATCTGACAGTTTTCTCGTAGTTATATCTGTCAGCCTCAGTCTCCGCCGCAATTGCTATCTTGGAGATTTTGGGCGGTGGCTCATCGCGGACGACAATTCGTCTAGTTCTTCGGATGTTTAAAGAGAGAGGGTGGTTCTTCATCACATAGTGGAGAGAGGAATGCTTTCTCTCCCCAGTACAACCACCGTTAAAGCAATAGAGGCAAACGTCAAGTCCTGTAGAGTCGTCCTGAATTATAACTTTAGCATTCCGGGCTTTAAGTTTTAGGAGATATCAAAGTATCCCACAAGCGAATGATCTATTACAGAATCTGAAGAATTACAATACTTACTATTGAATCAAAACACTGTGTGCAGTCCTCTCGATACACAGATTGACTAGGGCCCGGGGGGCGTAGCTCTAAATCGAAGAATCAGTTCACAGCTCAAACCCACCCATCAAACAGAGGAATGAGAAGGCCAGACATACCCGGGGCATTGACATGCTTGCAAGCCATACTTAAGACAATGTTGGTAGTATAGAGCTAAGTGCGCGTTGTCAGAAGGTAAATGCGATAGTAGTCCGATTGAACGTTCGATGAAGCTGAACGATTGCTAAGTGTTAATATTTTGATGAGACACCACTTTGGGCACCAGCTTTTAAACCTGGGGCCATAGAGTTAGGATCTGTGCACAAGTAATAAGACCTTTCGGCAGAGTTCTGATGAGATATTGAACTGGGTATAGTCTCTAAAGGTTGATGTTCTTCAAAGAGCTACACAGTCGAGACAGTGTAGGCAGCTGCAACAGATGTACCTAGCCTAGCGTAGTATGATGCGGGGTTTAGCGAGGTCACGTTTTCACCAAGTTTAGTATATCACGTGATTCTTTACAGCTTTTAAAACTCCGAACTTCAGCGGCGATTTATCGCCACCTCCGCTCGATCTGATTAACTCCGAAGCAGGTCAACATCTTATTAGCTCGGTAACCGAGAATCAAAGCTAAAGCGAGTTCGTCATAAAGTAGAATCTCCTACCTATCTCCTCGACCTTGCTGAACCTTTCCATTACACTTCTTCTCAATTGACGACCACTTCACTTTACCAAATTGCGCGTCAACAAATTTCAAGCGATCCTCCTCGAACTTCATCATACCCTATCACACGCACTTAGAAGGAATACACGATGTTTCGAAGTGTTATATTGAATGCTCCCCGAGTTGCCGGGAAAGCGTTATCGGCCTCAGCACGAACGGCCAACAGACCTACTATCACTCAACTCTCACCTATCGCTGCTACTAGCAGCCGGCAGTACCATGAGAAAGTTCTCGATCACTACTCTCGCCCACGAAATGTGGGAAGCATGTCAAAGACAGATACAGATGTCGGAACCGGTCTTGTTGGTGCACCGGCCTGCGGCGACGTGATGAAGCTGCAAATTCGAGTTGACCCTTCCAATAACACCATCTCAGACGTCAAGTTTAAGACTTTTGGTTGTGGGTCCGCTATTGCGTCTTCATCATATCTGACTGAATTGGTGCGCGGTATGACTTTAGAGGAAGCTGGACGAGTTCGAAATACCGAGATTGCGAAAGAGCTTTGCCTCCCTCCAGTCAAACGTAAGTAGAGTTTAATATCCCCAACTTGTCCTGGTCTCTCGCTAAAATCCTTAAGTACATTGCTCTATGCTTGCCGAAGACGCTATCAAATCTGCCATATCCAACTATTACACGAAGAATCCCAAGGCTCGAACGACTGACCTTAGCGGTACCAGCACCAATATGCCCAAGATTGAAGTGGAGACTGTCCTAGACCCGTCCATCTCCCAAACTGCAACGGCTTGAGCTGAAACCTTTACATACATGGATGGCGTTTGGGCTATTGATTCTAGGAGTTTGGACTGGGAAACAGCATGGACAAGTTACAAGATTGAACAAGTCTCTTGAGACTTTTGAGTTTAACATAAGTATCTAAGTAACTACAGATGTAATGCAAAGGAGACGAAAACTCACCTTCAGTGACAAAGGTAGGGAAGTAGCTTGGGCATAAGTTCGTAGTATACGGTACTGTCAAAGGAATATTCAACGCTCGTAGGAGCAATTAGGAAAATTGCAACAGTCTACTCTCTGAATTTCAGGACTATATAAATCTCACTTCTTCAAAGTAGCGCTGTGGTATTACATTCAGTATTTACACGAGACCGAATAAGAAACTAGCAAATTTGAATGGTGTCACATATATCTGGAAGGAAGCAACCTTGATAATTATCGCACTACATTGATCATGCTACAGTTGCACCTCTAGTCTGACAATGTCCTAGTTATTACTCAGAAAAAGTTTTCGGACCAATGGACCCTTTTTCCTTCGAAGGCGCTCTTGAGGGATTTTGCATCGCGGTTAGCGGCTAGTGTACTGCACGCCGGGAAGGATCAAAGATTTTCCTGATAAGACTCGTCAAAATTTTTTTCCTACTCACTTTCAATAATTACAAGAAAGAAGCTCATTCACAATTCTCAGTGGATAACACCTCACAAAACATGGCAAAACGCACTGTAGATGATGCAGGACTTACAAGCAGTACAGTTCAAGCTTTAGCAGGTATTCCTCATACAAAAAAGCCTCGGAAAAACAAGACTCCAACTAAAGCCTCTCTCGACCACGAAATTGCTTCTGATGATAAAGTTGATAATGATGCCGAATCTAAGATAGCCCGAAAAGAGAAGAAGCTCTTAAAGAAGTTAAAGACATTCAAAAGTGCAGATACCGTCTCGCAAGCCATCAGTGTGCTCAAAGAGGATGTGGAAATTGATGTAGCAGAAATGGCTTCGAAAGCAGATCTGAAAGCGGCAAGGAAAGCAGAGAAAGCTCGATTAAAAGCAATAAAGCAAGCCAACAAGAAGATTCTTGCGGATTTCGACGACAAGTTGCCCTCACCTATAAACCCAGCTCCAACCGAAAATTTCCAGTATGTCGAGAATGCCCAACTAACCGCCTTGCCATTATCTGAGATCCAATCGTTCCTCGCGGACCATTTTATATCAATCAATGACCCCATACCCTCCAACAGCCTCCGGCCATTGACCAAGTTCTCATACCTGCCTATCACCGACCCTCTACAGCTAGCTTCGTTCAATAACTTCACGGCTCCTACACCTATTCAAGCTGCGGCGTGGCCATTTCTCTTTGCGGGCCGAGACGTGATTGGTGTTGCAGAGACGGGGTCGGGAAAGACAATGGCATTCGCGGTTCCTTGCATACAAAGTATATTGTGTCTGCCAGAGGAACAGAGGAACAGGGGCGCCAGAGCTGTCATCGTATCTCCTACTCGAGAACTGGCAATGCAGAGTTACGATCAGATAATGCGGTTGGCAAAGGTATCTGGCTTACAGGCTGTATGTGTTTATGGAGGCGTTCCAAAGGATGAGCAGCGAAAAGCTCTCAAAACTGCAGATATTGTAGTCGCAACTCCCGGTCGCTTGAATGACTTAATCAATGAAGGTTATGCAAATCTGAGCAAGGCAAGGTATGTTGTTCTTGACGAGGCAGATCGAATGCTAGACAAAGGCTTTGAAGAAGAGATTCGGAAAATCATTAATACAACACCTGATATTGGAAAACGTCAGACGCTCATGTTCACAGCTACATGGCCAGAGTCTGTTCGATCGTTAGCTGCAACTTTCATGGTGAACCCAGTTAAAATATCTATTGGCGATAACCCTTCCGGGGATCTACGAGCAAATGCTCGCATTGTCCAAAGAGTGGAAATAGTTGATCCTCGTGCAAAGGAATATCGACTTCTACAACTCCTCAAGCAATACCAGAGCGGAAGCCTAAAAGACGATCGAATTCTCGTGTTCGCTTTGTACAAGAAGGAAGCCATGAGGGTAGAAGGCTTTATTCGTAGTAAAGGCTTCCGTGTCGCCGGTATTCATGGTGATCTTAGCCAAGAACAAAGGACAAGGAGCTTGGATGCATTTAAACAAGGCAGGACGCCAATACTTGTTGCAACAGACGTGGCAGCAAGGGGGCTAGACATACCGTCTGTCAAATTAGTTATCAATTGCACGATGCCACTTGTTATTGATGACTATGTACATCGAATCGGGAGAACTGGAAGAGCAGGGAAAGAGGGTCTAGCAATTACTTTCTTCACTGAACATGATAAAGCTCACTCTGGATCGTAAGTTATATCTATTTTTCTTATATATCCAGATTTTGTTGACGACCTTCTAGTTTGATTAATATTTTAAGATCTGCAAACCAAGAAGTGCCAGACGATTTGTTGAAATTCGGCACCACGGTCAAAAGAAGAGAGCATGAAGCGTATGGCGCCTTCGCAAGGGATATTGACAAGACAAAGGTTGCAAGAAAGATCAAATTTGATTAGATGTTTTGTTCAGGTTTTGCTGGTTTCAGGCTCGTACACATAGTCTTAATGAATACCCTAGAAATTATAGTAGGAAGGCTAGATCCGGGAGAGAACCTCCACGGTTGCCAAAATGCTCCAGTTTTGCAAATGGCTGCTATAATTTATTTGCTGTGTCTCATTGTTGACCAAGTCGATTACCTCCTACAAGTTCTAATTGTTGTGTGCCCAGTGGCTCGTACATTTAAAGGGGACCTACATTTTATACAAGGCTCCCGGTGGGAACGCATTTCTCAAATAGAGTTTCTGGGGCCTCCCTGTTGAGTGGCAGGAACTGGTTATGATTGGCAAAAAGTATCTCAAACCTCGAACCCACAAGGAGTAAGCAGGGGAAATGAAAGAAGCGTAAAAGAGAGAGCCTAGAAAATTTCCATAAATCTGCAGTACTTGTAATGTGGAGAGGTCGGAGTAGTGCTCGTGCATGTAGTCCTCAATGAAGAATGGGTCGGCTAGATATGCACCAACCCTTGAGCACCTTTACAGTAGACGATGCCCTTTTTATTAATATATACGAACACTATACCCACCGGATCCAAAGTAGACAACATATGTAAGCGAGAAAACAGTGCATATATTACAGTTTACTAACTTTTAAACTCTAAGCTAATATACCTAATGTCTCCGAGTTTCAAATCTAACGGGGTCCAGTGCTACAATTGACCCGCACTCCTAAACCGATCCAAGTTTGGCTTGGATGCACAAGGCTATTTAGGAGGGGTGAAGAAATCCAAGTAAAATCGGTGGATAGAACGAGAGACTTGGCGAGATCCAAGAGCGCTTCTAGATCACCCTCCTTGTTGAGTATAATAAGGTTTTACCAGGGCATTAATCTTGCTGGGTCCATTTTCGTGGAGGTGTGGCTTGGCTGATAGTACCAAAGTTACAAACAGACATGTCCCTTCCATATTGTTTGCAATTGGTATGCTGTCAAGGGAAAGATGACAGATGTAAGAGGAAAGGGCTGTCAGTTTTTGACTAGATATGATATCGGATTTTAGTTGTGCCCGTATCCGAAGTCATTGTTTTCGGTCCCGAAGTGTATAATAGCATTGGGTAAGAAAATCTCTCTCACTGACGGCCCTGTATTCTATTTGTCAACCAACATTTCAAGCTTCAAATCGCCAAATTCCAAACTCACAAGAATAGTCCAAAAATGGCTGCCACCGTTCCACTCTTAAGTATGTCAACAATACCACCAGTGAACGTGGGCTCCACCTGTGCCAGCACCGCATATGCTACAACCGCTGCCGCCATACTTATTGGCTGAGGCATGAGCACCGGGATTTCAAAGCTAGTATCATACTTCTTGAAGTAACGTCGCATGAAAGCCCTACACCATGTGATCCGAAGTAGCATGTTGAATGAATTGGCCCAGACGAACCCGGTGGCGCCGAAATGTAGTATCTTCAAATATAGGATCGCCACACCGGCATAAGCGATCATAAATCCAGACATCCAGACAGTCTGGAAGTTGAGTTCTGACTCGGTCGCAACAGATGACACGAACGCCTCACTCAACCCATTAATCGCCAAAAGAGGAATGTAATAACAGAAGGTTGCCAAAACATTCCCAGCACCAGAATTTGTCCATCTCGAACCAGCCATAATTTTAAGCAAGAGAGGGGCAATTGTAGGTCCAACGGAAACAACACAGAGGGAGAGGATAATATACGCACGAAAAAGCATTACGAGATGTCCCTTCGCCTTCATAACATGAACCTTAGAAGGGGTGCCATTGATAGATGAGAGGAGCTTGCCAAAGTAATTGCGACTTGCTTCTTCGATAGGTTGAAGAAGTAGTCTTGCAATCAGACCACCATAATTGTTTGCAAGTGTATAAACACCCTGCATGTGCGGCGAAGCAAGAAAAGGAATGAGAAGGGAATCCCCTTGTGTTAGAACATGCTTGGCTATCGACTGCGCAAAGAAACTTCCGCTAAGGGTGAGGAGAGGCCACGAAAAGTAAGACAGGAAGTATGCGTGAGAATCTCTATCTCCGTATGAGTTCTCTGATAGTTACGACATGACTGAGTCAACTTACATTGAAAATATGTGCTTCGGCATCAAAGAGAAGCCCTCAGTTGAAGCTATGTGTTGAACTGCTCTGTAATACAAAAGTGACAATGAGACGGCATATGCGCCTTGGCCGAGAGCAAATGGCAAAACTCCAATATCTCGGCCCTTGTGAAAGGCCCATACAGTAGAGCTACATGTTACCGCGCATCTCAGGATTGTGGCAACTGACTCGGCAGTAGCACGGATGCTGAATCTTGACTTCTGTTGGGCAACCACATAGCAAGGTTCTGCCAGCAATTCACAGAATACTGCAAGGCCATATATTTTCAGAGCCTCTTCAAAATAAGGGGTCTCTAAGAGCACAGGTTCGCGGGCAGGTTTAGTATGAAGATAAATCCAGGCAAGAACAACTGCTAGAACAGAACCAAAAAAAACGGACACATGAGCAAGGTTTATAATTGCTTGAGTTTTTCCTGCAGTGGTGCTCGCATCCACATAACCGTTAGGAACTCGTTCATTCCGTTTGACCTGGGATATATCATCGGGTATATCAGATTGGCGCTGAATAGCAACCCGGAGGCTTTCTCGGGCAAAAAATAGGACTGTGATGGAATAGAGTTCAAGCTGCGTAGATATTCCGAGGCGTTCAGGGGAGAGATAGCGAACAAGGAGCTGGTTGACAACAAAGGTGAGGGCTCGGGAACCAAATTGCTGGCCAATCAGGAGAATAGCACCGAACGCCGAGGTTGACAGTAATGGTGGTGAATGAGAACTAGATGCTGTGTTTAAAGCTGATACCGCTGGAGGGCGAGCGCTCGTTTCCAACGACATGTGTATTGTAGGGTAACTGATGTGCCGAAGCCCACCCCTTCTATCGCTGGTTGGTCTAATCCAGCCCAAGGATGAGACTATTAAATGAGATGCTCGTAAGTAAATGTGGCAGCATACACATTACGTGGTAGGACAAGGTTTTTTGATATTGTAGTAGCTCGTGGTATGGTGTTTTGAGCATGTTTTATGGGTACGCTTTGGCCTATTGGCTCGGGTGTATAGTAGCGCTGGAAGTCACCTGTACAGAGTAACACTGTCCCATAGCAGATGGAAATTACTTGTTTCTATCCTGCCTGCGATCCCAGCAGATATTCGGTTAGCTAACAATCACGTGAGAACATATGTGCAGTCAGACTATCAATTCGATGACATGCAGATTTAGTATGCCAAATTCAATAAGATATAAGCCTTTTCCATTACATTTCCAAGGATTATGTAGTCAAACTGGGTGGGTAGTTGTATTCATACCTGTCCCAAGGCCTTGCTTGGCTGGTTGACAGTGAGAAGCTTATGTTCCTGGATTATAGCCCCGGACACGGAGTGACTGGAAGTTGTACTGGTAGTTACTAAACTACGTGTTTCGGTGACTAATTTAATGTCATCTGGGAAGGCAGTCTTCAGGTATACTTAATTATCCACCCATTGTCCCAATCCACTAACGCCTGCCTATATCAATATATATGTAAATATTAACTTAAAAAAACAATATTCTTAAAGTGTTGTTTTAATCCTTCAAACTTGCCACCAGTAAACTTATATTGGCAATTTCTCTAGTATTGATCGACAGGAAGGTTATAATGGTTCGTAACACTTGGATATGACGATAGACTCGTGTATTCAGGGTGTTCTGCTATTTGCATTATTATCTCTGAAGGAGAGGAGAAGGAAGAGAGCTTTCTAGGATGCATTGTACTGGGCCGCCTCGCCTAGTATCGTTGCCCAAGGCCCTAACATGCACTCTCTACACTATTACCACCTCACGCCTGGGTGTATATATTTGTTGTCAGCTGTACACTCTCTGTTTGCTCTATGGGTAAATTACTCGAGTCTATCGTTATTTTGATATAGTCGATAAATTAGATAGCTTGAGGGAAGAAATATATATTCCCAGACCCCCCCCCGACCCAGGGAGAATCCACTCCAAAACGCCCAGGACATCCCCTCTGAAAATCTCTCTCAACCTCCAGAATCTCTCATGACTCATGAGGCGCAACTCTAACAGATATTGTGGTGGAAAGCCACAACCCCTAGCTGTTAAGCAAGAGCCTATATCCCTCCGATCCTGTAATTGAAGAGTCTTAGAGATTCAAATTAAGCCTCTCCAAGTAATTTGTTCCAGATCACGCCAGAACGCCCCCCGCCCCCCAGAACCCGCTCTTCAGGTTTCTAATATAGCTTTATAAATACACAAGACTTATTATTTATCAAATAGGGTGTCAAAAAGGGGCCATATAAATGGCTCCCATTGCTACTAACTTTAGACTTTTAGTACATATACATACCAAGTTTGCGCACCATATAAATATTATAATCATCTGGAATTTTGGTAGAGCCCTTCCAGCTAGGATACCCAAAGGCATCAAATCGTAGTGGCCACCCCAATTCTGACCAAACCATACATCCATTCCTGTAGTATTGTATCCGTCTATGTGTACTATGGTATCCGTCTATACGACGAATCCATGGATTGGACAGTCATATAGATGAACTCCATAGTCCATATGGCTAGGTGTTTTGTAGGTATTTAGACTGAATTGACTGAATTAACTAAATTGACTAAGTTGACTAAATTGACTGGCTAAGTAGGGTTTCAAATACCTAGAAGTACTTCCCCTAGGCAACTGGAAAGCACTATAAATCAGGGAGATTCATACCCATAAGCACCTGGGAAAATACTGCAAATCCTCACTGGGAAACGTATTGTAATTTCCTACCGGGAACGCTTTCCAGCTGCCTATGGAAGTGATTCTAGTACATTTTTAGGTATATAGTCAGAGGGTATTCTTAGAGGGCATCTGGGTATATTATACCCCGTCTACGAGTATGAACTCAACAGTCTAATTCATCTAGTATATATGAATTAGATATAATAGAAGAAATACGAATTAGACTATGACTTTGGAATTCATCTCTACAGCTGTCTGGTTCGTGTATATGCTAAGTGGGTTGGGCCGTTGAATTCTTGTCTACGAGCGGGGTATATATCCTCAGGTGCCCTCTAAAAATACCCTCTGCCTATATATACATGAAAAGGAACTAAAATTACTTCCCTAGGCAAATGGGAGGTTTCCCTAGTGGAAAGTATAGTATTTTTCCTAGTAAGGATTTAGACTCCCAGCTGCCGGGGAAAGTATTATAAATATTGCCTAGGAAAAGTACTATAAGTACTTCTGGGCATCCAAAACCTACTCAGCATATTAATCAAGTTAATTCAGTCTAAGTACCCCTAAAGTACCTACAATGTACCTAGTAATATAGACATTAATAATGCATTTTCTTTCCTCTTTGTGTAGTATAGTATCTGTCTATACAACGAATCTATGGACTGGACAGCTATACAGATAAACTCCGTAGTCCAATTCGGCTACAATACAAGATTTCTCAAACACCCTAAATTCTAACTTGCCCCCCCCCCATCCAGATCAACTAGACAGCCTGTCTAATTCATCTTTCCCCCTATAGATCAATTAGATCCACTGATTCTACGGATTCATCTACCGATCCTACTGATTCTTCCACTGATTCTAAGTCCTTACTACTAGTAGTACTGCCAATTAGTGATTCTAGATACCTTGTAGTATTATAACCTGCCAATCCACCTAATCCACCCCTAGTTCCGCCTTAATTCTAATTCTGTCTCTTTCTCCCTGCCTTTGACACCTGAATTAAGTGGATTTAGACGGTAGCAGGATCCAAATAGTAAAGAGGAAGGATTATCAATATCTATATTGCCAGGTACTTAGTGGGTACTTAGTGGGTATTTAGACTGAATTAACTAAATCAACTAAATCAACCAGATTGACTAGATCAACTAGATTAACTAGGTTGACTACTAAGTAGAATTTTAGATGCCTAGAAGTACTTCCACTAGGTAGATCAGAAAGCTTTCCCAGTAGTAAATTATAAATTTATAATAATTTTCTTAGAAATAATTTGTAGTACTTTCTCAGGTAATTAGGGAACTTAGGGGTATAACCTCCCTAATTTATAGTGCTTTCCCAGGTAGCTACGAAAATAATCTCACTGAAGTATATATAAGCACATCTGACTGTATCTGCAGATCCTACAGGGGATTATTTTCCTAGCCACCTGGAAAATGCACTATAGTATCCGCCTATATCACGAATGTATGGATTTGACAGTCACATAGATCAACTCCATAGTCCAATTCGGTTAGAATATAAGATTTCTCAAATACCCTATATTCTCACCTGCCACTCCTATAAATAAACCAAACGGCCTGTCTAGTTTGTCTTTTCCCCTATATATATATATTTATTAGACAGGCTATCTAATTAATCAAATAAACTAATTTTACGGATTCCTCTACTAATCCTACGTTTAGCTTTACTAAACTAGCTAACTATCTTAATTGATTAAATTAACTAGATTGACTAGATTGACTGAATTGACCGAACTGAACTTAGGAGCGGTTAGGGGCTTAGGGTGATTTCTAGGGATTCGTATAGGGTTTTTTAGGTAGATTCTTGGAGGCCAAAAGCGGAGGGACAGTGCCTCAGTCAGTCCATTTAGTCTAAATATCTACAAAACACCTACAAATATGGATATAAATAATTCTTCTTCTTCCCTATTTAGATCCTCCTACCTTCAAAGTTCGAATGAACTCGTGCCTGTCTGTCGATTAGTACTATCTATACAGAGGGTGGGGAGAAAGAGAGGATCGGAATCAGGGCGGATTAGGTGGATTCGAAGGTTTTAGTACTGGAAGGCGTCTAGTATCACTGATTAATAGTAGTGGGGACTTATTATAATCAATAGAAGAATCAGTAGGATCGCTAGATGAATCCCTGGAATCAGTATATCTAATCGACCTATAAAGGGGAAGATGAATTAGACAGGCTATCTAGTTGATCTAAAGGGGGGACAGGTTAGAATATAGGGTATTTAAAAATCTGGTATTGCAGCCGAATCGGACCATGGAATTCATTTGTATTATATGACTGCCTAATAATCCATGGATTCGTCGTATAGACAGATACCATACTACACTTCAAATTTGGCTCTAAATAACTTCAACTCCTTTTAATACCCTCTAGTCTGAGCTCTAGATCTTTAGCAATATACTAGAGCTATACTACCTGAAACTCCTGACATAAACACAGCTTCTCCTATTCCTCCGCCGAGACCTATTCGCAGCTAAAAGAAACTCAAGACGACATCGGAAATAGAACGTGACTTGAGCAAGATTTTATTTCCAGGTAAAACAGTAAGAGAGTAATACTAATTAGGAAAAGACTATAGAGGAAGTTAAGAAGGTTGGAAGAAATCGTAGCAGAGGTATAGGCAGAGAGGTAGGTAGACACAGAGGCAGGCGTTAAGAGGTCTGTACATTAGTTGTCACCATCAGCAAATCGGGAGGGTGGCTAAATATGGGCAAGGGTACCAAGAGCTTACTTAGCAAGGGTACCAAACGACAATTAGCGTGAACCCCGCCCTATGGCACCCTTTGGTAGTACACTAAAATTAAATTGGTACCAAGGGTACCTAGCTAGTATACCTCTGTATTTTAAATTTAGGTATATATGTAGGGTATATCTAGGTCACTGTACTAATCCCCTTGTTATCTACTTACATGGCGCTACCTACTTGTTGTATAGTATAATAGTATATACACTTGTACTAACATACTACGTACAGGGGTAAATAAATGTAAGACTGCCGAATTCATTGCCCGCCGCTTTTATTTATATTGAAAGCTATTCAGAACTGTGTATAATATCCATGAGCTCTAATTACAGCTACGCACCTCGCATGCATTCCTGTCTCTGGATTATGAATAATATCACGTATCTCTGCATCCGTGATCGAGTCCCAAGCTGCAACAACTGCTGTACGAAGCCTTTTATAGTTCCGATGGACTTCAGGATCTAATTTCTCTAATATATCCTTTATTCGGTTCCAAATAGTCTCAATTGGAGATAAATCTGGGGAAAACGCAGGCCAATAGATAGGCACAAGACCCGATTGTGCCATATAAGCAAGTGTAGCCTTTGCAGTATGCCCAGGGCCACCGTCTTGTTGAAACAAAAGGTCCGGGTGTGCTTGACAGTATTGTAAGACTATCGGGACTGTATGTTTACAGTATAACTGTGTATTGATCGATTTCTACTCTTTCTCCCAAAATAATCCACTACCTTTCCCGTACTTCCTACTTATTAAACCAAAGAACATCCACCCGATCTTTCTTTGCCATTTATGAGTAATATAGTCTGGATAGAACAGCTCTGACCGGCCTTTTAGCCGTGTACACCACTGTCGACGATGATATCCCGGTGATACCCAGGTTTCATCACTCTATAAAAGCCGATCCCACTTCTCTTTACTCCAATCAAAGTGTCCTATCGCCTATGTAAGCCGGTCGAGACGGTTCTTTTCCGAGAGAGGTGGTTTCTTTCTTCTTACTCCTCGTACATATCCCTCTCTT